>CM070662.1:28209102-28674102 GCA_036346575.1 Dendrocalamus sinicus | reverse complement strand
CGACACTGTCCCCTCTGGCCTTCCTTGGCACCGCCCATGGACTCCCCCAGTGCTGTCAACGCCAAGGCCTGAGATCCTCCCTACTCCTCGGCCCCCTCGGAGCCAGATCTGGCCTTCCTGTCGCCTTTGACCATGACCACGGCCGCCACGACCACGACTTCCTTCGACCATGGCCGCCACGACCACAGCTGCTACGACCATAGCCTCTTTCAACCACAACCACGGCCGCCTTCGACTACGACCACGGCCGCCTTCGACTATGGCCTCCACAACTACGGCCGCCTTCGACCACGGCCACCATGACCACATATGCCAGTTTTCGAAGGCGGCTGTGGTCGTGGCAGCTGTGGTCGAAGGTGGTCATGGTCGTGGTTGAAGGCTGGGGATGGAGTAGGTCGGCAGCAAAATGCCAGGGAGGAGGAGCAAAACGTCGGAGAGAAGGGAGGCGGCCAAACCTAAGTCGAGCCGTAGAATGAGGACATCGCCAGCGGGGGAGAAGGGGCATTGCCGGCAAGGAGGCGACGGGGCGGCTTCTCGCGGAGGGAGCGCATGTGCTTCTCGAGGAGGGAGGCCAGCGAGGAGGGGAGCACTGCGGAGGGCACGGAGGCGATGGTGGTGGCGCAAGGCTGAGAGGCGGCGCTAGCGAGGCGGGTGGCTGGGGCGGCAGCTTCCCAGTTGAGGCGATGGGAGCCCAAGGTTGGAGGTGGACAGAGGGAATTGAGACGACCGGGGTATTGTGTAAAGGGCGGAAGAGAGGGGGGTTATATGGAAAAACGTGTAGGTTTTGAGTGGTTTCCTCCATCATGGATTCGATCTGTAGGAGGTGGATCCAATGGCCTTAATTCGTGTTTGCATGTTTACACTAAAAAGACTATTTGCACTATATATGCTCCCACATACATACATACATACATACATACATACATACATACATACATACATACATACATACATACATACATACATACATACATACATACATACATACATATGTATTTATGTATTATGTATGCACAAATATATATATACACATATATATACATACATATGTATGCACACACACACATATATATACATATATATACACACACACACATATATATACATATATATATACACATACACACACATATATAATATAAATAACAGGGGGATCATGGTGCCCAAGCTCCATGATTGAGACTTTCCATCTATGATTAAGACTTTCCATCCATAATTGATTCAACATGCTAAGGGGGTGATCGGTTCGGCTGAAAAGCTCGTGGCTTATGGCTGAAAACATCAGAATGGTGAAAAAAGATCAGATGGTGACAGAGGCTTATTTAGCATAATTAAATTTAAAAAAATTTAAAAATGAAAAAAATATGTTAGCCCATTACATATAATACAAACAAATACGGGAAAAAAAAGAACCGGTAAAAAAGCTCAACAAAAAGCCAAAAATTCAGAAAAAGACGAAACTTATGAATAATGCCAAATAAGCCTCCAGCACTCTAGCGAAGCCACAATGATCGCAGCCTAAATCAATAACTTCCTTTCTAAATTGATGCCTTTTTGAATTAATAAATGTTAACGAGTTTTCCTGATATATTATATATCATTACATTTGCACATATCTAAAAGTAATTTAAAAGTAGAAAGACTTAACGTCTAGACACTATAGCGTCCCATTTCAGCGTCCTATATATACATCTCCTAACCTACATGGTCCAAAACCCACATTATATTAACCCAACTTCCAACATGCATTTTAACCACACAATTGACACCCACATTGTAGCTGGCCTAGCTAGCTCAGGATAGAGACTTGCTCACCGACACGCACACAGGCGCTTGCGGCAGCCACAGCAACTAACACACGCATGGAATGGTTTGACGAGACTGCTCTTTCACACAGTCGCGCACACTGCCACCACCGTCCCGTCCGTCCCGTCAGTTGGGCGCCGCGCGACGTCGCGATCGAAAGCGAGACCCCCTGAAAACGAATCAGCTGGCAGTGGCATGTGCGGTGTTGGGGAGCCAATTGAGCCCCGAACTGTGGGCGTCCGGCGTCGTCCCGCAATGGCGCCCACGTGCGCTGCCGTGCCGCGAGCCACCGACTCGTGATCCGGCCATGCACGCAGCCAACCCAACCCGTCGCCGCGTGAAATAAATCCCTGTCACGTTCCAATCGAGCCCGACCCGGCCGCGCGCCGCAGCATCGAGTTGGAATGCAGCACGTACTGCCCTGCCGATCTGCGCGCGTACCAACGAACCTTCTTTATGATTCATGCCACGTTTGGTTAGTACTGTAATTCAGTTTTCTTGTATTGGAAATTACTTACGAATTTTTTTTGAGGACGAAATTACTTATGAACTGATAAATGCCCAACCCATTGGACGAAAATATGTATTTTATGGGACAGCTCCATATACGCAATTCCGTATTTAAACAAATGCAAAGAAAAAAAGTAACACAAAAGTAGTTCCATGTTCAGTTGCATGTGCCACTCGTGTCCAAAGATCTTATCTTCGCGCAGATTAGGTACAACCCACACACACTTCATCCGTTGCTTGGGACCGTAGAATGGGTAGCACGTCTTGGTCTCCATATCATAGAACACCGGCTTTCCATCCTCAGAATACCTGTCCTATTACCATGCCCAGCTTCTTGTGACTCACGGCATACGACGACCTCTAATACATGAAACAGAGCAGCACCACCAATGTCATGTCCCCCACCTAGATCCAGGCCATCGCCGTCGCGTCGAGCTTGAACACCCCGTGGCGGATCATCAGCGTTACGCATGAACATACATACCAGCTCCCCGCCCACCTCAACCAAGTAGCACAACGCTGGCTTGTCAAGAATTCTCCGGCTGTCACTCCCGGAGTCTTCGCTTGTTTGCCTCAAACTAGTCAGTGTGCACATGAAATTCACGTCTCCTGAAAGAGCAATAGTTGAATGTGAATATTTTCATATCTGGTATATATTAGGCTCTAAAAATTGTCACATATAATCAGTTACCATTGTTCACTTTAAAGAGACAAAAGTAACTCACTGAAATAACAAGATGCATAGAAACTAAAGAATATAATATATAATTTTGTTTGTAACAAGATATAATATATAATTTTGCAAGGCTTATCAAATGATGGCTGAATGGTTATTTTACAGAAAGCAATAATGTGGAGTAAATATAATAAATAGATTGAAAACACACTTTGAAAATGAGTAATAAGTAAATAATTAATAAATCAAAGGAATTGAATAAATCACAAGTGAAGTGACCATTCACTTTGCAACCAAACCAAGATTTTATGAAAACTCTAACCCTCGTATGAAATCACCGAGCATTGCCCATAACTGGGGACACGTCTCCTCCATAAGCATAGCCTAGATCCTTGCCATTGACCATAGTTGACTCCAAACAACCCTGCACATCTAAAGACTTGCTTCATACAACTTGACCATAGATCCTCGTCGTTGACCATAGTTGACCATAAATCTTTACAACTTGACTGACGTTAGTCGAAGCATGCTTCATACAACCTTAATGCATTGACTTAGATCAACCGAAATCAATCTATGACTCAATTTTCTAAAATCCAAGAATTTTCACCAGGGCCGATACTACCGCCCACCACAGGCTGGTACTACCGTACCCTACAATGGGACCTCTCTGGAAAAAGCTACAGACAAGTAAACCATGGTACTACTGCCCTACGGTTTGGTCATTGTGGTACTACCAGTCAGCGGTATGACTACTGTGGTCATACCGATTTGCCTGAAAAATGCTGAAACCGATACAGATAAAATACAATCTTTGCAAAATCAAATATCCACCCCACACAACTTGCTATGGTTTATCACAACATCATCCTGGACTTTCTCCCATGGTCCTTCAATTTACTATAATTAAAGTTTTTAATAGACCAAAGGAGTAATACCCTGATGTCCAAAAACTTTTGTATGCACTCCTCATGTCTTCGAGAAAGTTAATACATTATTTCCAAGCACAAAAAGTCACTGTGCCTTCTGGATTCTCCTTAGGAGAGGTCCTACAGAATGGAGAATCTTTAGGACACATTGCTAAGTGGGCAGTTGAACCTAGGGAATTCGGCCACCGCTTCATATCCCAAACAACCATCAAATCCGAGGTCCTGCAGATTTTGTCGCCAAATTTACTAAAATCCTAAACTAGTTCAAGGTCTCACCAGACCTTGTCAAGGCACTCATTATCAAAGATGTTTCCTCGATTAGGTATGCCCTTCGGTTGTGGAGCCTTCTCACGACTCCTCTATGAAGATGTTTCGATCTCTCGTGGACCGAAGAACTCTCCCAAGAAGATCCTCGATCTCTACTCATCTTCACCATCTTGAGGGGGAAGTGGGACACTCTCAACAACAAGCAGAGGCCATTGAGAAGCCTCTACCTCTTCATATTGACTTGGTCAGAAACTCTAGCCAGGATCACCAGCCACCACAACCACTCCCAACTTAATTGATTGGTCACTCGCAGTCTTAGATTGGATATTAATGTCCTCTAAGACCGAGGTAATTACGTGAGTCACCTCATCTTCTGAAATCCTCGCCCCTAATTTAGCCAATTCTTGGGCACTCTAATAGTTTAGGGGTTGGGCCCTTCTTGGGAAAAATGTTCTCTCTTTGGGTTTGTTCTTTTCAATTTCTAAAAGCCGTTTTTTGTTTTTTCTACAATAACTAGCTTTTAAACGGAGTATCATTTCAAGATAGAGTCTACTAGTTAATTGTAGTACATACTGTATCGACTTCATTTATATCGGCAAAAACCACACATGAGGTTCTGTTACTCTGTAATCTCACGCACGAACAGTTTAAAAGCCACAAATCGCAGCCAAAAGCTATAAGCTTCAGCCAAAAAGAATAAGCCCTTTATCTGATTCGGGGGCTTGGGTATAAGGGGCACTCAGGATTTCCTTCTATGAGTGGGAAACTAACCCACTTGAAATGACATCTTCTGAGCGAGAAACAAAACTAAAAAAAAAGGAGAAAGAGAAGAATTAGCAACCAAACTCTTTTATCCAAAGATGCAAAAACATAAAGTACGGATGTTTATAACTGGACTTTTTGTTGGGAATCTGGAATGTAACGGGAAAGCTCCCCAAAGTGCTTAAAGCGCTTCTCTTCTTCTTCTTGGCGGACTTCACAACCATGAATCCTTTAGTTTTCGAGTGACTGGTAACTTCAGGAGTGGAGGTGGTTTGCTCCAAAACAACCTCAATAGGTTGATTTTCTTCAGAAGGTGGGGGACTCTTCTCCATCGCTTCCTGTATAGGGTGGTAGGAAGCAACTCCTTCAGCCACTTGATGGCTATGGGAACTGAAGTCCTCGACTGGTCCCTTTGTCACTGTTTCCTTAGTAAAATCAATAAAATCTCTCAACACATCATCTTGTATTTCTATCTTGTAGTGAAAGGAACCGGCTACTAGTTGGTAGTAGTACCGGCCTTGTAGTGAAATTTGGTTTTTCTATCTTTTTTATATCAAATCTCTTTGAATCATGTATAGGAGGTGTAATCTGATCTTCGTGACTCTCATAGTCATTCAAGTGAAGACTTAGAATACTTAGGAGGATTCGGAAAAGCTTCCACAATCATTCACCCTTCTCTGATTGTTGTTGGACCCTGTTTTTTGCCACTCTAGGATCGTCTATGTTTCCACCGTACTATTTCCCGAATGAGTAGATAGTGCTCACAGATACATTACTATACATCAAATATATATCTTGCGGAAGTGTAAATATAATAGTGGACTAACAAATGGGCCGATCAGGCCGAAATCATTAAAAAGCAGCAGCAAAAAAGGAAACTCCACACATGTGGGACCCTCAGGACACGCCCACAGGCAGCTAACTGAGGTTTGTGACATAGTTCTTGGCTCCATCGTCTTCCAGCTCTGTCGACTCCTTTAGGTGACCACAAGAATTGACTTTCTTCTTCTTACTTACTGAATAATAGTAATTGAGTAAGAATGAGTACAGAGGTACTCAATAAGCCATCACACAGAATACAATAATAATGGATGCAAGGCTGTCAAAGGACGCTTGAGGTTCTTTTAATTGTGAAAACACCATTATTTTGAGATACAGTTATAGGAAATTTCTGAGACATATCATTTTACTAAACCATGTTTTTAAATATTGTAAGAGTATGCGATAATAATAGCGTGCACGTTCCATCCACTATTACATAGCATTGTTCCATCCACCATATGCTAGTTTTGTTACCAAGATGTACATTAATATCACTAGGTTACGTCTACCCAGGGCAATTCCAATCAGGGTTATATCCACCTGACGAGTTTTTCATCCCTCCCACAAAGTTTTACAAATAGATACTAACTCAAGTAATTTCCCATGCCTGCCCTTGATCATGGGTATGGTTATTCAAACAGTTTTCACTCTTCAGATGTTGTACACTTTATCTATAACAGATAACAATTTATTATGTTTCACACATTTCCTTGGACATGTGTATCAGGAAGATCACCACAAGGCTTTTACAATGCATCATCTAGTGTAGGTTATACCCGCTAAAGTTTTATCTTAGTGAGGTTATGTCCACCACACCAAGACCTCTCTTGCGCCACATGATGGCTTAAATCCAGCAATATGACCCATATCCACGACGGCTTATAACCAGTGACACGACTCGTGGGTCACTCCAATGGTGCAATCCATACTAGTGGATGCAAATTAATTAGCCAGGTCATACCCATTATAGACTTATGGTTGCGCCGTTTTATATTGGGAGGTCATCGCGATATTTGGTTCTTAGTGTGGCGGTGCTACCATAAACCAAACATTCTCATACTATATCTGTCCAGTATGAGTCACTTCCCTCCAGTGATTGCTCGAATCAAGTTTCATGTTTAAAATGATGTCTGGACAAATTAATATCCCCGGTATCTAAGAAAGGCTAAACATAAATTATGATCTTGAAACTCCTGGTCTTTGTTTTTATTTGAATCTTGATCCTGCTCAATCTGTCACTTCTTCGAGGTTCCAACTTCAAATTACGCGATAAACGATCAAAATCCAAATAAATCCAAGGAACTTTGAAAGATCCAAATAAATCTAAAATAAACTTAATTGAGTTTTCTTATGACTAAGTTGGTGATACGAGATAAGGTTTTATGAGTGCAAGAAGCTTAACAAAGTCAAATGGAGTTTTGTAGGATCGGATATGGCAACAGAGGGGGGTGAATGGTGCCTTTTTAAAAATGCCCCTAAAGTATTTCACTAAAACCTTTTCTCCACTCCGATAGCTAAAAAGCTATTATGAGTGAAGGCTTATGCTTTTTGAAACAACATGCTAAACACATACGAGAAAGGAGCAAAGAAGACAAATCGACCCAAGAGAGACGGCTGCCAAAAGAAAGGAGGCCGGTCTGACAGCAGCTTTAAAGCTGGTGAGACCGCTCTTCTTGAGCCGGACAGACCACAGCTCTTTGGCCGGTCAGACCGGTGGCTCACGGCCGGTCAGACCGCCAGCCGCCAGGGCCAGTCTGACCTCCATCCACGGTCCGGTCTGACCGCCCCTAGGTCAGGCAGAGGCCGAACAGCCGATTGAAACTGGCTGAATTCTCTGAACTTGCATATTTCAAGAAGATTTGAGTAAAGGTTCTGTTCAATTCAGTCCAGATGAACAAGAACTTCTTCTAAACATCATTAGGCTCTTGAAAACCAAAGATTTCACCAAGAGAGCTAGGAATTTAGGATTTTGACAGAAATCTGTAACTTCTACAGATAATGAGCTAAATCCCAAATTACTCAATAATCTCTCATTCTCTGCTTATGAGCTTTTGCAAAAAGCTAAGCAATGACATCAGGACACTGAAGCACACACTTGGAATGAGTATTTCTCTGAGAATCCAAAGATCCAAGCATGCCCTGACATCAAACCCTAAACAGTAACTAACAGAGGAAATGCAACTCATGAGTGAAAAATGAAGGATCCTTTGATTCTACCATTTTGCTCTTTGGGAGTTAACTGACCAAATGGTCTTGAGACTCAATCCCATCATAGAGCAAAGAATCAAGGCTACTCTTTCAAGTATTCATCTCAAAAGCTCAAAGAAACAGAGAACAGCAGGAAAAGCTCAAAGACATTCAAGAACTCGAATTATCTCAAACACAACATTTCTCATATTGATTAGGAGACATGAATGATTACAAGTGGTTTACAAACACTGCATCCCCATACGCAGTTGGATAATGGGGGAAACACACTCTACATGCTCATACACAGTGGGAGCTCTCTCCAGAACTCACTCCCTCACTTTGCCTACACGTATGAGCACTTGCTAGAGCTCTTCCTACCAGAATACCTCATTTGCTATTGCCTCCTCCTCTCCATTTGAAGGCCAAGGGCTCACCCCAAACTAGCAAATCAAGAATTGTCATACCTCTCCCACTCCATGCCACTCAACCACATGGGGAAAAGGTCAAAGTCAATCCATTTTGGAGGGAAACCAGCCACCTCCATCCAAACTTGAGTCAAATCTCCAATTTGCCCTCAAGCACCTTCCCGGAAGCTTCCTGCAACCGATATCCTGTCCGACTGGACCTTGACTCCTCCCTAAGTCTAGTCCGGTCCGCTTCGCTGCACACGACTAGAGATGGCAATGGGTACCCGGAACCCGATACTCGGTGGGTTTTTACTCTATTAGGGCATGGGTCTGAGTCAATTTCCTAACCCATGGGTCTCTCAATGGGCAAAAAGCCCAACCCATCGGGTCTGCCGGATTCGGGTACGTTCCTATAGTACCCAAACCGTAAACCCATGGGTAATATAAACCCGATCCATAGGAGTTATAAACCTAGACTCCCAGGCAAACCAGCCCAGCCCATAGCAGCCCATTAGCCCCAATGCCCCATAGCAAACCGGCCCAGCCCATCTCTAGTATAACCCTAGCACTCAGACTCACTCGGTCAGTCGGTCACTACTCACTACTTGTAATGAACTTGCCGTATGCTGATATGCTATGCCAGTGAACTATGAATTGAGAATTGATGGAGTGAACTAGTGATGTGCATTGTGGATTTGTCGTTGCTTGTTTCATGCATAGTAGCATATAAATTGAACTTATTGTTGACTTGTCAAGCACCGCACTGTCTGCAATCTGCACAGCTGTTGTCTGGCACGGACAACCGTGGGTACCCGTTACCCGAGTGGGCATGGGTCTGGGCAAAAATCTGCACCCGTCACAGGCATGGGTTTTTTAGCGGGCACATCCAACTTTCATGGACATGGGTTTGGGATAGCAAAACCCAGCGGGTTTGTGCCTGTTGCCATCTCTACACACGACCGCACCCGGCATCCTGATCGTCTGGACCTCTGACTCCTCCCTGAGCCTAGTCCCGATCCACTCGCCGCTGCCCGTCGTGTCCACCCGACACCGACCGAGACCTCCGACTCCACTTGAGTCTAGTCTTGGTCTGTTCCGTCACGCACGACCGCAACCGACCTCCAAACCATCTGGACCTCCGACTCCTCCCTGAGCCTAGTCCCGGTTCTCTCGTCGTCGCCCGTCATGTCCGTCACCGGTAGCTCCAGCTCCGGTTCCTCGTCTCCCGACTCGCAACCACCTCACCAGCCTCGATCATCTTCGGTATCACCGACCGTCTGGACCTCAACACCTCCTGTGTCTAGTCCCGGTCCTCCTTGCCTCACCATGACCTAGCTCCAAAGTCCTGCATTCACACAGACAAGCAAACCGTCACATAGCACCGCATGAAACAGCATAATCCATATTAGCACAAGTAAAGGTACTCAACCCTAGAATACCCGAAACAAACTCAAACTCACTAATACCACCATCAATTACTCATCACCAACATGGGGATACCTCCACATGGTCTATCAAGTTTGAGTGAAAGGGGAAATGGCAAAAAAAAAAGATTTGCTGGGAAGGATAAAAGAAGGATCGATGTCGAAGGAACATTTACAAGAATATTCTACTTCCGATTGGAAGACGGCCAGACATAGCTGGTCAAGGAATGCCATGGATCAATCTTTAATTTAATGACTTCTTTTATGACTTTATATTTATTAAGTAAGTTCCATGAGTTGGGTAAGACTTTGATAGATATGTGAGTCTACCTAGGTACAGGGTCTTATTTGTCGAGTGAGATAAATTGAGGGTTAGAGCCTTGAAGTGTTAGTACATTAATTATTTTTACCATTGGTGATTTTAAATCCAGAGATAATGATAGGACAAATTTTATTTGGGAAAGATTATATTTTTATCAAGACTTCTAATTTAAATTTGTATTTCAATTTAGATGGCAAAGGCATATTGGTTAATTACCTTATTTTTAATTTAATTGTCATTTACACAAAGTTATGTACATCAATAATGTGTTTGATTGGCATTCAGATTAGAGATAAATGTTAATGACACCCTAATTATGTTTTGAGAATTTCTTAATCAAATATAAGGTATTTTTAATTTAAATCTCAGCATTTATAGATAAATATTAGAGACTTAAAGTTCAAATGATTTACCTTAAACCTTAATAATTTAAGCATTATTTGAAAAAGGGGCCTCATGACTTTTAAGATATGCAAATAATATTTATTATTTTTACATGGCTTAATTTTACACCAATATTCTTATACAACAATTAACTTGCTAAGCTTTGTTGGCATGCAATTAACCAAAATTAATCTCTAATATTTTCATTTTGCGTAAACCTTCATTCCAATTTCAAGGTAATTTGCAAATTTAAATTCTCGCATTCCCTAGTTTTAAACACTAGTGGAAAACTATTTAAATTAATTTTCTTAATCAATTAGCCATTATTTACGAAGGATTTTGAAGGTTGTCAACTATGTTTTACATGAACAACTAATTAAATGACAAATTAATTAAATGAGTTGTCTCAATTTAACTTCTAAAAGAAGGGGGGCCCATATGTCATAGCCTAAGAGAGAGAGAGAGAGAGAGAGGGAACAGAGTAGCCAAACAGGGAAGGCTATCGGGTAGAACAGGGGAGGCCGAACAGAGTAGGGGACTCGTTGTCGGTGAGCTAGTGGGTGGCGGGGCCCACTAACCTGAAAAATGGGTTGCCCACGATGAGTAGGTTCTAGGTGTGGTGGTGGCGCAACTCAAATCGAGCCTGGCGGTGGCCAGCAGCTGAGACTAATGGTGAAACAAGGTGATGGTGAGGTGGAAGAGGAGATGGCCGGCTGAGGTGCACATGAGTATCAAGGGGGCCAACGGATGTTCAGGTGACAATGGCAAGGTCAAGGGCGTGCAAGAGTGGTGGGGCCGTGGTAGACCAAGGCGGCAGATGGCGGTCACCATGGGTACCTCGCTGGAGGGAAGAAGAGGAGGAGGTGGCACCGGGGATAGCTTGGGGAAGTCATAGAGGTGCTCTGAGAGCGAAGAATGGGGCCGAAGTGCTCTGTAAGGGAGATGGCATTGGCTGCGGCAAGGTTTGGCCAAAGTAGAGGGAGATGACAACATCGGAACGGTTCTACAAAGGGAGTGCGCAATTAACAAAGGGGAAATGGGGCTTGAGACCTAGAACACAAGGTGGTGAGCAAGGTAGGGGAAGAGCTCACCAAAATCGGCCAGGATGGTTGAGCAAGCACGGCGGCCAAATAAGGGAGCTCTAGCTCTGAGCTCGCTAAGGTGAAAATGTTGGTGGGGAGGCAATGGTGAGCTTGGGGGCTACTTATAGCCAAAGGGGAGCAATGCGGGCAGCACGGTGCTATGGAGTAGCAGCACGGGCACAGTTGGCACTAGGCATGTGCGATGCGGGTGGGGTGCGTAGCTAGGTCGGTGCACGGCATAGCGTGTAGCACGATGACACGGGCACAAAGGGCATAGGTGCATGAGGTGCGGCTATCGAGCGAGCGCAGGATAGTACGCGAGCGGCACAATGGTCACACGCATGCACAACACGTATGTGAGTAGAATAGGGAGGATAGAGGAAGAAAGAGATGAGGGAGAAGGAAGATGGACTGGGCCGGGAATAAGAAATGGGCCCAAGAAAAGAGAAATTGGGTCAAGCCCAATTCGAGATTTTTATTTGAAATTGAATTTCCAATTTCGAGTTTTGAATTCAAAAGTTGAATTCTAACTGGAAATTGAATTCTTGGCTCAATTTATTTGGATGATTTTAATCTTGCTTTGCTTTGGCTTTTAATCAATTTTGATTTTAAAATTTCATTTTCTGATTTGAAAAAAATTAAATTTCAACTTTCATTCAATTCAATTTCCTATTACTTGGCTCTTGTTCTTAGATTTTTGTTTTTATCATTTGATTTGAATTTGGCAAAACCAACTCAAGGTTCTCAAATAAATGCCAAAAATTTTGAACAACATTGAAAAGAAACAAAACATTTACATTTTTCACAATTACAACATTTCCTAAATTTGGGATGTTACAATTGTCGACATCGGTTCCAATAGAAACAAACTAGCAAGCATATCAGGAAACTGTGTACCAACAATGACATAAAGTTTTGTTTCAGAGAATTTAAAATTTTATTCAAATCAAAGAGTATTGCGATACATTACACCGTCTCTTGTACTCTTCAACAAAATAGTGTGGCCAAACGCATAAACAAAACTATTATGGAGAACGTACGTTGGCTTATCGAGGAGTTATTGGACTAAAGCTACTTCTACTACTTGTTATTTGATTAATTAGTCATCCAGCCTATCAATTGATAAGATGACTCCAATTAAGGTATGAACTGATTATCCAGCAGATTATTCAAACTTAAGAATATTTGGTTGTCCCGCTTATACTCACATTAACAATGGTATATTGGAGTCAAGCGCCATTACATTTATTTTTCTAGATTATAAGCCTGCTGTAAAAGGATATAAATTATGGAAACCTAAAACAAGAAAGGTGGTTACTAGCAGAAGTGTTACTTTTGATGAATATGCTATGTTCTATGATATGCCATCTATTGATGCTCCTGTTGAGAAGCAGAAAAGAACCAAGCGTGTAGGTAGAGCATATTATTATTCAGGATTTACATTATAAGCCGAAAAGAAAACATAGATGAAGTTCCTGTTGTTGCGTTGCTGACACAACGTTCCATTGCAGTTGACAGAGAAAGTAGGAGGATCCAACTTCCTAAGAGATTGATTGAAGAAGCCAATGGTGTAGCCTATTGTTTGCAAAACCTTCGATAAATTCAGAAGCTATCTCTTTTCGTGATTCAGAGAAATGGATGACTTCTATGCATGATAAAATGTAATCTCTTAAGAAGAATGACACTTAGGGAGCTAGTTAAGTTGCCTATTAAGAATAAGCATATTCACTGCAAATAGATCTTTAAGAAGAAAGAAGATGTTTCATCAACCGACAAGGTTAGGTACAAAGTAAAACTCATTGCTTAAGGATATAGCCAAATTTTAGGTATTAATTTTGCCGATGTATTTTTTCTAGTTGTGAAGCATGGTTCTATTGTTTATGTTGTGAGTAGGTGGTGATCATTTGGGCTTTTTTCGTGGCTTATGGCTGAAAAGCATTGTGGTATTTGAAAAAACACTCTGTGGTGTGAGGCTTATTTAGCATGATTAAATTAAAAAAAATTAAAAAATATAAAAAAATATGTTAGCCCATTACGTATAATACAAACAAATACGGGAAAAAAGAACCGGCAAAAAAGCTCAACACAAAGCCAAAAGTACAGAAAAAGACGAAATTTTTGAATAGTGAAAAATAAGCCGGAAGCTAAAAACTGAAGCCAAAACGATCACAGCCTTAAGTATAATCTTGTAAGGCCCCACTCATTTTGGCTTGAATTTGTAGCTTCTGACTTATTTTTTACTATTCCTAAATTTTGTCTTTTCTGACTTTTTAGCTTTTTTGAGCTTTTTTCCCGTATTCGTTTGCGTTGTCTGTGATGGGCTAACCTGTTTTTTCTATTTTTATTTTTTTTAAAATTTAGTTACACCAAATAAGCCACCATCAGTTACAGTGTAGTTTTAGCTAGTTACAGTGTAATTTCCACCATAAGCCAGCTTATTTCAGCACAATAGAGCGGCACCTAAAGCCAGAGCTCATGTATATATTTACTTTGTGGAGCAGTGGACAGGTGGCCTTCTTGTAGGGGCTTTTTACCTTGTAACGTTATCGTTATATATCTTCAGGGTGCATTTTGTTAAGCTCTAGAGCATCATCTCCTTTGTTGATATGGTTTTCTATTATCAGATCCCACCTTTACTTGTGCTAAATTTTATGCCAATGGTATCACCTGATTTTGCATTCGTGAAGATTCTACAGGCTATTATTGTTGTTGGCCAGAAATCACGATATCAGGATCCCATCGTCGAGCTGCAGCGTCACCATGGTGGAAGCAAAATAGGAGTTAGCATTGGCCTAGCTACAAGGAGCCACAAGTGAAGATATTGGAGTCAGGACTCAGAAGTAGCCAAACCTGAGTGTAAGACCTAGTTGTAAGTAGATAGAGAGACGCCAATCATAACAAGCAGTTCTCTAGGTGTTATGTTAAAATGTCACAAAAATGCAAGCAAAAGGACAAAAATATTGTAATGGGGTATTTTAGTGAGAGTAATTTTTCCCCGGGTCTTCCAGCCCAACACAGGGGGAAATCAAAGTTGTGTTGTTTATAAATTACTAAAGAAATACCCATTATTTTGTATGTACACACTCAAATTCTCAATCATGCAAACAAATCATAAACTATATGTAAAACAAAAAGATGTGCAGATCGAAGTGATGGGAAAAAAACACCCATCTAAATCCATATAAACATCCTTTTTCTGGGAGATCAGCATACGCTTCTACTTGGCAATCTTCTCACGGAGTATGTATCACCTGGAAGGCGTCCTCTGCAAGCTACTCTCCCTGCAGTACCGCAGCTGCAGCGAGACCTGCCGCTCCATCTGAATATGCTTGTAGAAGTTGGCGATGAACTGCTCTGCTCGCCGGTCGATATCGTCGTCACCCGGCGACGACAACTCGCCGCTCGACGTTCTCGAGAGCTCCGACGCCGCCGCGCTGCTCGTCTGCGACACGCTCCTCGCCCCCAGGCTCGCCGCCCTGGACGGCCCTGTCCTGGCTGACGACACGAGGCTGTCATCCACGTCGAGCAGGCTTGGCCGCGAGTTAAAGCTGAGTTGGCACGACGGCGTCTCGCCGGCTACGGCACCGGCGCGGGTGCGGGTGCCGGCGATGGAGGAGAGGATCCACCGCGTCGCACTGAAGGAGAGCAGGAACCGGACCTTCTTGACCACCGTCCGGAGGCTGACGAGGAGCGAGGACGACCGTTTCTTGGGCTCCATGGATGGAGACGGAGCCGTAGCGCGCGTGCAAGAAGTCAAGAACTCGTCTTTTCCTTTTCTTCTTGTCGAGGTTTCGGAGTCGTAGCAAGCGATGCGTGCCGAGACGAAGCACTGGTTAATGTCGTCGTGGAACCTGGATGGCAAGAGGCCTTCTCTTGTGTGCACGTAGAAGTATATAAAGTGGCAGACGTGGAAATGTCAAGCTGTCAATACGTTGTTGGTCGGTGCAGGAAGCTACTCGGTTTTAAGGAATTGCAAGGGATATGTATACGTTTTCTGACGTGATGCTGCACAAACACACTTGAAGGGCCCACGAGCCAGTTGGCCGTTGGTGCTTGCAGCTGGTTTCCCATGTTACTCCACATGCGTGTAGTATGCTGGATACGTGCGTACACTACACCTCGATGTTCCAGCACGATGGATGGTGGTGGATGAGGAGTGCCGGAGAAGGAGATAGGGTTGGAAGGCGAACGATACCGAGTCAAACATGGCCGCTCACGCCCCCAGACCAGTCCAGCACGGCTTGTCCTGTTGTCCGGATGAGAGATACTTCGGCGCCAAGGTTTAGCGAAGCGAAGCCGTGATCTGCTTAGTGACGACGCGCTCGAGGAATTTCCGTTGATATGACCCGACCTGATGGATGGATTGAGGCTTTTGCCGCCCTTGTCGTGCGTGCACGCTTGATCATTTTGATTTATGTTTTGCATAACTCAGTTTGTCCTTGTTTGTCGTGAAAGCTGGTCTTAAATACCAGCCAGCTTGTTCTCGTCGAATCTTAGATGGTGCTTGGTTGGGTTAAATTATTATGACTTATGGTTGAATTTTACTATAACTAGCTGAAATTACACTGTAGTTGATAGTGGTTTATTTAACATAATTAAATTTTAAAAAATTTAAAATAGAAAAAACGGGTTAACCCAACACGTGTAATGCAAACGAATAGGGAAAAAAGAACCGGTAAAAAACTCAAAAAATCCAAAAAAAATAGGAATAGTGAAAAATAAGCTGCAGCTAGAAGCCGAAGTCGAAACGAGTGAGTTTACAAACCAGACGTACATATGCGGCGTTAGCAGCCTCACTACTTTCTGGCAAGCAAATTAAACAACAGTCAAACGATGGATTAGTTCTCTCCAATAAGAAACACATTGCATTAATTATAACGAACCGTACGTGACCGAGTGTTGAATTAATTCTTCAATTAAGCACTTAAGACCAGTCAGGGTGTAGCTCTCACTTGGTTGTTAGGCTGACAGAAACTAAAGATACTGAAATGGGTTAGGATGAACCAGTTTGTTGCTAAACTAAGGCCGAGGAAAATTTTCGTTTATTTTTCTTGCCTTGCATAAGTCACGCATGAAACTAATTACAAGGTGACATGCATGCATGTAAGGTTTGTATTGAAAAATGGTATATAGAAAGCGCGCGCTCGTTTGGCTCATGGACTCAGTTATGCTTAGCACGAATCGTCTGTAGACAAGTCCATGAGTACGAGTCAGTTTGGCTCCGACAGGATATCGAATTTTCTCTAGAAAAGGAAAAGGGTAGGAATCTAAGATAGCGATTCAGGGAATATTAAAGACCAATTCACCTCATATCTTATTTTAGGTCTAAACTAAGTCATGCCACGTACTGGCTTAATTATAGAGTTAAGAGTTAATATCACCTTGGTTATGTAGTCTAGGTTTGTTTAATAACCAATATATACTTGGCAACACACAGCTCCAAATTGCAACCTCAATTCTCGGGTTGAGTCTAAAGAGACGGTTCGACGTTTTTTATATCTGTCTATTAGCGTACACTACTATTAAAAAAATCATCACAAACGATTCAAAACTATAATCATAGACGATTTTTTAAACCATCAGAGATTAGCACAGATGATTTATGAGCCGTCTGTGATAAACACATCACAGACGGTTTATAATTAGAACCGTTTGTGAAGAACACTATTATAGATGGTTCTAACTACCAACCGTCTATGATACTCACACATCATAGATGGTTCTAGCTACCAACTATCTATGATATGTGAGCATCATAGACGGTTGGTATATAGAACCGTCTGTGATACTTCCCTATCACAGACGGTTTCTAGTTCGAGTCGTCTGTGATAATTCTTCACAGACGGTTTATATCACAAAACCGTCTATGATAGTTCATTCTATACCTAATTTTTTTTCTACTTTTCGGCTAGCCTCAAGAAATGTTAACTATATTATTTAAAAACAAGCAAATACAGCAATAAACACAGCAACACATTCTAGTTCCATTAAGATTAAATCCACCATTACAACATCATAAGATATCGAGAGGTTACCCATAGCACTGCATATACAAGAGGACATTTACAATTTCACAAAGATAAGCTTCACAGCTACAAATTCAGAAAAATACTTACACTATAAGAAACTTTAGGCTAATACAAGTTAGACTTACATATCCTTCATTAAACTACATTCTAAAACAAGTGGTGTAGGAAAATTTTCAAGTAGCAGAAACAAAAGAGTAACGAACACCATTTTCAGCTTCTGTGACAAAATCAATAGCTTCTATGTCGGCGACATAGAATAGTGCAGATTTGCCATTGACTTTTTCCTTTCCATCTTGCTTCAAGCGAAATTTCAGTTACCCTTACCGAACCCCTTTCCAACCTTGCCGTGCACAAACGAGTTGTTGTAGTATTGGTGGTATTGGTTTTTGAGTAGGGAGAGAGGGTTAATAAGGGGCAAGAGGTGGGGAGGAGAACGATGTCTGCCGTTCGATGCGGAGAGAATGGATGGATGAGATCGGGATCCTAGGGGATATGCCACTGATCGGTAATGTGGCAGGACATCACAGACATTTCGGATTACAAACCGTCTATGATAGAGACACCATAGATGGTTCATAACAAAAACCACCTATGATAACAAAAGATATCACAGACGGTTCATAACAAAAACAGTCGGTGATAATGGCGTCACAAAGATAATATATCGGTACAATATAAATAACTAGTCTCAAAAGATAAAATAGCAAAATTTTATATGGCTTATATATACTTGTTTGAAAGGTTTCGGTGAGATCTACAATTTTACAGTAGAGGCAAAACCCAAATTCTGATGGGAAGATCAAAAATTTTGGCAAAAACAGAAACTAAAAACTTAAAACGCAAATTTGAGGCTAAAGATGGCTGATTTTGAGGGTCGTAGAGGGTGATTGGTGCAAGTCAGTTGTTCATTTTCAATTGAGCTCATCATTAGATTTTTTAACGAGTACAAGAACGTCGAAAATGGATACCGTATGCAAAAGTTATGCCCATTCTACTAAATGTGTCTCAAAAATTAATCCTACTTAGACTTAGGCGAGAGATTTTGAAATTTTAGGGATTACGAGGTGGGAAACATATCACAGACAGTTTTTAATACAAACCGTCTGTGATAACTTCATTATCACAGATGATTTTTAATGCAAACCGTTTGTGAAGTATTACAGACGGTTTAAATAAAAAACCATTTGTGATGTCTGCCATTATCACAGACGGTTTGTATAAATAACCGTCTGTGAAAATATCATAGACGGTTATTTGTATAAACTGTTTGTGATACTTATAGCACAGACGGTTCCTAGAAACCGTCCATGACGTAAGCGTCCAGTTTAGCCTCTTTTGTAGTAGTGATAAAAAACAAGTGATAAATTTTTTTATTAAGTACATATTTGACATAAGAAAAGCGTGTGATTTGGGTTTTGCCATTGCAAATGAGTTAAATATTGTGATGCCATTGCAAATGTGGAAAATGGGTTTTTACACCATTGTCAGAGCCAATTTTTAGAAATACCCAAAATGCCCTCAAACCTTTCTTCCCTAATTATCTCCCCCACTATAACAGCCCAATAAATTCCTCGCAAAAAATCTCGAATTATTTGTTGCTTTTCCTGAGTTCTTCATGTTTTTCGTGCACTGAAAATGCTATCTTCTTCTCTAAAAATTCTGTAAAACCACCTAAATTGCTTAAAGTACTCTGGTTGGAGATACACTGTGTGTTGCCCGACCAGATGACTGCTTGGAGGATCTATGAACTGATACCTGGACCTGATTCCATGATATTCTTTCCATGCGGTGGGTAAAGCAAATGTCTTATGCACTCCAAACAGCATAATGTTTCGACCCTGAGTCTCTGACAACAATTGCCATATAGTTGCTGCCTACATTCGTCTCCCGCTGACAACAACCTTCTCTCTCTGACAATAACTGCCTCCCTGACCAGAGGCATTGATTCCATAAGGCATCTTCCCTAGCAAATAATTATGCATTTCTTCATTGGTATTTAAGGTTGGACGAGAGAAGACAAAAAAAAACAAATTCACTCACAGTCAATCAGTCTCAATCATAAAGGAATTCACAGATCATTAAGTGTAATTAGGGCTAGTCTCTCACCTTGTTCAAAGCACTCTGTAACCAGTTTATAGCAATAAAAAACATCCATGTTCTCTCCCAAGAATTTTAGCCATTTTCCTCATATTATTCATAAGATCTGCGACTTGATCGTCGATAGTTGGCGTTGTTCGTGAGAAAGAAGGCGCTGAATCCTTCAAGTTGTTCTTCATTCAGCAATCCTCATCCTTCCCTTTTCCCTGTTGTCATCGCTCATGCGATCATGGTACAAACTTCGGATGAGAACCAGTTCGACATTGCAGACTATGCCGACGTCAATATGGATGCATGCATCCACACCATAGAACATGATGCGTCTTCATCATCCTCTTCCATCCCAGGCTCGCTGCTCACTGAAATTGGTGAGATCGACCAGCTGGAAGAAGATTCGCTGCCCCCATCAGCGGCACTTCCAGAGGAATCAGTTGTTTCAACTAGATTAGAATGCCCAAGTGCCTCTACAAGCCTTGTGATTTTGACCAATAAAGACGGCAATAAAAGCTCAATGCCACAATCCGAGGGTCAATTCGATACGGTCATGGGCGACCACAATTCACTGACAGCTCCTACGTATCCCGGGAGCTGACTGACACTTGGTTGCGATGTCGGTGAAGTTACTATCGGCAAAAAGCCAGGTGAAGATGATAACGCTCAGCATCCGATCAGCAATCCATCGGATCAGGCTAAATCCACCACAAAGCCCACCAGCGGTGGTAATTTATATCCATTTCCCATCGTTGAGGCTCCTTCACGAAGTAGTGGAAGGCTCTCACTTAGTTTCGATGGGAGCTCATCGGGTGATTCATGTTAGAGACACGAAGTTAATACAATCGGTGATACCGATTGAGATATCGTGCATGATTCTTCATGACAGTACCCTCTAGGATCCTTTGGTCAAAATAATGCAAACGCTTCTACATCACCCCGAGACATGGAGGCAATAGAACTAGTGGTTGTCAATCGGCTAATCTGGCTGCTTCTACCCCACCGCGCGTGATGAGTCAAACAGGACAAGCGAGAGGCTCAAAGGGAAACTCAAGTCATTGTTCACCTTCCACTAATAAGAATCCTTTGATACCCTCAGTAACAATCCAAAACTTGTGATAAGTACATGGTATTTTAAGCAGTCCAGATTATGCTCTGGTAGAAACACTGGGATATGCTCAAGTTGCAGGATAGGTGTCAGAGATCCTTCAATAGACCATGCAGGATATAAAAATATACAGGGAACAAAGAAACTCGCATAGTCATACACTAACTTCATCTGAGCATTCCTCCCTCAGTAGAAGCTAGCATGGTCGGGCTGGACATAATTTGACGTCTGGCTCTAGACCTCATCAAAGATTTTGACAAGAGAGTCACAAGGGAAGACATCTCTTCCATGAAGCCACTCCCCCCTCGTCATGAGGAACAAACACTCGGATTGGGTGATCTACAACATCACCTGAACCAAGTAGTTGATCGAAGCACCAATTCCTCAATACAACTTCTAGAGGAACTGGCCTCCAACCTACACCAATCTGGCTCTTTTCTGAAGAAGGCAAGATGACTCGATCACAAGCTGTCAGGCATTCTCGGCGGGCCTTCAAGTAGTGTGCTGGCCGGACAGGTTCTGACCAGCAAATCTAGAGAAATTTGATGGAACCAAAAACCCAATAAAATTTCTCCAGATTTATGCTACCACCATCTGCGCCGTTGGTGGCAATGATAATGTGCTGGCAAACTACTTGCCCATAGTCCTTGAAGGATCTACTTGGTTTTGGTTGCTCAACCAACCAGTTAGATCAATTTACAGCTGGGAGCAACTGTGCGACCTCTTGATCGCAAACTTTCAGGGAACTTACAACCGCCCTAGTAAAGCAGACGATCTCCACCAAATCAATCAAGAACATAATGAGATTCTTTAACGGTACATCAAGAGGCTCAACCAAGTTCGTAATTCCATTCTTGAGGTTGTGGATTCCTCTATTATTCAGGCTTTCAGAACGGGGTTGAGGAACTGATGATTTATGGTGGACATTGCGATGAACCCTCCAAGAATGATCATTGAGCTATTTGACATGGCCGACAAATACGCAGCCACTAGTGAAGTGGTTGAATGGAATAAAGCCATCAATTTGATAGAGAAAATTCTCTAACCTGGCCTCGAGAAAAAGGAGAAGAAGCTCAAGAAGTCTCCAAAGGTAAGAAGGATCGCAAACCTAATGCTAATGAGGTTCTCGTGATTCCAGATAAGTTCATTAAGGGTAAGAAGGGTTATTTCAGTCGGAACAAGGCAAAAGTTCGGACCGATGAATCCAAAAAGAATAAGAAGTGGTGTCCACTTCATCAAGTCGCAGGGTATGATCTACTTAATTGCCACGCCTGGCAAAAGAAACTGAAAGACCATTACTCGGATAAAGGTAATTTCCCTTCCATTCAGGAGGTTTGGGAACCAAACTCCAAGAAGGACAAGGATGTCAACGAAGAAATGGACTAGCAGGAACCACAGTGCACCGTCGATATGATCTTGTAGGACCATATGGCGCTATCAGAGGGGGGGTGAATGATCGCCTCCACTTCTTTCGCTGCCCACTCTGATCTTGATCGACAACGAAAACAACCACCGCTCAAAAGAATCCTTGTCGCATTGCTTCGCTACGACCGCCGTTGTACGTGGTTGAAATCGCTTGCAAACTTTAGCGTATGTGGCCGAAATCGCTCACAGACTTCAGCCACGTATGTGGTTGAACTTGCTCGCACAGCGTGGAAATCAACATTTCAAATGCTTCTGCTCGAACGAGTACTAGCTGAAGACAACAACGTGCTCGTAACGAAGTCAGACAAGGCCTGTTAGCATGCTACCGACAACGCAAGAAGAACAATGCTCAAAAAACATGTCGCTGATCAACTTCTTTGTGGAATAGATCTGATCTATTATTTCTGCAATAATTTTTTGGCTACAAAGTACCCTCACAACAACCCTAAAAACTTCCTCAATGAAAGCCCTAAAGATTAGTTATGTTAGACTAAGCCTCTCCCTGCTTTTATAGGCCAATGTCCCTAATCGTGTTTGATTCAAACACGAACACAACACCTAATCTCTTCCTCAAATCAACGGACCCGAAACCCTTTCCTAACATGGGTTTTATTCAAACTCTACGCATAGAGCATATGGACTCTATCCGTAACAATCCAAAACCAACTCGTGACGAAGCCTCTAGGATATCCCCTCTTGTAGCTCTGCCTCGCTTCCCATCCTCAATCTCCACGTGCTCCAGCATTAACCCAACCACTTCATGTGACATCCTCAGCTGTCTGGACCTCAGATCTCCCCTATCCTAGTCCTGGTCTTTCACATCACTGACCGTGAAGACCAAGGAAACGTTTTTCCAAGCACAAGCTCTTCCTAGCTTGACCATCATTAGCGTAACAACTCACAACTTCCTTGTCCATCCAGAGACAAGACCATAACCATCCATGATCATCCACTTGGTCGTACACGACCAACTCATCACAAACCAGAAAACAATCCCAGACTACCGATTACAGCTACCAAAAACCATCGCTTCTAGAAACTCACCCTTACGACCACTCAGCACGACCACTAAGCACACCAAGTACTCGTAACTGAGAACCAACCGTAACACTTACAGCTATCGCTCATGGACCATCAACTACGTAGTCGCTTGACTACCGAGTATCAATATCATGAAGAGTGAAGCACTCGTTTCGACAACAAAGTCTACGAGTACCGACCGTGATCGTAAAGCCTTCGACTGCCGAAGACAATGACAGCAGACTACCTGGTCTATGACTATCGACAAGACTGCAAAATATACGACTATAAAAGTAGTCAGCAAATCCTACGACCATCGACCGCAGTTACCGACTATCAGCTAGTAAAGCCCATGACTATCAAAAGCATTAATGCTACGACCATGTAAAAATGTTGTAACTATGATTACCTCATGGTCGTAGTTGTGTTGCCATGGTCGAAGTCATGTTGTCGTGGTCGTGTTGTCATGGTCGAAGTCACATTACCAAAGTCGTGTTGCCATGGTCGTAAAACCATACGTGGTCATAAACACCTCGTGGACAAAGTTAGCCGGGTCATAACCTGGACGTGGTTTGCCGTGGTCATAAATTGGACAAAGTTTGAAGCCGGCCGCTGTCGTAACCTGGACGTTGTTGAAGTCGGCGGTGGTCGATAAGCATTGAAGCCCATTGAAGCTAGGAAAGAACTAAAATCACATGAACCCAAAGTCTTTGACTATGAACACCCGATACTTTCACAAACGTAAATTCCAAAGCAATTCAAATGTCAATTATTCATCATCATTTTCAATCATGACCATCCATATGGTCTAATAGATCTTCGGTGGGTCCTCCTCTTATGAGTCTAGACACCATCTAAGGACCGTGGAGTGGGAAGTGAACCTCACCGAGTCTCCTATCGCTGTCAAGCCATTCAGATGGTCGGAGGCAACTATTTTCTTCAACCGGGAAGACTACCCCATCCCCTCAACTTGACCAGGTAGGTTTTGTATTGTTGTAGGACCTACCATAAATAATTATAAAGTTAATTGAGTTTTATTAGATGGTGGTAGCTCCCTTAATATTTTGTTTATGAGAGCTTTAGAGGAAATGCAAGTTCCCAAGTCGAAAGTAAAGCCCGTGAAGTATGCTTTTCATGGCATAGTCCCAGGATTTACTAGTAAACCAATAAGGCAAGTTTCCCAACTAGTTATGTTCAGAAGTCCAGATAACTTCTGAATAGAATGAATCTCATTTGATGTGGTAGACTTTGAAACCGCATACAATGGGATTCTTGGTCGTCCGGCATTGGCTAAGTTCCTACTAGCCACACTTTACGGCCATCAAAGTCTTAAAATGCCAGGACCAAAATGCGTCATAACGGTTTGAGGGATAGAAAGATAGCATATGCATGCGATCATAAATCCCTAAAATTGGTCGATGAACTTTCGACTAGAAATGCTAATCCGTCTTCTACGCAGGCCAAGCACTAAAGATCAAAGGTGGCCCCAAACCCTCTAACCATATCAAGAAGGTTCCACTTGACAAGGACGCTTCTCCAAAAAATGTCAAAGCATCGTTTGGACTCAAAAATGCTAGCGCCACTATCCAGAAGATACTGGTCAGGGCAGGATTTGACCTCAAATAGGAAGAGTCGCTCATCTCCTTCCACCGAGAAAACTTAGATGTATTCACCTAGTAGGCATCTGACATGCCCCAAGTCCCCAGGGAGGTGATCGTGCATAGGCTAGCACTACGACCTAACAAAAAATGGTCAAACAAATGCTAAGGCGCTTTGCACCCAACCAGAATGTCAGACCCGAATTTTACAGTCCAAAATCCCTCATGATACCATCGCACTATTCCCTGGATTAGTAGATAGTGCTCACAAGTACAGTACTAAACATCAAATACATATCTTATGGAAGCGCAACTAATACAATAGTAAACCTACACATAAATCGATTAGGCCGAAACCTTTAAAGAGTAGTAGTGAAAATTAAAACTTCATATAGGTGGGACCCTTAGAACATGCCCACTGGCAGTAAACTGGGGTTCACGATATTATTCTTGGCCTTCTCGTATTCCAGTATTGTTAACACCCTTAGATGATCACAGGGCTTGCATTTCGCCCTCGGACTTACTGAATAATAGTAATTGAGCAGCAATAAGTACAAAGGTACTCAGCAAGCCACCACACAAAATGCAGTAATAATAGATGAATGGCTGAACAAGGAGAGACTTAAGGTTCTTTTATTAGCGAAAGTGCCACCATTTTGAGATACATATATAGAAAATTTCTGAGACTTAGCAATTTAACTAAAATAGATTTTATAAAGTGTGTGAAAGATTGCAATAATAGTAGTATAGTTCCCATCCACCATTACATGGTTACCTATACCATATGCTAATTTTTCAGCGTTACATCTGCTCATTATCATCACTGGGATCGACTGTCGAGGGACACATTATCCAGTTTTTCATCCCAACCATAAGATTCATTTTTATAAATAGAACTAACACCAAAAATTTCCCATGCCCGCCCATGATCATGGGTATAGCTATTCGAACAGTTTTCACACTGCAGAGGTCACACACTTTACCCATAAGAGACAACCAACTTGTTATGTTCCATCTGTTTTCTTAGACAAGCAAATCAAGAAGGTCGCCACAAGGCTTTTACAAGGTATCTTCCCAATGAGGCCACGTCTGCTAAGGTTTTCACCATTTTAGAATACGACCATCCCCCCAGAACCCCCTCTTGTGCCATCACGTCAAAGGAAAACAACCATCCTCTTGCCCGTGTTCACACCTATGGCACAACTCGCACTGAGTCAATGCAAATTACACTTATAGTTCTGCTATTTTACACAAGGAGACGCTACAAGATTTGATCCTTAAAATTATCCAGACGGATCCAACACTCTTGTGCATCCACTGCACCAGCCCCCTTACCATCTGTCTAGACATTTAAGCAAGTTGGGGTTTAGGAGCATAAAGTAATCATATTTCAACGTACCAGTCACTTCACAACAATGACTACCCAATCAAGGTTTTGTGTTTAAATGATGCCAAGGTAAATTAATTCCCCCGAGTATCTAAGCAAGAATAAGCACAGTGCTTAGATACAGACGTATCACTAGTATGTTCACCATTATTCCTAGGGCGATAAGGTTTTTGTGTCGAAAGTGAAGGAGTGGGATATAATTAAGCAATTACCCATAAGGGATTAAGTATGAATTAATGTGAGTATAAACTTGTATAACAAAGTAAAGCATGCAATTTGATACTTTCAATAAAATACTTGCATTCGAAAAGTAGGTGCGATATGATCAAAGTGATGACTTACCTTACTCAATTTATCGCAATCTTGATCTTATTCAAAGCTTTTTCTGTCCATGGTCTCGAGCTCTGGGTCTTCTTTCCTGTAGGATTGAAGACAACAATTAGAGGGGGTGAATAATTCTTGTTGCTTTTTGGCACCTGGTAACAAATCCTAAACTAATAGAAAAACAATCTAACTTACAGAGGTAGAATACAACTGCAAGACACTCCACTCGACCGCTCGCTTGACTGTTCACAAGCTCAATGAAGATTACGACCGCTTAGTGTTGCTCTGTGACTAGTTCATACGTTGTCGAAACCTTCTGCTGCTTGACTGCCCTGACTGCTCGATCTATTACTCTGTTTTCTTGGCAGTGAATCAACACCTTTGCATGTGGTCATATGCTTCACTCCACCCGCAATCTCCAGCAATCTTCAACAAAACACGAACCAGATTGAACAACCAGATTGATTCAAGATGATCTTTATTGCTGGATTTCTGTGGTTTTACAAAGTGCCTTCACAAGCACCCCTAAAAGCTTTCTCAATGAAAGCTCTCTTAAACCTGCACAAGCTTTCTCCCCGAAATCCCTACCAAAAACTACACGTTAGCCCTTAGCCTCTCCCTGTTTTTATGGGCTAACGTCCAAACCGTGTCCGCCTGAACCACGAACAACAATCTCTATCTCTTCCGAAAATAAAGGGACCCGAAACTCTTCCTAACATGGGTTTTATTCAAACTCTCACACTTCCAAGCTACGGACTCTATACGTAACTCTCTAATCCCACCACGTGACGAAGCCTACAGGATAGCACCTCCTGTATCTTCATCTCGCACACCACCACATGTTGAAGCCTCCGGAAACACACCTCCCGTATCTTCTTCATGCATCATCAACCTCTATGTCGAAGCCTCCTGGACCGCACCACCCATAGCTTCTCCACGAATCACCACCTTTGATCTCCACGTGCTCCAGCGTGAGCCCAACCACCTCGTGTGACATCCTCGATTGCCTAGACCTCAGACTTTCCCATCCTAGTCCCAATCCACCTTGTCACTGACCATGATTATCTCCACACCCACCTACACATCAAAGACCAAAGAACATTTTCTCAACACAAGTTCTTCACAACTTAACTGACATCAGCACACACACTCTTGTCTATCCATAGACATGAACCAAACCATCCACGACCACCAACCCGGTCGTCCACGACCACAAACTCAATTGCTATCCAGAAAACAACCTCAGGTTAATCATTATGACCGCTATCTCAACAAGCACTCGAAAACAACAAGTACTCAGGAAACTCCATCACTCTGCTTAAAACACTCGGAAAAAACAAGCATCGCTACCGACCAGGAACCATCGAGTACCGTCTACCGAGTACCGATCACATATCACAAGTCTCCAACAACCGATCATAATGCCTACGACTACTGATCACCAACCATCGAGTACCAAGTCCTTTCGACTACAAATACCGAGCACTAGCTAGTCATCCCACTGGTCTAACATGAGTACTCGAAGTACTCGAAGATGGCAAGAATTGAAGCACTCATACTGATAATGAATTCTACGAGTACTGACCATGAAGTCAACAGCAACCAATCGCAAAAGCCTTCAACTATCGGTCGCAAGGTCTACTACAATCGACCGAAAAACCAAAGACAACTACAGCAGACCGCAAAATCTACGACTATGATGAAAAACTGCGAAGACTATGACTTTGAAAGCAGTCTGCGAAGTCTACAACCATTGACCACAAAGTCTATGACTAACGACCACAAATTCTACGACTATTGACTGCAAAGTCTACGACCATCGACCGCAAAGCCATTGACTATCGATCAGTAAAATCTACGACTATCAAGTATTGTAGCTACGACTATAGAAAAGTACTATAGCTATGACTATGAAAAAGTACTATAACTACGATTACCTTCAGTGGTCGTTCTGTCATAGTCGAAGTCTGTCGTGGTCGAAATGCCAGAGTCATTCAGCTGTGCTCGTAATGCCGTGGACGTTCAACTGTGGTCGTAGTGCCATGGACGTTCAGATGTGGTTGTATTGCCGTGATCGTGACGCCTCCCAATCGGACCAGTCGATCAGACCTCCCAACACAAAGCCATTCAGACATTCGACAACCTTCAGACTGAGTGAGAACCTTCAGACTTTGATCAAAACCACTTGGACTGGTCCGTAACTACTCGGGGCCGACCAAAACCACTCGAAGCAGACCAAAAGCACTCAGAGCAGATCAAAATAACTCAAAGCAACCAAAACCACTCGAAGGCACTCAGAACTGATCAAAATCACTCAAATTCAAAACCTTTGACTACGATCGACCGAAACTTTCACAAATGTAAATTACAAATCAATCCAAAAGTTAATTATTCATCATCACTAAACGCATGACCATCCACATGGTCTAACATTTTCTTTGTCGATCTTGATCTTATTCAGTTAGACGCTTCTTTGGGACTTTAGTTTCTAATTTTATGATAAACAATTGAAATCTAAATGAATGCAATTAACTCAAAAGTTCAGATAAATCTAAATGAACTCAATTAAGTGTTATTATGCTTAGGTTGGTGATTTGAGGCAAAGTTTATTGGGTGCAGAACATTGATGAAGTCAAATGGGGTTTGTGTCGGGACCTGGAGCAGCAACTTCAGGACCCTCTGTGTTATTCGCACTATCCCAGGAAAAGCTAGTGCACACAGGGTCACAACGATGTATATCTCACATACAACCACACTTTATTATAGCAAAGGTTTAAGCCTTAAGGCCAAAGTTTACAATAATAGCATAGGACTGAAAGAAGACAGCGGAAACATAAAGATAGTGGCAGCCCATCTAGCCTTCCCACAAGGCGAATTGATTGTAAGATGTGGCCTAGTCGTAGTCCTCACCGCAGATGTGACCTTTCTATAAACCAGATTTTAACAAAAACCAAAGTCTAATCTGTGAAAAACCTTACTCAGCATGTCCTTGACCGTCGACACGGCTATCCAGGATAGTTTGTTACTCTGTAGAGGTGTACAACTTTACCCACAAGACATGTTCTCCCGTTTTGTCACGCGATTACACATTGCCTAAGGTGTGCGGCCAAGAGTTCATGACAAAGCCTTTACAATGATCAGTTGTCAACTAGATAACGCCGCCACTAAGGTTTCACTACAACATGAATACACATGTTGGAGCCCCCCCGTCTTGTGCCATGTGAGACTTCTCGCGGCCTTCGTCACGCCCACATTCAACCTTTAGCGATATCTAGTTGGAACTTCACAAATTAGTGTTGGCTAGGTCCGTCCTATACCAGACTTGTGGTAGTACGGTGTGAGTTTGTAAAAGTAGCTCACAGAACGGTACTTAACTTGACTTAGGCCCTACTTCGCACCCCTTGTGCTTGGCAATCAACATCGAGTCGACAAACTACGATGCATGCCAGCAAGCACCTACCATCTTACCAATGCCTAAGTCTAAACCAGTTTTAAAGTTTATCATTTTATGTGAAAGATTATCTCAAACCAAAGTTATTCTAAGCATGGTTAAGCAATTCCTCAAAATTCCTAGTTAGTGCTATCGAACCAACTAGGTTTTCACATCTAGGTTTGACAAGGTATGTTGGGTTCAAAGTCAAATTTGGCTTTACAAGGAAATTTGGGCATAACTATGAGTTAAACTGAATTTGAACTAAACTTGATATAAAAGTAAGTATACATAATAATTTTAAATTCAACATAATTAATTTAAAGTAATGGGTTGTAACTTGCCTTGCTCCTCGTCGTCGAACTCGTCGCCGAAATCGTTCGCTTCGGAATCCTCGTAATCTACACGCAAAAAGCAAAATAAAATTCAAATAAAACTCAAATAAAATTCAAAAAGAGTTTAGAAATAGATAGTTTAGATTTTAAGAAAAATTTAGAATTTTGAATGGTTCAATTTGGAGTTCAAATGAGCAAATACGGGCCTTTGGAAGTTTCAAAAAAGAAGGAAAAAGGAAAGACAAATTTTCTGTTTTATTTTTATACTGAAAAGAACTAGTTATGACGTCAGCATTTTTGAATTTTTTTTCGGCGGGAAAAGGAATTGCTGACGAGGCAACGGTGTTGACATGGCGCCACTCGGCCGCCATGTCGGCATGGCCGACTGACGTGGTCGAGCCGGTCGGACGGCGCACGGGGTGGCGCGCTCGACGGCGGCCGGTGAGGGGTGGCGGGGTGGAGGGAACGGCGGCGATCTCGGGCTTACCAAAGCCGGGGCTCGGTTGGCCGGAGGGAGGCGACGGCAAAGGAGAGAAAGGGCAGCGGCTTCGACTTGAGGGGCGGGGCTCCGGCGGTTGGGGCTCTCGGCCGAATGGGGGAGGAGGGGCGGTGGAAGTGGGAGGTGCGGAGGAGAGCTTCCCCGGGGGGTTTATAGGGGACAGGGGCGAGCGATGCTGGCGGCATTGATGCCTGCGCAGCGGCAAGGGTGAGTTCCGAGGCGGCGGCTTGGGAAGGGGAAGCGGCGTGCGGGCGTGGCTAGGAGTGGCGGCGAGGCAGTGAACCGGGGCGTCGGTTTTGGGAAGGGGAACGGCCGACGAAGCTCGAGGCGCGGTTAATGGCGTGTGGGCGGAATCGGCTCGAGAGAGGGGTGTGAATGCGGCGGGGCGACGCCATTAGTGGGCGGCGGCAACGCGGGGAGCTCGAGGCGATGCGGCGGCGGCTATTAATGGTGGCGGTTGGTGAGAGGAAGGAGGGAGGAAGGCGGAGGGAGGTGGAAGAAGAAGATGACAAGGGTGGCCCACCTGTCGAAGAGAGAGAGAGAGAAGGGGAAGGGTGGACGGCCCGATGGATGACACGTGGCAAGGGTGGATGATCTCGGCCGTCGAACGGTTAAGTGGCTATGGACAGCTAGGATTAGATCAAGGAATGGGCAGATTCAACCAGAGAGCACCACGTGGCAGCCTGAGAATAAACTGATTTTAATTTTCGAATTAGTTTTTCAGAAAATTCCATAAAACTTTATAAATGCTTAGAAAATAGTAAATAATGTTTAAAAATTCTAGAAAATTCATAGAATATTCCTGGAGCTATTTTGATTTAGAAAAAAATATTTTTAAATCAAATTTGGCTTTTAAAATTTTTATAAAATAGCTTTTTGACTTCTAAAATTAATTTTTAATTTTAGAAAATTCTCAAAAATTCTACAAAATTTAGGAAAGCTTGGGAAAATCAAAATAAACTCTTTTTGGCTTTAATAAATTATTTAAAATACTTTTTATTGCTCTAGACTTTGAAATAAAAACCAAATAACTCCGAATAAATCCCGAAAAATCAAATAAAAGGCGAATAAAATTTTGGGATGTTACAGTTTGAGTGAATTAGGGGATGACAAAGTGGAAATCTTTCGAGACGGGATGTCAAGGAAGGTTCATGCTAAAGGAATATTCACTGGAATAATTTGCTTTGGATCTGAAGATGGCTAGGCATAGCCAATGGTAGAATATTATGGCTCGGTCTTTAATTTAATAACTCCTTTTATTATTTTATATTTATCAAGGATGTTCCATGAGTCAGGTTAGACCTATAGATAGATGCGGGAGTCTCGCTGGGTACTGAGTATTATTTATCAAATGCTAACATTTAAGAACTAGGACATGAGTTTCACACGCGATGTGTATGACTTTAGTTTATCAGATTCATATTTCTAACAATTCAAGATGTAGTACTTTCTATGATCCTAATTAGCAATTAATTGAACAATTAGTTAAATGTGTAACTCAATAATTTGTTAATGCATGGGATTATTTATTTAATCACTACTACTTAACATTAGCTTTAGTTAGACTACTATTTACTAACGACCAAGGCTGACTAACAATCCTATGGATTAAACGCATTTCAGACATATGGTAACTCTTAGCTTAGTCTGGATATTACTTATCAAGTTCCATTATTTAGGGATCACGGCGAGGATTCTACACGCAATAGTATTAGTTGCCACCAATTACTTAACACTAATTAATTATAGTTTAAATACCCAGGTCAGGCTCTTTATGTTGGTCGCTGCTTATGCGCAGACGTAGTATCCAATTGATTTTAGATTGACATTCTCAAGACAATGTTTGGCATTGTTACATATGTTTACTTAGAATACCTTAATATTCTAGTTGAGTCCTTGAATCATGTTAGGGTTAGCATCTCCCTTTTACTTGTAAGATCGTGGTCCAATCTTATTACCTAATTCTATTATAACTTAGCATGTGCATGGCTAAACAATGGTTAATGTTTATGTTATAATCAAATCTTCATTTCCTATATAAATGGTTTGATAATAACTATATTTCATCTTCTCGCACTTGATTTTGGTATGATAACCATATTTTAAGGATGATGATAATAATAATAGCCATTATTTATAGTTATTGTGGACCTTATTATCTCGTGTAAATTAACTTAATAATTTAAGTCCAGAGGGCCACATGATGACTCTTCTATTTAAATTCTTTTTATTACATCACTTCCCACACAAATTATTTCTTAAAGATGACTTGACACAAACACCTATATATACAGTGGCGGACGCAGGAATTTAAGAATGGGTGTTCGAAGTTATAAAAATATTTTTCAATATAAAACATAAAGATCTACAGTAGCAATAGTTAACATACAATTGTTCGTACTAGGGATAACATGTGAAATAATATAAAGAAATTACAAAACAATTGCAAAAGTTCACAAATTAACTCGGCAATGCTTCATGACTTGGAAGCGTGATATTATGTCACCATCCTTAACTTACAGAAAAAATTCTCGCTCAAGAAATGTAACCAAGCAATATGCAAACCAAGTTTTAGAAATCCGAAACCAAATAAAACTGATTTAACCTTTTAGGTGCATGTCTTTAGCTTGGGCTAAGTTCATCTTGGTTTAGTCCATACAAGCAAATTATGTAAAAATTCGTCTCCAGCGAGGGGGACTAAAATAAAAACAACCGCATGTCTCAACCTTAAATTATTCAGCAATATGGTATTTAGATTCCATTCTGTTTTTTTACACACTACAAGCAGTCAATCAAACTACTTCTGCAAGCTCACATCAGCTCATTCAGCCTTCACATCAACCAATTGCAACTATAGTACAAAAAGCTATTCCAATATCTTCCTTGTACTCACCGAGACAGATAATATCGTTTTAGAAAGTATTAAACTAACGGGAAATGGTAAAAAAACTAAAACAAGTAATGCCTACCAGAGACTAAAATAATATTAGAAAAATTATAGAAATATTGGTAAGAAAAAGTAATCAATAATGACAAGCATCATAGGAACATGCTAGTAAGTCAAACATCGACCATATTCTATGTACCCTCTACCATTTTGCAGCTGGCCGCTTGTAAAGCCAAAATAGACTATGTAATGTTGAAGAAAACATTTTCCAGTAGTTGTTTTCCTCGGGAGTGCTACCTACGCAATGACATAACAAACGAAATACGTGATGTGATACTTCTAGAATCATGCTTGATATCAAGGTGCATTTCAGCAAAACAATAGAACGTCTCGAGGGAATGAGTTACATGTTCCCAATTGCAAATTAGCTGGACACAACGAGATCTAAACAAATTGCCTGCTGGATAGCCTTAGGCCCTGATCAACTCGGCTTCGGCTTCTGACTTCTGGCTTATTTTTTACTATTCATAAGTTTCGTCTTTTTCTGAACTTTTGGCTTTTTGTTGAGCTTTTTTTGCCGGTTCTTTTTTTCCCGTATTTGTTTGTATTATACGTAATAGGCTAACATATTTATTATATTTTTAAATTTTTTTAAATTTAATTATGCTAAATAAGCCTCTGTCAGCTACAGTGCTTTTTTCAGCTAGCTACAGTGTTTTCAGCCATAAGCCATGAACTTTTCAGCCGAACCGATCACCACCTTAAAAGCGAATACTAGGCTTCTATGCTTGCAAGCTAATGATACTCATACACTTCAACTTGCTCAAATATTCTTAAGACTGGGCAATTTACAAACTTAGTGCACTTTCTTGAATTGTGAAGATGGAATTCCCTACCGCATGTTGTTCATTAAATTTCCTTAATTTTCACCTCCGAATTGTGTTTTTTTTCTGGGTATGGCACAATTTGTGATAGGGCTATTCAGAAATTGATGTAAATATCTTATAGCGTAAATATAAGACCTGTAAGTGGAAATGTTCTAACCAAACTACAGAATCAACACCACAGTCACATGACATCAAAACACTAGATCTACTACAGCATCTGGTTTGAAGTTCTAATACAATTGTGCTTCATACCACATCACAACATGACTGAAAATCTTTTACAGGAGTTAGTGCTACAGTCAACATGATAGTCGTGCCATGCTTGGTTATAACTTATAAGTGTGCTATTAGCAACTTGGGTTGCATTACCTTAATTCCTTTGTAACCATATCTTTCACCAAGCCCACCAGCCACAAGAACAAATGCAGCATGACGAGCTTCTTTTACCCCAGCTTCTTCTAGTGAATCAAAAGTGTCATCACCAAAGGTCAATACTTCCCCTGAAGGAACCTGCAAGCATGGTTCCTCTGTTAACACCATTTACTTGTTTTATATAAAAAAAAAGGCGCACTAATTCAGACTAGACAAAAGGAATCAATAAAATCATCCAATTGATTGAAAAATAGAACAGAGCAAAACTTACAGAAGGCATGAAACCATCGTATGGATTCTTGGGATCTCTGGCGGTGGCAACAAGTGGCCGGAGGCATGCCCCCAGCTGCGGCAGAATCTGCGGTTGCTCTCCCACGACGAGGTGACCGCCCTGCTATAACTCAATAGCAATCAGGTGCATCTTCATATTCAGAAAATATCGCAATGTTGAGGTTACATGAATGTGCATAGATATTATGTATTCACATGATGTTTTACTGATCTAACACAAGAAATTACAATAATTTCTTGTAAGAGACACTTATGAACTTTTGTTAACTTATTTTCGAAAGTTCTGTGTCCTCTTACTTTTAATTACAACATCTAGGCCAAAGAAGTCTCCAAGTCATAGAAGTGTATAAAGAATTGATTATTGTTTTTCTTTTATGCTAAACTGTTCATTATCTAGGTTCATCGACTTAATTCAAGCTATCCCGGTGGGCTGACATCTTACATCCAGAATGCCAGAAAGCTTTTAGCATATTGAAATGCAGGCAAAAATCCATACGATGGTTTCATGCCTTCTGTAAGTTTTGCTCTGTTCTATTTTTCAATCAATTGGATGATTTTATTGATTCCTTTTGTCTAGTCTAAATCAGTGCACATTTTTTATATAAAACAAGTAAATGGTGTTAACAGAGGAATCATGCTTGCAGGTTCCTTCAGGGGAAGTATTGACCTTTGGTGATGACACTTTTGATTCACTAGAAGAAGCTGGAGTAAAAGAAGCTTGTCATGCTGCATTTGTTCTTGTGGCTGGTGGGCTTGGTGAAAGACTTGGTTACAAAGGAATTAAGGTAATGCAACCCAAGTTACTAATAGCACACTTATAAGTTATAACCAAGCATGGCACGACTATCATGTTGACTGTAGCACTAACTCCAGTAAAAGATTTTCAGTCATGTTGTGCTGTGGTATGAAGCACAATTGTATTAGAACTTCAAACCAAATGCTGTAGTAGATCTAGTGTTTTGATGTCATGTGACTGTGGTGTTGATTCTGTAGTTTGGTTAGAACATTTCCACTTACAGGCCTCATATTTACGCTATAAGATATTTACAGCAATTTCTGAATAGCCCTATCACAAATTGTGCCATACCCAGAAAAAAACACAATTCAGAGGTGAAAATTAAGGAAATTTAATGAACAACATGCGGTAGGGAATTCCATCTTCACAATTCAAGAAAGTGCACTAAGTTTGTAAATTGCCCAGTCTTAAGAATATTTGAGCAAGTTGAAGTGTATGAGTATCATTAGCTTGCAAGCATAGAAGCCTAGTATTCGCTTTTAAGGCTATCCAGCAGGCAATTTGTTTAGATCTCGTTGTGTCCAGCTAATTTGCAATTGGGAACATGTAACTCATTCCTTCGAGACGTTCTATTGTTTTGCTGAATGCACCTTGATATCAAGCATGATTCTAGAAGTATCACATCACTGATTTCGTTTGTTATGTCATTGCATAGGTAGCACTCCCGAGGGAAACAACTACTGAAAAATGTTTTCTTCAACATTACATAGAGTCTATTTTGGCTTTACAAGCAGCCAGCTGCAAAATGGTAGAGGGTACATAGAATATGGTCGATGTTTGACTTACTAGCATGTTCCTATGATGCTTGTCATTGTTGATTACTTTTTCTTACCAATATTTCTATAATTTTTCTAATATTATTTTAGTCTCTGATAGGCATTACTTGTTTTAGTTTTTTACCATTTCCCGTTAGTTTAATACTTTCTAAAACGATATTATCTGTCTCGGTGAGTACAAGGAAGATATTGGAATAACTTTTTGTAATATGGTTGCAATTGGTTGATGTGAAGGCTGAATGAGCTGATGTAAGCTTGCAGAAGTAGTTTGATTGACTGCTTGTAGTGTGTAAAAAAACACGGATGGAATCTAAATACCATATTGCTGAATAATTTAAGGTTGAGACATGAGGTTGTTTTTATTTTAGTCCCCCTCGCTGGAGACCAATTTTTACATAATTTGCTTGTATGGACTAAACCAAGATGAACTTAGCCCAAGCTAAAGACATGCACCTAAAAGGTTAAATCAGTTTTATTTGGTTTCTGATTTCTAAAACTTGGTTTGCATATTGCTTGGTTACATTTCTTGAGCGAGAATTTTTTCTGTAAGTTAAGAATGATGACATAATATCACGCTTCCAAGTCATGAAGCATTGCCGAGTTAATTTGTGAACTTTTGCAATTGTTTTGAAATTTCTTTATATTATTTCACATGTTATCCCTAGTACGAACAATTGTATGTTAACTATTGCTACTGTAGATCTTTATGTTTTATATTGAAAAATATTTTTATAACTTCGAACACCCATTCTAAAATTAATTCGTCCGCCATTGCTTTGCCTTCTCGTGGTCGTGGTGCCGACGGAGTGCCGGCGCGGCGCGGCGTGGAGGCGGAGTGGAGGGCCGGCGGAGGCAGAGCGGAGGGCCGGCGACGGCGCGACGCCGGAGGCACGATCGACGAGGTCGCGTTACTGCTCGCCTGCTCGGCTAGGGTTACGGACTCGTGCGCTCGCCGCTCGGGCATCTATCGCCGTAAATGGGTTGGCCGGCTGGGCCGCACGCAGGCGCGAGCCGCGAGCGTCGGGCCGGCCAAATAGTGGCGGACTGAAGGCTGAAATTAGAGATTTTGACTCATATATATATGTATTATATCTCATATATACTAGATTTTTGGTCAAAAAATTTAAGTGTTCAGCTGAACATCTATGAACTATTGTAGATCTGCCCCTGTATATATATACACCCATATACTTGTTAAGTTCTTGTTTTAAGGCTATTTTCTGTGAGCATGCTGATTACTTCTAGTTACCAGACTTTTATTCTTTTAATGGCCCATTGGAGGATCAAGGTAGTGCTTAACAGTGGCTTTGCAACCCCTATATGCTCTAATGATGCCGAGCAAAGTTTCAATTACATGACCACATTATCATGCCATTTAATAATTTTCGCTCTACTAATAAGCATGTGTGTAAGCATACATTTTCATGAGGACCATTGAGTCATGTTAACTTTGTTTACTAAGTGTTTAATCTTTCCTTACAAAAGGGATTCTCATGATATTGGCATTCTAAGCAAGTAATGACCTACTTTAAATTTTGGAAGGGTGGCCCACCTGTCATTGGGGAAAAGAAAGACAAGGAAAGAAGGAAGCAAGACAGAGGGGCCTGGCTGAAACAGAGGAGCAGGGGGGCACACGGCGGGTGGCGGTGCCGGTGAGGGGTGGCCGGAAGGGAGGTGGCGAGCAGCAAAATGGATTGCCAGGAAGTTAGGGGAGTTAGGAAAGGCAGTGCATCAGCTGAGGTGGTGTTGCGACGAGCGGGCGGCGGCGCTTGATGGCCTCAGGCAGGGCCGAACGGCGACGGCGGTGCCGAAGGGGAGGGGAGAAGGATGAGGTGAGCATGGGATGAGGAAGGGCGAGGAAGCTTACTGTGCGGTCCGCAGAGGTGGAGAGGCGCCAGAGAGGGGTGGCGGCGTGTGGGCGAGGCGGCACGAGCAGGCTAGTGGTGACGTTGAGCTAAGGCGGAGGGGAGCCGAGTGTGGCACTGTGGATAGCTCCGGGTGGGTGTGGAGGTGCTCCACCCTGGAGGAATTGGACCGGGACCAACCACAGACGCAATGGTGGCGGTGGCAGCCGGTCCTAGCCAGATTGGGGAAGAACTTGGCACCGGCGGCTTTAGTGGAGAAATTCCAAAATTGGTTGAGGGGGAAAGATGACTAACCTTGGGAACGCATTTGGACGTGGGTGGTTGGTGGAGAACGTCGCCGGGACAGCGGTTACGCATGGGCGGAGCCTTGGTCGGCGCACGGGCACAACAGTGACCCCGGCTTGGAGGAAGTAGAAGGAAAGGGGGAGGGGCGTAGGGAAGATGAAGAAGGGGGCTACTTATAGCGGGAAGGGGGAGCTCTGTGATCATTTCGGCTTCAACTTCTGGCTTATTTTTTACTATTTATAAATTTCATCTTTTTTTATTTTTTTGTTTTTTGTTGAGTTTTTGCGGTTCTTTTTTTCCCGTATTTGTTTGTATTATACGTAATGGGCTAATATATTTTTTAAATTTTTTAAATTTAATTATAGTAAATAAGCCTCTGTCAGCTACAATATTTTTTTCAACCAGCTACAATACTTTTTAGCTATAAACCACCTAAAAATAGCCTAAATGATCATTGCACTGTCGCCGGCGACCGATGTGCAGGACTCGTCATGAAGCGTGATGTGGCTTCGGCGCAGCCTTCGGTCATGGCACACGCGACGAGACAACCATGGCAGAGGTGGCGTGGTGATGGCCGACGCGACATTGTGTAGAGCGGAGGTCAAAAATTGTGGCGCTACTTGTCGGATGTGGGCGTGAGGCGCGAACAGTGCACGGGCACAACGCGAGCGCAGGCGGGCGCGCTAGCACGGCGCGACACGTTCAGGCTAACGCGCAAACTAAAGGGGACCAGGCGCTTGGTGTGACGTTTGGGCGTGTGCGTGCACGGCCGATGTGGTTGTCGCGCTGGCGCACGGCTCGAGTGCAAGCAGGGTGGCACACTGGTTGGTGCATGGTGTGGCGCGTAGGCACACCAACGTGCAGGGGGGCCGAGCTGGTGCGAGACGTGCATGCCTCGGGCGTGGCGTAACTCAGTGCGGAGCTCGGTGTGCAGGCGAGCCCGGCACAGGCGTGACGCGGTGCAGGGGCAGGCGCGGTGCAGGGGCAGCTGGCTTGACCTGCTACAGAGCAGAGAAGCGGAGAGGGGAGAAAAAGAGGCCGGGCCTAATTGGGCCGAAGAAAAAGAAAATGGAAAAAAGGAAGGATAGTGGGTCGGCCCAAGGGAAAAATGGAACATGCTTTAGAAGAAAGGCTGAATCGGCCAAGCCCGAATTCTGTATTGAACTTCATAATTATAATTTGAATTTGAATTTTAAGTTTTAGTTTTAAATTTCAATTTCAATTTAGGTTTTTAGATTTTGAATCCATAGTTCTTTGTTTCAAATTTTTCCATAACTTTTATTATTGTTATTATTATGTGTACTTGAGGATTATTTCCTGTTATTATTTTGCATAGCATTAAACTCAGAAAACCCAAATAAGATTTCAGCAAAAATTTCAAATGCCAACAAGATGCTAATAAAAGTTTTAAATTTTTTGTAATTACGAACATCTGAATTTTGGGATGTTACACAGAAGGAGGCAATCTAGTTGGAGATCGACAAGCTTCTCAAGGCTAGATTCATTCGTGAGGTCAACCACCCAGAGTGGCTCACCAACCCTATAATAGTTACGAAAAGTAATAGGAAATAGCTAATGTATATCAATTTCATAGATCTCAATAAATCTTGTCTGACAGATAACTTTCCCCTTACATGTATCGATCAACTTGTTAACTCTACTTCCAGGTATGAGTTATTAAGCTTTTTAGATGCATACTCAGGGTACCACCAAATTAGTATAAGTAAAGATGATGAAGAAAAAACTTCCTTCATCATGCCATATGGCACCTTTCGCTATGTAAAGATGCTATTTGATCTCAAAAATGCTAGTGCTACATTTAAGAGGTTAATGCAAAAAAAAAACTTTAGTTTGCAGATTGGTCGTAACTTAGAGGTATATGTTGATGACTTGATCGTGAAAAGTATCAACATCAAAGATCATATCTCTGATCTACAAGAAACTTTCACTAACATAAGTAGACATAACCTTAAGTTAAATCCAAAGAAATGTGTGTTCGGAATTTCCTCTGAAAAGCATATTGGATTCCTAGTTTCTGCAAGAGAAATTAAAACAAATATAGAGAAAATAGCGGCTATCGAGCAGATACGCCCTTTGACCACAAAGAAGGAAGTTCAAAAACTAACTAGTTGTATGGCAGCACTAAGTCATTTCATAGCACGGTTGGGAGAAAAATTATTGCCTTTCTTTAAGCTTCTTCGGAAACACGGAAATTTTGAATGGACTAAGAAACCAAACAATGCCTTTGAAGAGCTTAAAAAGTTCCTTTCGAGTGCCCTGGTCTTAGTATCTTCAAGTCTAGAAGAAATATAGCTCTTATAACTAACTACGACACCACAAGTAGTCAGTGTCATACTAGTTGTTGAGCATGCCAATATCCAACAACCAGTATGTTACGTAAGCGAAGACTTACATAGACCAAAATAATGATATCCAGAGATACAAAAGTTGATATATGGTCATCTTATGACTTCAAAAAAACTAAGACATTACTTCCAGACCCTCAAAATGGTTGTACCGACTGGATACCCTCTTGGTCAAGTTCTCTAAAACAGGAAATCATTAGGACTTATAGCAATTGGGTAGTCAAACTTGGGGAGTTTGGTCTCTATTTTATTTTATGAACAACAATCAAGTCCTAGGCTTTAGCAAAATTCATCGCCGAGTAGACAAACCCTAAACCCACCTAAGGGCCTGAGTATGAACACCATGAGGAGTGCATTGTGTACTTTGACGGTTCCTTGATGTTAAAGAGCTTAGGAGCTGGGGTAGTCCTAGTATCTCCTACTGGACAGAACATAACATAGGTCATTCAGCTAAACTTTCTCACTACAAATAATGTAGCAGAGTATGAAGGTTTACTTGTAGGACTTGGAATTCACAGACCACTAGTGAAAGATGATTCTCAACTAATAACAAATCAAGTTGGGAAAGAGTATCAATGCTCAAGTACTGTGATGTTATATTATCTCGTGGAAGTTAGGAAGCTCAAAAGGTACTTCTTCGATTTTGAGACCCAACATATTCCTAGAAATGATAACTTTCTGGCTGACCAATTAGCATGGATGGCTTCCTCAAGATCAACCTGCACAAGCTTTGCAAATAATACCTCTTTCTTGTCCTCTCACCACCTGGGGGCTAGACATTCCGAGACATTTCCCAAGAGCACCCATGGGTTTTGAATTCCTTTTTACCATGATTGATACATTCACAAAATGGATAGAAGCTGAGCCAGTTGTTAAGATAACTACTAAAGTTGCCAAGAAATTTATCACAAAAATGTGATTACATGATTTGGTGTTCCCAGTCATATATTCACTTATAACAGTACCCAATTCTCAAGCAGGAATTTTCATGAATTCTGCGAGGATCTAGGTATCAAGATATGTTACACCTCAATGGCTCATCCACAAAGTAACAAGGTAGTAGAGTGAGCAAATGGTATACTAATACAAGAAATTAAATGTCAAGTGCTCAACCAGTTAATACTATTGTTAGGAGTTTGGGTTCAAAAACTTCCCTCTGTATCATGGGCTATTCAGACCACGACCAATCGTGTGACAAATGAAACACTCTTCTTTCTAGTTTACAGTTTGGAAGCCATGCTTCTTCCAGAATTAAAGATTGACTCCACTCGAACATATCATTATAATGATAATGATTAAGTAGAATGACAAAACAGTGACATCGATTTCCTTGAAGAATGATGAAATGTAGCCTTAATACATTCAACCTTCTACCAACAAGCCATGTAAAGATACCTCAATTGTAAGGTGTAGCCTAGCTATAGGTGATTTGGTTCTCAGAAAAATTTAGAGCCAGGTAAATCGTAATAAACTTTTGCCTAAATGGAAAGGTCCACACACTATGGTCGAAGTCACTAGACTAGGCTCTGTATGACTCACCATGTCAGACAAGCGTGTTCTATCTAATTCTTGGAACATTGATTAGTTGCATAAGTTCTATGTGTAAATATACTTTTCATTTCAATATTTCAGTAAAGTTGCATTATTTCTTTCCTCTCCGATCACAAGTTTGGTCATACACTATTGTTGTCTAAGCTAGTCAGAGAGATCCATTTTCCTTCGAAACCCTTCTAAGGTATATCTTTTACTTTTGGCTTTGACATATCTTTCAAACAACATGTGGATTCTTATCGTGACCTTCATAAAGATAGTTTTTACGATAATTGTTATACTCTTTTCTCAAAGAAAATCAAGTAAAAGAAGCATCACACAGACAACTAGACATAGTTGCTTACGTGCTCAGGGGCTTGAAGACTTTCTTTTTTTCACTTCAACATTTTGTTCTTCTCTTGTTTAGAACTGGTCGAGACATAGAAAACCTTTTGGTCGAAATCTCTCCTCTCTGCACATGATCCTACTCACTGGAAGGAGTTTATTAGAAATGGCCTTTTTCCTACGATCTTTGTTACAGTCAAAACTCGAGTATGAATACGTTTCGAGAAGTATTATTCATGTCTTCAGTTCTTAGGAATCTTACGACCTTTTAGGATAAAATTTATAAATAAAAGCACTTATCATACTTGCATACATTCTTGCATAGTTCCTTATCGTTCATATCATCGACAAGTTTTATATCAATTTTTGACCTCACATTGGACTATATGGTATTTCAATTATGAAAACTGGTATCTGAGGCTAGTCAAAATCATCTCCTGGCTCTATCCAATATGATTTCCTAGTGACAACTTGATCCTTTCTACAACATAATCAGCATGTACTTAGTCCATTAGTCGAAGCAAACTACTCTTTAATTCTAGGTCTACTAGTTCCTAATAAGTATTACTACTAAAATAAGCAGTTGGGGGCTAGAAAATATATTAGTACTCAACGAATTGAAAATTTGACATAAGCTTTACTAATGATAAAGGTAAGTTTTTTACATGGTAATTTTGTATATTACATAAATATTTGTCTACTCATTAGAACCACCAGAATGGTCATTGTTCGATGGAGACCCGACCTTCATCTCCTCAGCAACTTTGTTTCTAAAGGGCTTCACCTCTTCAAAGAACCTAACTGCATCCTCCTTCGAGTAGTTGAATCTATCTCGAGTACTTGGAGGTTAAGTGATGGGTCAAAAGCTTTAAGCTTTTGCCATGGCAAAGCTAACTCCATTAGCCATAGCATCTTTCATCGTCTACTCATAATTGCTTCAAGAAATAGCGAGCAGGCCTTGAAGGGTTTCAAGTTGTCTGCCAATGCAGTTCACCTTCTCGGCCAGCTCTCTTGAAGAGGATTCAAATGTTTCTGCCCCCATGTTAGCAAGCATCTTGTTGAAGGCAATGACCTTCTCTTGAAGGCTCTTTTCAAACTCCTTCTCCTTACCCTCTTCAAAACCAAGTGCTTTTTCTAGTCTTTCCAGCTTTAGGGTTTGCTTTGCACGAGTAGCTCAAAGTTAGATAAAATAACATATAATAAATTGGTCAGATTAATGATCAGTTACCTTGATTCTTATTCTCATAAGATTTGATAGCTTCCTTGCGCTTGAGGATATTTTTATTGAACCTGGTCGACGAGTTTTCAATGGACCAATCTTTAGCCTTGCACATCTCCTCAAGATTATAGTGATGCCTCCTTTTGCCTTAGCTTCTTTTTCAAAGTCTTCTAATTTTGTCAACCATGAGAAGGAAAGAACCAAGAAAAAGTCTCGGTAGGATTAAGAAGCAACAAAAGAAGTTTCAAGAGGTTACTGACCACAGCAACGCTCTCCACCATATGCTAAGAAAAGCAAAAAAGAAGAGAATGAAACTTAGAAAAGTTCTAAAAAAACTCTAAAAATACACACTAAGGTGGTTGTGAGGACTTACCTAGACTACTTTATCGATGTAAGCAGAGTACAACACCTCAGGACATGCTCTCAATTGATATTCCAAGATTTTCCTCCACCAGAGCCCCTCAAGTATTTCATTATTGAAGATTCAAAGCTGGTCGGGGATGTCCCCTTGGTGAGGAGACTTCCTGACCAAGGAAGAGCCCTCCACCTCAGGCCCTTCAAAGAAAGGTGGGAGCATACTTGCTCTCTCCTCTTTGACCACCACAGTAGTCAGATCCTACCGAGACTTTTCTTCTGCACTTACATCCTTAGACGGGTCAGAGTCGCCAAAGAATCAAGAGTAGTAACGACAGGTGCTAACTGCTCTACCACTTGAGGGCTACCTCAACCACTCCCTCCTTAGGCGTTTTCTCAAAAGGAGTACTCATATCTGGGTTTATTGGAGTACTAGAGGCGCTACGAAGAAACAAGAATGAAAAGGGACAAGTAAGAACTTTAGAACGACAAAAACAATCTAAAGGTATGCATTTACATGAATTTTTAACTAGTACATACATAGTCTTCTTCATTTTAAAGTTATAATGCCCTGGATCATAGTCCAGAGCGCTTGCTTTCTATTTCTTCTTTTTGCCTGACTTTACTAGTTCTGTACTGATAAGGCTAGTCAGACCCTTTGAGTTTTCTAATCAAATAAGTTTATCCTTAGTCGGATCCTCTATGGGGTGGTCGAAAACAGCTTCTCTGATCACCTGCTCAGAGGTTGTGACTCTTTCGACCGTCGGTATAGTCGCTTCCTCCAGTGCTTGAGGGACGATCACCTAGTTAGTCATGACTGCTCCGGAACCCACGACTGGTGAACTTTGTTCTATGGTCACAATGGTTTCGATCAGCGGCTCCTCCCTCTCTTCCACCTAGTCATGAACTGAAGTTAGCTCGGTGATGAAGTTGTTCATCTAGGAAATATGTTCCTGTCGGTGTCGTTTCTTTGTTTTCCTTATAAGAGAAGGGGTAGGCTTATAAGAAAAACTTTCAGAGTTATAGTAAAAGCCTACCTTCAAGGGGACTCCACTCTTGAAAGCCTGTGCGGTCATCAAAGCTGGCGTAGAAGTGGTGAGAGCGGCGATCAGGAGAATAGCCAAAGTAGTCAACAATGGAGCAGAGTTTGATCCCAAGGCCCCATATGACTTCCTCATGCTTCTACACCTCTTGGGGCTCGGAGGAGCATCCCCCTGAGTTTTCAGACAACTCTCCACTCTCCGACCCGACCATCTGCACATCATGGGAGCATTGCAACACACTGATTGGAAAATAGATAATCGATGAAAAGGGTTGTCATTTTTACCTTAAGTCTCTCAATCCTCTCTTTTGGAGGGGCAACAGCCAGGATCGAGGGCACATCTGCCTTTTGGCTAGGTTCTCTCGTGGAGATCATCTTGATCTACTCTCTTACCTCAGCAAAGGATAGGTGTAACAGCCCAGATTTTTAGTAAAATAAAAAAATAATTAAATAATAATAATAATGGGCTAAAATGAAAATTTAAATTAAAATAAGTATTTTTGTGCCTAAATTTTAAATTTGGATTTGCCTTGAATTTCTGTTTTTGAAAAAGCTGGATTTGAAAAGCATTTTCAGAAAAACCTAAAAATATTATTAAATAAAACCATATTTTGATTTTCTATAAAAATTCTATGTCAAATTAAATATTTGGAATTATTTGGTTTTATTTGGTTTTTATTTGGTTTCCTGGATTTTCTGGAGTTTAAAAATGTATTTTTGAAAATAAAAAGTATTTTCAATATAAAATTATAGAGCCAACATTAGTTGGAAATATTTTTATTAAGTCCAAAATGTCTCCAGGAGGTTCTCTGAATTTTTCTGGAATTTTTGGAGGTATTTCTGTATTTTTCTGAGGCTAAATGGAATTTCTGTGCTTTTCTGAAAATCCAGAAATCAAAAATGAAAAATTAAAATCCCCTCCTCCCTTCCCTGGCCGCCACGTGGACGGCCGGATCCCAGCCACGCCTCCCGTCCGGATCCACCCCCATCCCGCCTTCCTCCCTTCCCCTTTCGCCACGTGTGCTCCTCGGCTCATCCGAGCCCTCCACCCGCCCCTCTCTCTCTGCGCCCCCTGGCCCACCTGTCGGCGCTCCCGCTCTCCCCTCTCTCTCCTTCCCCGGTCCCACCTGTCGGCGTCCCTCTCCTCTCCCCGTTTCTCTGCCGACCGGGCCCCACCCGGCAGCCTCCCTCGCCCCTCTCTCTCTCTGCCGTTGGGCCCCGCTTGTCGGGCCTTTCTTCCCCGTCCCTTTCCTCCTCCCGTCCCCGCCCGAGCTCCGCCTCCTTCTCTCTCCGGCGCAACCGCCGCCCGCGTGACCCGGTCGCCACCCCCGCCATCTCCTCGGCCACGCCGCCCACCTATGTGCGCCGCACGCCCCGCGCCCCACCTCCCCGCCTCTCTCGCGCCCGTCGCCACCCCACGCGCCCACCTTCTCCCGCAACGCCCCCGCCCCGCCATTTTCACGGGCGGTTAGCTCGCCGCCCGCCACCTCTCTGCTATAAAACCTCCCGACCTCGCATTCCCCTCACCATCGCCCGCCTCCTCCTCTCTCCCGAAGCGCCGGCCGCCGCATTGAGCCTCCGCCACGCAGCTCCTCCGGCGAGCGCCGCCGCGCTCGATCACCTCGCGCCCGCCGCCTCCTCGAGTTCCCGCGTCGCCGCTGGCTCGTGCGCCCTCGGCCGGTCTCTCGCCGCCGAGCTCGCCGCGCCGTGAACCCGCGCGCCGTCCCCTCCTCGTCGCCGCCCGTCTCGGCCACTCCGGTGAGCTCGCGCCTTCCGTAATCCCGTGAGCCCTCTCCGATTGAGCCCCTCACCGCCGGCCGCCACTCGCCGGAGCGCGTCGCCGTCGTAGCCCGCAGCACCTCGCGCGCCGCGCCGCCACGGCCGCCGCGTGCACGCGTGGCAGCGGTGGCGCCACCTCATCGCCGCATCGGCACTCTGCCTGCCCCGTCAGCGCCACGTGCGCGCCCGACCTCTCCCGTGCCACCTCAGCCGCCCTCCACTTCCGTGGACCTGGTCCATGGACCAGGGGCCCACACGTCAGCTTGACTCCCCTCGGGCTGACGTTATGCTGACGTCATAAGTCCCTTTTCCCGTTGAAAAAATAATTCCAGCTGAAAAGAAAATCCTCGCTGACGCCATATACTCTTTTCCTTTAGAAAAATAATTCCAGAAAATCCATTTTTCCATTTTCTCTCTTTTCAAACTTCCCGGAGCCCGTTCTCCCTCATTTTAACTCCGATTTGGCCCATTCAAATTTCTAAATTCATAAAAAATTCCCCTCTATCCATTTCTAGCCTCAATTCAAATATTTGAAGTCAATGTGAATTTAATTTGAATTTGGTGGGTTATTTTGACGTGTAGACTTCGACGATTCGGGAAATTTCTTCGACGAAGATTCAAGCCAGTTTGAAGAGCAAGGCAAGACACCCTCCTTGATCATGTTGATCCCAGATTTTCAAATAAAATTATGTTGATTTAAATTATATTGCATGCATATTTCTATTCAACGTATTTCCATTCAATTTTAAATTTAGTTAATGCCTACTTGTTAATTCCTCCTTTGTTATTGAATCCCTTATACCTTGTCACCCTAGATTCAAAATCTAGTTAATACATTAGTGTTGGCTAGAGGAATTTATATCAAATGCTTAGACTGCTTAGATATAATATTTGTTTTGGGATATCTTTCGCATAAATTGATGACCCTTTTTACATAAAATGTGATGTACTCTTGACTTTGGTGAGTCAAGGAGGTTTATGAATTATTTTGAAAACAAATATAAACCTGGTTTAGACTTAGGCATTTGGTTAGAGTGGTGGGTGCAGGCATGCCCTGTTGGTTGGAGCCGCAGTGGTTGATTGTCGTGCACAGGGGTATGTGGTTGGGCCTGAGTCAATTAAGGACCGGTCTGTGAGCTACTGTTGCAAAGCCCGATCGTACTACCACATGGCTGGTATGGGACAGCCCTGGCTGAATAATTTGTGAAGTCCCAATCTGAGTCGAGTTGTAGGTTGAAAATGAGCGTGGTTGGTGCCATGTGAAGTCTCACTTGGGCGAGCGTGGTTAAGCCATGAGAAGTCTCGTCTAGGCTCAAGAGGGGTCCCGATGCAGTGGATTCCTTATCGGGTGAAACCTTAGAGTTGGCTCGACTGTGTTGAAGGCTTTGCATTGTAAAGGCCTTGTCATGACTCCTTGCCGCACACCTAAGGAAGTGTGTAATCGCGTGGCACAAAAGGAAGATCGTGTCTTGTGGGTAAAGTTGTACAACCTCTGCAGAGTGTATAATCTATCCTGGATAGCCGTGCCCACGGTCATGGGCATGCTGAGTAAAAGTTTTTCATGGATTAGACTTCGTTTTTCAAAATGTTTTTGAAAACCTTGTGGATGGATGGAATCCACGAGAGATGAAAACCTTGCGGATGGATGAAATCCGTGAGAGATTGAAATCTGGTGAATGGATGGAATTCATCAGAGTTGCGCAGTGAAAGCGTGTGGATGGATGGAATCCATACGTGAACTTTTGGAAAAGATGGTCCGGGTGGGATGCCCGTGAATAGGTTGGTGTATGGTCGGAGCCTGCACTGACGGTAATATTTTCTATTACAGTATTATTTTTACTTACGGTATTAAATTCAGCAATTTCAATCTACTTATTGTATTTCTTAAATGCTATTTTATACAAACTAACCCTATAAGCCTTCCATTGAAGCCTTTGTCATTATGTTGGATTTTCCCGGGTGATTTGCGGAGTACAAGTTTGTACTCACGTTGCTTTTTCCACACAGAGGAAGATGTCTTCAACTACGGTGAAGATCTGGACGAATAGGCCGCGTCTTACTGTCGTTTGCCTGTGGGCAGGCTCGGTGGGCTTCTTCCGCTTCGGTTTTTCTTCTGCTGCTTATTACTTAATTTTGGCTTATGTGCCGTTGATGTAAACTTTGGCATTCATGCCCATATTCAGTTAATAAATGTCATTATGGTTGATATTTATCTTTGTTGTACGCTGTGTGCACTAGCTGATCCTGGACTAGTGCGATTTACACAGAGGATCCAGGAGTCGTTGCTCCGGGTTCCGACAATAGGGTTATGAAATCAAGGATAAACCTTAAGATCAAAAAGATTCAACCAAACAAAACTCGAATGGTTGGAATTTTTTGAAGTTTACATTTCAAAGAATCTTTGGTCGAGTCATTCTTGCCCGTATACCACAACATAGTGTTGTCACGAGACTTTAGAGGGCTTATCTAGCAATGGAGAAATCCTTCACCATGTGCCAGGAAGTGAGACCTCTCTCCCTGAAGCGGGCGTTGGCATCGACCCATCGCCCTATCTTTCCCTCCTTCTTCGAGGAGGACCTCCATCTTGAGTTCTCAATGGCAATGCGACCAGCAAAGGAGAGGCTATCACCTTTGCTAAGCGTCATATAGAACAATAAGTTCTTCCACGAGGACTTAGAATACATCAGAATGTATTCTTTGGCCCTCCCATCATGGAGACGCAAAGTATAGCCTCCAAGTGACGCCAACGATTTCCCTAGCTTTGTCACCTTGTAGAAATATTTGAGGAGCGCCAAGCTTGGTGGAATCCCCAAATATGCTTTACAAAGGTAGACGAAGAAGCTTAGATTAGCAATTGAATTGGGGGCGAGGTTTACCAACTCTATTATGTAATACTCCAAGACTTTAGAGAGGAACAGGTGCGCTGGCAATCAGAACCTACACTCGATGTACGCCCAAAAGATTGGAATCTCACCTTCATTCCTGCTCGAAAATTTCTCTCTGACCGTTGACCACCATGGGATCAAGACCTTGTCGGGAAGCATGCCTTCCTTTTCTATAGCCTTAAGCTTCTTCAGTCCAAGCTTCGATGCTTGCCAGTTGGTGATTAGATCCAATATTTTGGATAAAGTGGAGGAAGATTGAAAGGGGATCGAAATGTATTCAAGACTACACGTGAAGAGCGCAAGGGCGGAGAAGATGAAATGTTTTCTAAAAGCGTGAAACCCTAAGGTGGCACGCTAAGAGTTTTATAAGGGTTTCTCTCCAACTACAAAGGAGGTTATCAGATCTGAAGCCCAATGAACACAAAATCTTTTAGTTTACTGGCTAGTTTGTCAACTTTAAAGTGAGTGCGAACTGCTTCTTTACTTTTGCTGTTAAAGGAGTAGTTTTCTAATTAAGATTTGATCGAATGAAATTTGTATCATAAATTCACTTAAAAGTTTAGAGGATTGGTGATGAGGATTAAATAAATCCCTAAAATACGTCTTTAATATTTAATGAAGGCAAAAGCACCTCTGTGATTGTAAACCTCTTAGGGTTTCTCCCTGAGTACCCTGGTCAAAGATACACTGTGTGTTGCCTGACCGGATGACTACTGGGAGAACCTGTAAACTGGTACCTGGACCTGATTCTAGGATATTCTTTTCATGCGATAACTTATCCACTCAAAATAGCATGACGTTTCGGCCTTGAGTCTCTGACAATAACTACCATATGGTTGCTACCTACATTCGTCTCCTGCTGACAACAATCGACGATCGAGTGTTCTCTCTAACAATAACTATCTCCCTGACTAGACGCGTTGATTCCATAAGACATCTTCCCAAGCGGACAATCAGGCATCTCTTCATTGATATTTAAGGCTGGACGAAAGAAGATAAAAAAACAAATTCACTCACAATCACAGTCTCAATCATAAACGATTCATAGATCATTCAATGTAATTATGGTTAGTCTCTCACCTTATTGAAGGCACTCTGTAACTAGTTCATAGCAATAAAAGAGCATCATTATTCTCTCTCAAGAATTTTAGCTATTTTTTCATATTATTTCATAAAATTGACGACTTGATCGTCGACACTAAAGGAGCTAAGCAGGTCACCTGCCAAGCTCCCCTAGTGTGGCATGTGGCTTAACCGCTTAAGCACCATGCATTAATTAAGCAATGCAATTAGGCAATGCGATTAGCGCTTTTAATGCAGTTGCAGAACAGACCTACCGTAGTAGGTTGGCTTGAGAGCAACCTGCCGAGCTAGGGGTGCTACCGAGCTACTGTAGCTTGACAGATCGCTTGTCAAGCTCCTTTAGCTCTGTAGATACCTGCCAAACTAGATAGATTCATGGAGGAATTAGATTTGTACAAACAGGCGTTCATGTGCAAAATTAAAAAAAATGTAGCAACATGGCCATTTGCACGAACAGTTTGGGGCCTGTTCTTTAACGGATTCTAAAAACGGCTTTTTGGTTTTTACTGCAGTACCTAACTTTCAAACGGAGTATTTTCTCAAGACGGGGTGTACAAGTTAATTGTAGTACACGTTAAAAGCCCAACATCTATGTCAACTAAAATCGCAAGCGAGTATCTTTCTCTTCGTAATCTCTGTCACAAACAGCTAAAATTAAAAAATTTCAGTCAAAAGTCATAAGCCGTAGCTATATACCAGATATTACCGATGCTTTAGATTACTGCTATAAAATAGAGATAGGTGGTTTGCTAGCTATTGGATGCTGTAGATTACTGCCATAAAATAGAGATAGTTGGGTTGGTAGCTATTGGAAAGCCGGAGCCACGAGTTTGACTCGTGCCCAAATTCCGACGGACACGATTGGGCGAGGCCCTGATCCGACGGCTGCGAGCGCCTCACCCGCCTTACTACCAACAACGCCGCAAGCTTGTCCAACCATTGACGTCCTTCGATTTCAATTAGATATGTCGCCGGTCGCCGTCGTCCCCGCCTCAATGCGTAGACCACCCGATCGAACCCGTCGATGCTTCCCACGCACACGGTTGGTGAGCACTGACCTTGCTGACCAAGGGCGATTCCTGCTCTCGTCAAAACGCTCGCCAACCACCACTGACTCGCACACCGTCCCGCCGCTTCATTCCAGTGGAACTGGTCCATCGTCTGTCAGGCCCACAACGCAGCTGCTGCACAGCAGCTGCGTTTTCGTATACACAAGAAAATCTGGGCGTGAATTCAGTACCCTTACTTAGAGCAACTCAGCAGGGCCTCTACTTGACCCCTCAACACTGGCGGAGCTATAGGGTGGTCCCTGTAGGCCGCGGACCACCCTGCGCTCGGATAATGAGGTCTTCATGTATTTGATCATAATGCAAAAACTTGTTGAATCACAGCTACATTTTACCTCCCGCTAAATCATTTAATTTGCTCTATATGTGTCAAGCTAATGACACGCAACTTGGGAATCTAAATGTACAGTAAAATCGTTGGCTAGCTTAGCATCTAGATGTACAATAAAATCGATGACTAGCTTGGCATGTTCATATTGAACGACAGTTGATGGTTTTTAGCTAAAATAAATAGTAATGACTAAAAAAAAGCTTTTAGTGGGAGGATACGAGTGGTAGGGAAAATAAAAAGAGATGCAAAGTAGACAGAGCGAGAAGAGTGAGGTAGTGATATGTCTGTGTCCCATAACTTATTTTCAGGATGAGAGAAATAGAGAAATTATTTTAGAAAGTTAAATATTTATATTACCTTCTTTCTTCTGTGAACAGAAGTCAGTGTAAACGGTCTCGTAAATTTGCCGAGGTAGGTATTTATTGTCTTAGCTTGCGTTTGCTCCAAATGCGGCTTTCAGGAAGTTACCCATGCAAGCAAACTCTTCTGATCTACTCCTTTATAAAATGTATTTTTTAAATAGTTTTGTCCATAAATATAGAATGTATTTAATGTTCTAATACAAAATTAATGTGATGTTCTATTTATATCCTGACAAGAAGAAGAAGTAGTGACGTACTGTTCTTCAACTACTATGGGTATGTAATATTTCAATTCTATGTTAAGAAAGCTATATTCGTCTATTTTATGAAGTTCGTATGTCCTTTTTCCCTTAATTACATTTCGTAATTCATATACTTGTGTACCGACATGTTAAATTTATAGCGGTTAAATAAATTTTAGACAATGGACCACCATAGCTACAAATCCTGGCTGCGCTACTGCCCCTCAAACCTCATATTTGAGGGCTTGAGGCAAAAATAGAGGTCCAGCAGGGCCCCTACTAGAGCCCTCAAATTTGAGGAGCCCCTCAAATCCCCCTTCACCCTCATTCCTGTGGGCCCCTACTCGCTCTCATTTTTCCGCTTCTTCCACTGGTGAAAAATCCTCCGCCGTCCCCTCCCTCCCACTCCGCAGTCCGCCTCCCGCCTCCTCCGCCGCCTCCCACCGCCTCCCGCCTCCTCCGCCTCTCCTCCTCCGCCCGCCGCCGCCGCCGCCACTCGCCGCGCCTCGCCGACGCCTCCGCGCGCGCCTCGCTGACGCCTCCTCGCCTCCTCGCCTCCTCCTTCGCCCCGCCCGCCTCCCTCGCCGACGCCTCCGCCTCGCCGCCTCCTCGCCGCGCCTCGCTGCCTCCTCGCTTCCCCGCCGCCTCCTCCGCGCCTCGCTCGCCTCCGCGCCTCCCGCCTCCTCCGCCTCCGCCTCCCCGCCGCTCGCGCCGCCCGCCGCCCTCGCCGCGCGCCTCCCTCGCGCCTCCTCCCCGCCCGCCTCCTCGCCGCTTCCGCCGCCGCCTCGCTCGCCACGCGCGCTTGCCGCCTCCTCGCCGACGCCTCCTCGCCGCCTCCTCGCTTCCCGCCGCGCGCCTATCGCTGACGCGCCTCCTCGCTTCCCGCCTCGCCGTCACACTCGCTGTCGCCCGCCGCCGACGCCCGCTTATCGCTGCCGCTGCCGCCACCAAAATCCCTACCGCCTTCACTGATCGGGATTTGTCAGGAGTGGGTCCCATGTGTCAGTGTGTGGTGGAATAGATTTGAGGGCTTAGATTTGAGGGGTGCTGTTGGAGTAGAAGCAAAAAAATTGGACCCTCAAAAGTAGGGGAGCTCTCAAATGAAAAGTAGGAGCCCTGTTTTGAGTAGTACTACTGGAGTTGCTCTTAATACAGGAGTGATGCGATGTTCTACGGTGTGATGAACATAGGAACGAATACGATACGCTTGATCATGTGGTGTTGTCGTCGTCCGAGCGTCACCGAACGATGTGAATTCGACGGGTGTGATTCATTTCTATGATGACCAGACGGCTACGACTGCGTGTTCACACTTTCGGATTAAATAAAAAAAGAACGTGTTCACACTGGATACGCACTTTGTAAGTTTGTAGTGTGAAATGCATTGTTCATGTTGCTCAGTTGGTGGATTAATATGGGTATATACACTCGGTTTGGTTGGAAAAAAAAAAGTGATCTCACCAAACCTGTGGTATCTAGACCTGGTCAGTCTCATAGAACACAACCATTTCTAATTTCTCACCAAACACCAACGACTCCACTATAAGTATGAGCCATTGAGCTCCTTCCGCTCCTCAGGAGTCGGTAGTTGCCATACTTCCATTCCACAGCTCCACCACCAACCCAGCACAAGACAAAGGCGGCAGCGGCAAGTCTTACCACCACACCACACCTCCCGCTGCCGGAAAATGGGCTCGCTGATGGAGCAGCAGGGCGAGACGGTCGTCTTCCGCTCAACGCTCCCCGACATCGCCATCCCCGACCACCTCCCGCTCCACGACTACGTCTTCGAGCGCCTCGCCGACCGCCGCGACCGCGCCTGCATCATCGACGGCGCCACCGGCAGGACGCTCTCGTTCGGCGATGTGTACCGCCTGTCCCGCCGCGTGGCGGCTGGGCTGTGCTCCCTCGGCGTCCGCCACGGGAGCACGGTGATGCTGCTTTTACCGAACTCCGTCGAGTTCGCGCTGGCCTTCCTCGCGTCGTCCTGCCTCGGCGCCGTCGCCACCACGTCCAACCCGCTCCACACCCCGCCCGAGATCGCCAAGCAGGTGGCGGCCTCCGGCGCCACCGTCATCGTCACCGAGCCGGCGTTCGTCCCGAAGGTGCGGGACCTCACCGGCGTCACCGTCGTCGCCACCGGCGATGGCGCTGAGGGCTGCGCCTCTTTCGCGGACCTCGTGGCCGCCGACGACTCGTCCCTGCCGGAGGTGCCCATCGACGTCGCAAACGACGTGGTCGCGCTGCCGTACTCGTCGGGCACGACGGGGCTGCCCAAGGGGGTCATGCTGTCGCACCGCGGGCTGGTGACCAGCGTGGCGCAGCTCGTCGACGGAGAGAACCCGAACCTCCATTTCCGGGAGGACGACGTCATCCTCTGCGTGCTCCCCATGTTCCACATCTACTCGCTGCACTCCATCCTGCTCTGCGGGATGCGCGCCGGTGCCGCCATCGTGGTCATGAAGCGGTTCGAGACCGTCAAGATGCTGGAGCTGGTGGAGCAGCACGGCATCACGATCGCGCCGCTCGTGCCGCCCATCGTGGTGGAGATGGCCAAGAACGACGCCGTCGACCGCCACGACCTCTCCTCCGTGCGCATGGTCATCTCCGGCGCCGCGCCCATGGGCAAGGAGCTGCAGGACATCGTCCACGCCAAGCTCCCCCGTGCCGTGCTCGGACAGGTACCTACTACTTTTGACATGTAAAACTTTTCGACTTTTCGTTCCTCGTGCTCGATCGATCGTGACTAGATGGCGACCACCAATTGAAATTTGACTAGATGTGCACTTACAATATCTAATTCATATATTAAGTGAGATAATTACCGAATTAGACTATGTCTAACAAGCAATATATGTAATTTTGTTTGAGCAGGGTTATGGGATGACAGAGGCTGGTCCGGTGCTGTCAATGTGCATGGCATTCGCCAAGGAGCCATCGCCGGTGAAGTCCGGCGCTTGCGGCACGGTGGTGAGGAACGCCGAGCTCAAGATCGTCGACCCGGACACCGGCATATCCCTCCCCCGAAACCAGCCCGGGGAGATTTGCATCAGAGGAAAGCAGATAATGAAAGGTACCCAATTTAATTTCCTAGCACAAACGAACGTACAATTCTGTCTGATCCAAACAAGAGCTTGATGCTGACTCGTTGCCGGTCTTGGTACGTGCAGGGTACCTCAACAACCAGGAGGCCACGGAGAAGACCATTGACAAGGACGGGTGGCTGCACACCGGCGACATCGGGTACGTCGACGACGACGACGAGATATTCATCGTCGACCGGCTCAAGGAGCTCATCAAGTACAAGGGCTTCCAGGTCGCGCCCGCGGAGCTCGAGGCCATGCTCATCGCGCACTCCGGTATCGCCGACGCCGCCGTGGTCCCGTAAGTAGTAATAGTTCACTATACTTCGGCAAGACCTTTCTATGCGTCCTTAATTAAGCTGTACGAGTTCTGAACAACCGCTGCCTACTGGAATTCAGGATGAAGGATGATGCCTGTGGCGAGATCCCTGTGGCGTTCGTCGTGCCGTCGGACGGGTCGGAGATCACTGAAGACGAGATCAAGCAGTACATTGCAAAACAGGTGGTGTTCTACAAGAGGCTGCAGAAGATCTTCTTCGTGAATTATATCCCGAAGGCACCGTCGGGAAAGATTTTGAGGAAGGACCTGAGAGCAAAGCTGGCGTCCGGATCGTGCTGATGACGATCCTGAGCTGCTTGTATGCGATACCCAGTTTTATTTTGTTTTGATGATTTGAAGAGGACACACAGAAGAGTGTAAGCATGAAGCCGTCAGCAATGTACAAGGCATACAGTTTTTGGATATAAAATGTTACACGATGGCATTGTTTTAGTACTACATACATATTTGCCATGCAGCTCTTTTTGCACTTGCATATCACTGAACTGAAACCATTTTGTTTCTTTGAAAGTACCATTGCGACATTGCATTCATTAGAACTGTTCCAAAATTACAAACATGAAACATCACTAAATGATATCAGATATAAATGAAAGGAGTTTAGAGAAGCGTTTACCCAATCACCGTCGCTGTTTGCATCTGGAACGAGAGCATTGATTTCACTTGAGTTAGCAGTCGTTAGAGCAAGTCCAATAATAGAGCCAAGTGCTTGGCTATAAGTCAAGTTATAAGAGCCAAGTTATACAATAATTTGTCTACAAAAGTTTTTTTATTATTATATGGTACCATGTCTCACATTCTCTTTCCTACTCCTCCTCACATACATTTATTATCTAGGTTCACCATTGCATAGGCTCCCGTGTGCAGCTTGTTGCTTGCATGAGAGGCAAGCTCTCCTCTCTCCCCTCTCTTCTCTCCTCCACATCAGCAAAAATGCTGACTAGCTTGGCTATAAGACCATTATTGTACTTGCTCTTATAGATGTCTCTAAAGATTCCTTGCTTAAATAAAGTTGGCAGCCAGATGTATTATCTACCGATTTAGTTGGCACCGAGCCCTGTCATATCATTAGAAAATATAAGAAGATATTTGCATCAACCGATTCAAATCCACAATTGTTTGGCATAAAAAAGGAGATCTGAGAGAGAGAGCGCGCGCGTTATGGCACCTATAGAAAATTATCGAGGTACCTCACGGTCAGCTCTCACAACAGCTTGAGCGATCCACCCAAATCCGGCCCGCCGCCGGCCACAACAGCCACGGCGTCCAGCTAAACACCACCCCATACCACCACGGCTCACCATCCTCCTCTCCTACCACGCATCAGCTTAGCTGAGTTGTCACCCCAAGTCACAAGCCCACCCCAAGTCACAAGCCCACCACCGACCTACTCGGCGCCCACCGAAGAGGCTATCTCAGCCGGATCTACACCCCCTGCTATCGATCCATGCCCCCTCTCCACCGAATCCCCTCCTAGATCCAACCTTCTGCCCCCTTTCTCACTGCATTGATTAAGCAGGTCACGACGGGAACCCGTGAAACATGGCCACCCCTTCCCCTCCAAAGTTGCCTTAAAGAGCCCCAACCACTGGCCCCAAGTATGGGTTGTACTGCCTCTCTCTGCAACCTTGAAGATCTTTCCTAAATCCTGCAAAAGCCACCGCAGATCAACTCTTCGGTGCAGCGGGTCTCCTTTGCAGACAGCATTCAAGATGGCCCCCAAGTTCCACGCCGCATCAAGCCACTAGTGGTTGCCCCCCTCCCTACCCACACACACACTTCCTCCGGTCATAGCACATTCAAGGCAATGCAGATTCTACTCTATCCTCCTTGAGACGCACACCCCCTATATTTGAGACCTATGCTACAGTCGGCCTCCTCTACATCCATCAACTCGTTGCATTCAAAGCCTCCACAACCACCACCATCACCGACAGTAGTGGGAGCCGTCAAACCAAAATATTGGTGGCAGAAAACAAGCAGGTGCAGATGACATTCTCCCAAGACCTCTACCAAAGTGCCTTCACATCCCAACAACCACCTCTTCCTTGAGTGCACAAAACATCGTTGCTTCAATTGTCTTGGCCGCGACCACCATGCTGCTTCCTGCAGAGACCCAACCAACTGCTTAGGCTGCCTACGGCTTGGCCACAAGGTAGCACAGTGCTATTCATGTACTCGTCCGATTGGGCTTGCTGCCTCCTCTGCACAAGCCAAACGCTGGCTAGTAAGGCAGTCCATCCCCGGTGCTGCTTGGCCGACCATCCCTGAAGCTGCGGCACGACGGATCATCCTCAGAGCAGCTACTTCAGCAAAGGCTACATCATTAGTTTCAACATCAGCACAACCTTCAGCACTGCCACTGCCCTGCAACATCCGTCCCCACCGGTGTATAACTGAGGGTATGGCCAACCCCATCCTTGGTGACCCAGCTACTCGCCCATCGGAGGACGCCTGCATTGTGCCCGCCAGTGTGGCTATTCAGAGGGAACAACACAAGCGTGAGGCCTACTCCACTGTTATCTGGCTTGGCAAAACCAGGCCCAACATGGACATTCGAACTGCCGCCAAAGCTTTGAGAAGGCGTTTCAACCTAAGGTCATATGACTTCTCCATGCATCACCACTACCCCGAGAATTTCTTGGTCAAATTTGGACACAAGCACCTTAGGGAGGAAGTGACACGCCATGACAAATTCCATTTCTATGATCTTGAGTTCCATGTTAGGTTGTGGAAGCCGCTCGACATGCTTACAGGGCGGCTCTCAGATTCCATGTCTGACTTTGCCTTGAGGGCATCCTGTTGCATGCATAAAATAGTGATGTGGCTAGTAGAGTCATCAGTAACAAATGCGCACTTGAAAGCATCGACAGAAACTCCTTGCAACAGGAAGACGCCCACACACTTGATGTGTGGGCCTGGACGGTGAATCCCAGCTCCATTCCTAAGGTATCATGGCTTATTTTACCGACACTCCCACCGCTTCTTTCTCGTGGCCCCTATCGACGCTAATACCGTGTACTCGCAAAAGGGGTCAACATTCAGGGTGTTGCTCCACCTCAACTTCATTGAAGACTACTCGGTAGCCCCTCTTGAGGCTGATCTTGGTGCCTCTGACTTTGTGCCATTCAAACTGGTCAAGCACGGCCTCTCCTGGCACCTTGGTGTTGTAGACAACACTCCAAAAAGAGAGGAAACCCAGCACAGCCAACGCCATAGTAATGATATCAACCGGGTGGAGATAGGCGCCATAGGATCCTCACGGCATGCTAGGGTTGGGAGATTGGCCCTTGATGCTTGCCGCGACGACAATAGATACCATGCTAGTGACCAACATTCTGCATGGCAAGCCCCCCCCCCTCAAGGAGTACACGGGCTCCACTCTACAAGCCCTCTTTGCCTCCCATGCAGCGCTTCTCCGTCAAGAGCTTTCTGACCTCTTCGACACTAGGCTCCGCCAATCTGATGAGGATGCGAGGCTCAGCCGAGAGGCTTGGCTTTGCAAGGCATACACCTATCTTCCAACGGTGCACGGTGCAACCAACCAACTCCTATTGTTGCTCCATCAGAACTAGGGCCCCGATCCAACTCCTACCATCTAGACATGCCGGGCATCCTCCACACTGTCCATTGCGATGAGGACCCTTACACTGTCTGATGACCAGTCATCCTCCTCGGATTCACTGTCCACACCATGAGGGCCTCCAAAACAATGCAAGGCCCCTACTCACACAGAATGATGTCATGTAGGAGACTATAGATACAGAATAGCAACCGCATAAATTCCCTCCTCCTTAGTCAGACTCTATGCCACCACAAGTTGAAAGGCTCTCGGTGCTCTTTGGACGCGGACTGCTACCGACTCCCCCAGCGACGGCCAAACCAGTCAAGACCCAACCCTTTGCTGAGGTTGTTACATCACTCAAGATGGCCATCAACCTCACCACAAGCACAGCTACATCTTGGCCGTATGGGCAACTAGGACCTGCACACAGTAGGCTGACTACATCGCCGGCCCTGTCAAGGCAGGTGATCGATGCCCTCGCATACCCATCGAACACCGGGCAACCGTGCCTAAGGACCCACACCTGACGACCTCAGCACCAGTGACATTCAATGCTTGCAAACACCTCGTCACAAAGGGGATACTCCCAGGTGCTCAGACAGGTGAGAAACTTTTCTCCTCATTTGCTGCAGGGCCGAGTCAGAACACCCTGTCACTCCTTTGATGATCTTTGTCGACGCACCAACACTGTCAGAGGCCACCACTGACCTGGCACCACTATCAAACAGCCCCAATGCCACTATCACCGACTCGGCACCACTGCCAATCAGTTCCAACATCACCCCACCGACGAACTTCACACAGGCGCCAATGATGTCTCAGGCCGCCACCAATCCAGCGCCACTGCCAGACACCCCCCACAACTAGCCAAGGCTAGCACCTTCGATAACATCTTTACGGTGGCTGTCCCACCTCTCCTACCTACACCCCAACAATTAGTTCAACCCAAGAGTGGAAAGGAGAAAGCAATCACACCACGCTAGAGTGACCGACTGGCGATGAAGCCGCAAGACACCCCAATCCTCAAGCGTTCACAATAGGTGTTAGCTCGTAAGCTTGGGGTCCTTGACGATGAAGAGACCATGACTGAGGATGCTCTCAATTGCTACATTGCGATGTTCAACGGTCCGCTACCAACGGCTGCCCTACACACCCTGTCGGCACTCTTCTGGTTCGACAACGACCAAGCTGTAGAAGTGGACGACACCATCCAGGAGCAAGCGCAGGTAGCATGGCTTGAAGGCGAAGACGCGGTGGCGGATTAGATTCTGTGTGAGCCACTAACGTTGGCTGCTACCAGTGGAGGCCCTAATGATTATGTTAAACATCACAACACTTTTTGTTTTTGGCTCGGCTATGACTCTTATTTACTTGCTGCTTGTACCAAAACTTCTATTGATCTACACCTACCGCTTCATGCTTTGGTATGAACTACTTATCACTGCACTCGGTTCACCTCTTCCTATGGCACCCTACCACTATGCACTTGGCTCAGTCCTTTTGCTATCTACGATTCAACCCCTCCATCATTTTCTTTGCTGCCTACAACATAGCTTCACATACTATCCGAAGAAATACTGCATGGTCACAGCTGCAGTGCTACATCCAGGACTCATTGGATCCATGTGCCACTACAGCCTAGCATCACGCATGCAACGCGTTTGATGGAAGCCACGTCGTGTGGCATACAGGCCTACTGCCACGCCTACTGGGTCGACTTGGATGATAACACTAGCAATAATGCCACACTTCTTACAACCAGAGCAGACGCCTTCGATAATAGGGCCTAGACAGATAGTCCTCTCATGGAACATCAGGGGCCTAAACACCCCAACACATTGTACAACAGTTCAGGAAACAATTGAAGCTAACCACCCTCACATTGCTTGTCTTTAAGAGACAAAACTTAGCATAGTGGACCATACCCAAGCCAGTGCCCTTGGTGGAAATAGACTACATGATTTTCTCTTCTTATCAGTGCAAAACACCCAGGGAGGCATCCTCATTCTCTGGAATAGTGAAGTGGTCAACATTACCAACTGCCACCGAAGCGAGTACTTCATGACAATAGATGTCAAAATCAAAGAATGGTCAACAAACTTCACTATGACAACGGTTTATGGCCCCTCAGTACACTTAGACAGGAAAGGTTTCTCACAAAGTTACGTGGAATGAACCCCACCGATAGTATCGGTTGGCTCCTTCTAGGGGATTGTAATCTTATCTACAGAGCAAGCGACAAAAACAACTTCAACCTCAACCAACAGCTAATGGCTAGGTTCCAAAACACCTAAGACAACTACGACCTAAAAAAGGTACACCTACAGAAACGCAAATACACCTGGAGCAATAAAAGAGAGAACCCCACCTTAGTCAAATTAGACAGGTTTTTCTATAACAATTCTTGGAACACCACCTTCGACAGCCATGTTCTGCACATCTTATCTATAGCTCACTTAGATCATTGCCCCCTTCTCCTGCCCAATATAGATGGCCCACAACCGCCAAAGAGGTTCCGCTTTGAAAACTTCTGGACTCAGATACCGTAGTTCCTCCACATAGTCCAACAAGCCTGGGGCGAACCAACCCTAGGGCTAGACCTAATTTTGAGGCTGAACAACAAGCTAGCTACACACAACAAAAAGGCTTAAAGTTGGAGCAAGAGATTGTTCTCAACGAATAAGCTCCAGCTTCACATAGCCCAAGAAATCATCCTACGCCTAGATATAGCACAAGATAGCCGGCCTCTACTGCTGGCAAAGTGGGACGTGTGAACGTGCCTAAAGAAAAGGGTCATGGGGCTAGCCATTATTGAAAAAGCCAGGAAGGAGCAGGCGGCACGAATCAATTGGCTACGAAAGGGAGACGCAAATAAAAGATTTTTCCACATCACAATGAATTGTTACAAGAAGAAGAATTTCATCTGAAGGCTCTCTATAGGCCAAGGTTGGGCCGTGGCACACGAAGATAAGGCAAATGTGCTCTTCGACCACTTTAACCAACACTTGGGACAAAGACCGCCTATAGCCACCTTCTTCAATTGGGAGACCTTATAGCTGTGTCAAATAAACCTCCAGGCCCTAGTTGCTCCCTTCAACAAAGATGAGGCGCATCATGCGACCCTCCAATTACCGGCCGACAAAGCACCAGGTCTTAACGGGTTCAACGAAACCTTCTACCGTGCATGCTGGGACATCATTAAGAGTGACTTTATGGCAACCCTACAAGCATTCTTCAATCTGAGAATGAACAACTTCCCATGTGTAAACACCGCAAGCTTGATATTGATCCCCAATAAGAAAGGATCCCAATCTGCAGAGGACTTCAGACCTATCAGCCTTATACACACTATATCCAAAATCATCACAAAAATCATGGCATTGTAGCTAACACCCTTCATGAATGACCTAATCTCCCCAAACCAAAATGCCTTCATTAGAGGAAGGTGCATCTAAGACAACTACCTATATGTATGCAACCTAGCAAGGAGGTACCACCAGAACAGAACCCCATCATTTCTCCTCAAGCTTGGCATCGCAAAAGCCTTTGATTCGGTCCGTTGGGAATATCTTCTTAACCTTCTAGAAAAGAGGAGCTTCCCCGCACGTTGGAGAGATTGGGTCACCCGCCTTCTCTCCACTGCCACCTCTACAGTTGTAACATCCTGATTTTCAAAGCCTTTTTGAAGCTTTTAAAATAAAATTCACCATTTGAATTTTCTGGAATTAATTAAAGCTTAAAAGGAATTTTCAGAATTTATTTAGATTTAATATGATTAAATTAAACATTAACATGTGCCAAGTTTATTTTATTTGAGTTCCCTGAGTCTCAAGGAATTTTCTGGAATTTTCGGTGATTTTTTTCGGATTTATTTGCTATTTTCTAGAGCTCAAAAGTATTTAATTGAATTTCGGGAAAAAGAAAACTCTAAAATCTTGAACCGGACGGTGGGCCGAAACCCACCGAATCGCCCGGTCCGGCCGGCGCCGCCCGCCTCGCCGCGCCACGCGCGCGCGCATCCGCCGCGCCTCGCGCCGCTTGAGCGCCGATGGCCGACACGCGCGTCGACCATCTGTAGCGCTTCGCCGCCCCGTAGCGCCATCTCGGCCGTCGCCGCGTCGTGCGCACCGGCGTGTGGGGCCCACTCGTCGCCGCCGCTAACCCTAACCCTAGTGGGCCGAGCCCACTCGCCCGCGCGCCGCCGCTGGGGTATTTAAGGCGCGACCGAGGATCGCCGCCGCTATCCGCCGACGCCGCGGCGCCGTTCGTTCGCCGACGCCGCTGCGGTGCACCGCCGTTATTAAATCGCCGCTGCGCGCTGCTCATCGCGCGCGCCGCTCACCTCCGCTGCCGGTGAGCCGTCGCCGCCAGATCCGCCACTAGCCGCCGAAGCGCCGCGCTTGCCGCCGCCGCAAGACGCTGCCGCCGGAGCTACGCCGCCCGCTCGCTGCCGCCTCGCCGCGCGCGCGCGCTGTTCCGCTGTTGCCGACGTTGCCGCCGGTGAGCCTCGCCGCCGCCCAAACTATCGCCGGCGAACCGCCGCTGGGCCCACCCGCCGCCGGCCGACCGCGGCGCTGCGCGCCGCACTCCGCGCCGCTGGGCGGGACCGCACTGCGCAGCCGCGCCCTTCGCCTCCCCGTGGACGCCGTCCACCGTGCACCCCGCCGCCGCCATGTGGGTCCCGCCCGTCAGCCCGAACCGTAGACCCGTGAGCGATCTGGCCACGTCAGCGCCAAGTCAGCCGAGCCACGTCAGCCCTAGGCCGACGTGTCAAGCCACGTCAGTGCCACGTGGGTGCCATGGCGTCAGCAGCCGAGCACACCCAGATGCCACGTCAGCTTGCCACGTCAGCCGCCACGTCACCATGCCCAGTCAGCTGCCACGTCAGCGCTTGTGCATGCGTGTCAGCCCCGTCAGCCGCCGCGTCAGCCCTAGCCGTTTGCACCAGCCGCACTGTTCCGTGCGCCGAGTCCACCATAGACCCATTCTCCCGTGCACCCGGTCCACAGCACAGTGCCCTTTTCCAATTTCCCCGAATTTCTGTAGATTTAATTTTCCAGAAGCCCGTTCTCCCTCGTCCTAGCTCCGATTGACCCGATTCTTTTTCCTAAATTCATCTAAAATTGAGCTCTATCTTTTGGTTCAGGTTTGAGAATTTTTGGAGTTCATTTGAATTTATTTTGTCTCTTCGTTTTATTTTCTCTCTCGTTAGATCACGCGTTCGAGGGAGCCGCCGTTGGATTTGAAGATCAAGAACCGTCAACTGAGCAAGGCCAAGGCAAGTCGTGTCCTTTGATCATGTTGAACCTAGTTTGCAATCTATTATTTAAATATTTTGTTTTAAATTACATTGCATCGCTACTTTTATACAAACCTTGTAATTGGTAGTTATCACCTCAATTGAGTAATTCCCTCCTTGTTAAATTTGAATGCCATGATGTCATTGTCACCATAGGTTGAGAAACTTAGTAGTGATGCTATGTTACGATCACATTTGGGATGGCACGATTAGTATGCTTAGCTATGCTTTTAGTATCGTTTGGGTTCATCATCACATGTGATTAAATAATTTGACTTAATGATATATCGAATCGTGGTTGGTGCCACCAATATAAAATTTGTGCCATGGCATTGGTGTGTCGTTGGCGTGGTTATACAAAATTGATTTTTACTCGGGCGAGTGATCGTGCGAGAAAGGGAAGTGTTGGAGCACTTCGAGGATGTGGTAGTCTCGCCGAACGTTTAAGGACTTAACTTTGTGCGCCATTGATCTGAGCTTTACTGCAATCCACATGTCTAGTATAGAATAGACTGGCATAATAATTTGTGAAGTCTCAACTATGGTTTCGCATCGATGTTGTTGTGGCGCAAGGGGGCAATTATCGACTAGGGGATTTACCCTACTCGACGCGAAACCTTAGCGAGTGGGATCAAAGTTGAGATGGATCATTGTAAAAGTCTTGTTGTGATTATCTTTAATGTGAGGATTTTCACATCGTGTGGGTACAGTTGTGCAACCTCTGCAGAGTGTAAAACTATTCGAATAGCCGCGTCCTCGGTCATAGACAATGCTCGGTGATTTCACACGAGGTGTAGTTACTCTTGGAAAAGTTTGTAGTGGTCGGTGGATGGGTAATTCATCGTTGGTTTGGCTTGTGGATGGGAGTCCATAAGTAGGTTACTTCAATCCCTTTGGTTATTCATTATTGTTTTATTTACAATTCACCTTCAATCTATTTATGATAATTTCAAAGGCTGTTTTATGCAAATTAACCCTTTCAGCCTTCCATTGGTAAGCCTTGCATACTATATTGCATCATTTGTTACAAACGGCTTGTCGAGTACCAATGTACTCACGGCTTTATGCCTATGTTGCTCGATTGAGGAGGAGGAGTACTACCAGCAGGAGGTTCCGTAGGCAGTACTTGACGACTACGAGTTCTAGGCTTCGCTCCCACTCGATTGCCTGTGGGCATGTCGATTGGCCACTACGTTTTATTTTGGATTTTCCGCTGCTAATTTGTTAAGCCCCTAAGGCTATTGAGATTGTAAGCTTGACCATAAGGTCTCACTTTTGAATATTGATTAATAATTAGAGTTTCCCTTATTTAATACCGTGATTGTGGTGATGATTACCTCTATGTTTGACTGTGTGCACTAGCGTGATCCTGGACTAGTGCAGTATACACAGAGAGTCCGGATTTGCATATTCGGGTCTCGACAACAGTCCTCCTTAATGGGGTCCTAGGGGAAAAATTACAACACTGCAGAGGCCTCAGACAGGGTGACCCATTATCTCCCTTCCTCTTTATTATTGCAATAGACCTACTGTAGAAAATCCTAAACATCATAACAGATCTTGGTGCCCTGCGGCCCCTAGGAGGGCGTTTAGTCATCCTCCGAACCCCCTCTACGCGGATGATGTAGCCATCTTCCTAGTGCCAGAGCAACAAGATGTTCACAACCTCGTCCAAATCCTGCACAGCTTCGACGACATGATAGGCCTGCATACCAATCTACGGAAAAGCCAGGTGGCACTAATAAGCTGTAGCTAGATTGACCTATGTGGAATATTGACTGACCTACCCACACAGTAGGCCTCCTTCCCAATGAAGTATCTTGGGCTACCACTTGCAATCAAAAGACTTCACTTGGTAGACTTCCAAGTACTAGAAGACAAGTATGCAAATCGCCAAGCAAAATGGTGCGGCAAGCTACTTACCTTTGCGGGTAGGACAACCCTGATCAAATCTGTCCTGACAGCCTAGTTGACCTACTTCCTTACAACCATCAGGGCACCAAAATGTGTGATAAAAACTCTCAATTGACGGAAGAGACGGTTCCTTTGGGCCGGGTTCGACCAGCAACTAATGGGTAGAAGCTGCAAGGTCAATTAGGATAGTGTCTTCAGACCTACACAGCTGGGAGGCCTGGGTCTCTTGGACCTAGCGCGCTTTGCCAGGGCTCTCAGACTTAAATGCCTTTGGAAAGAATGGGGAGCACAAATCAAGCCCTGGCAAGGAATGGAAGTCCCATGTGATGACCTTGATTGCCGTCTCTTCGCAACGGGCACCATCATAATGATTGGTGATGGAACGAAGACATCATTCTATACCTCCTCTTAAGCAGACGACAACAGACTATGTGATATCGCACCAACCATCTATAGGGCCTCCAGGAGGAAAAAGTACTCTACAAACTACCCTAACAAGCAATAACTAGCTGCACGACATAAGTTGGATGGACGGCATTACACCTCAAAACATTCATGAGATTGTTTCCATCTGGGGGTACGCATTTGCAGTAACTCTACATGATGTAGCAGAGGACACAATAATGTGGAAATTAACTCCGCATGGAGCGTACACGGCTACCTCAGCCTATATAGCACAGTTCCTAGGGACGATCCAAACACCTATGAACCCTCTAATCTAGAAAAATTGGGCACCACTAAAATGCAAAATCTTCGCCTAGCTAGCCATAATGAATAGATTGTGGACCGCAGATCATCTGGACAAACATGGATGGCCCAACCACCTAATGTGCCCCCTGCGTACTCGTGAGCCGAAGTCCACCATGTATCTGTTGGTCGGATGCTGCTACGCCACAAGAATCTGGACTTCTATAGTGTAGTGGACTGCATGCGACTTCATCAACCCGGTAACCTGGCGGACATTCCACTCACTCCGTGACTAGTGGGAGTTCGTTGTTCTCTCAGTTGGTACAGCGCGAAAAGCAATGTCTTCTCTTGTGATGCTAGTCTCTTGGTATAATTAGAAGGAATGGAATGCTCACATTTTTCATTCCACAACAACTGCACCTTTGCCCTTGATTGCCACCATCAAGGAGGAGGCTAACGCCTAGGTCCTAGTAGGTGCAAAGAGGCTACAGGAGCTCCCATTATCTCTGTAACATCTTAAACAATTGTTTTTTTCTTCTTGGTAGGGGTGCAATCAGTTCAGATATTTCTCGACCGACCACCTGACTGAGTTAGTTCAGATGGTATTTCGGAAAAATAGTCGGTAACAGGATGATTTTACCGGATATGGAATCGGAATCAGATAGTGATTATCGAAATCGGAATCGGGAGAGTAGTTTCCAACGGATAGGAGAATATCTAGATATATAATCAGTAATATCCGGTGCTAGTTATTCTGTAATACCCGAATTGGCAAAGGATTTAAATTTTTATTTTGGGTTTTGATTTCCAGAAAAGCCCAGAAATTAAAATAAAAGCTAGAAATAGCAAGAAACTCCAAATAAATCCCAGAAAATTCCCAAAAATTCAGAAAAAAAAGGAACCTAAATAAAATAAGTTCACTTGTTTTAGGCACAATTACTCAACTAAATTAATAACTTGCTCTCTATGCTTTAATTAAAGGATTTAAGAACAAGGAAATTAATTTCTGGAGAAAATCCAATTAAACCAATTAAATAAATAAGTAAGTAAAAAACCAAAATTTTGGGATGCCACAGTAATACTCCTCAGAAAGTGGTTCCAGATGACTATTTTGTTCATTATTGTTGGTTTGCATACAAGTTGCTCTCTGTAATCTACTTTCAAATGCATGATATTTCTATATTATATTTAATTATTTATCTTGATATGCATGATCTATATTTAATTATATAGGATCTTTGTTTTCGTGTGTTATCCGATGAAATATAGTTACCGTATCGAATCTGCTTCGTATTCGTTCTGTATTTGTGACCGATACTATCCGCGTTTGTATTTGTATCTGGCACTATCTGTGTCCGACTCTGACTTTGAGAAAAAATATGGTATAGGATTCAGGATGAGCAATTATCGACCGTATCCACTCTGATTGCACCTCTAGTTCTTGGGCCAGATCCTGGCCTTCTCTCCGGCCCCCTTGTCCCTCTTTCTAACTTGTTTATGAGGTTTTCCTTCTCACTCTGAAGCAACAGAAGGCAGTCCTCCTGCCATTTCAAAAAAAAAATGGAGATCTACCTCACATTGAAGTATTGAACTTCTACACTGTTACAGTCCACTTCACAAGCCGCGACGACACCCTGAATAGAATATATGATGAGTTAACAAAGCAGTCCATATGCATAGAAGGTGTTTACATTCTGACAATTCTACCTTGAATAATAATCCCATTTAGCTGCACTTATCAATAGTTATGTTGTTCACTTACCCTGCACAACAATCATTTAGTCAGTTGCTGTTTGCTCTTACAAAAAGGATATCCATCACGAGTTCTTAGTAGTAGCACTTTGGTGGGAACTACCTTTGACTTGCAGCAGATTGCTTGGTATCACAATCTTCAATAATTAGGCCCTTGTCCCCAATATGGCGCTCAACCACCCATCTGATTGACAACGGCAACCCAAATATATGAGACGATTTGTTTGTCATAGATGTCATTATGGGGGCTCAATGGCGTATTTCTGGATAGAAAGGAAACTGATAGTTACTTGCGACCCAATTGGAGCTCCAATTTGGCAGGATCTTTGGTTGAGCTGGAGGCAGATGCATTGCGAGTTTCTTTTCCTTCAGCAGTTACAACACCAGATCTATTTGTTCTATTCTTTCTTCTTGCTCTTCATATCATCGGTCACCTTCCTAAGACCTGTACATCAAGAAAATGAAGCCGTAACCATCACATAGTTCCCCTCCAAAAAAAACCATCGCTAGTTTTAGCACATAAACTAGGAGCCGTAGAATCTTATCAAGTGAAAGTCAAATGAAAATTCACGTCAAGCTGACCTTGTGTCACCGCTTTCTCTGAGCTGATTTCTGCGAAAACAACTGACATTCCAGATTTCGGTTGCGATGATTGGGCTGAAGAGCTGAAGAGAGATGCAGAAGGAGGGATTTGTTGCACTTCCAGGTGGTTGCCACACGGGTCCCAATGGGTAAAACCTCTTTACGTAATCGCGCAAATTGTGCACGTAAAGCTCTTTAAGAGCTTAGCCCACTCCACATGGTAAGGTTCCTTATTTTTGTACTCCACACGCACCTAACGAAATTGACAAATTGCCTTTTTAAAGGAAGAAATTGACAAATTGTTATCTAATACTTATCAGATTAAGATTAAGCACATTCATGCTTTAGAAAGAAAATGTGAATTTGCTCTTAACAAATCAACTCTACTACAATTAACCCGTGAATAAGGTTAGTTTGGGTTCAAGTGGTGATGCATGTCGTGGTGTTACACTAAGTAACCTGTTGTTCGTTTTGAATCCTTGACCTTTTTGTTTTTGTTTTTGTTTTTGGCTTTCAACAAGGAAAACATTTTTTTTCTTGAACTTTTATGTTCTGAACAAGAAAAACGAAGTTGTCAATTCGAGTAGCATACCTTATTGCTGTAGAACTCTGCCATCTGCCAACTGCCTTCTACATGTGCAATTGGAAGGGGCATACCTGAAGAGAGACCCACAAACCAATTAGTATCCCTCACAATCAAGCCACTCTATCAAAAAAAAAAAGTACTACACGATTGAACTTGAATATGTTTGCTGGCTTACCACTTTGACCTATCAAAATGTTGGAACTTGATACTAACCACAATCTTTTCAGGTGTACCCAATCCACGCCAAAGCGGCCAGGCTACCGGCAGCAGCTTTCAGATGGTTTGCGTGGTTCGATCTCGTCCCTTCCGCCAGCGCATTCGCATCCAATACCACTTCATTCAGAGGTCCCATGAATGCTACCATGGAATCCATGGTTAGCTTCTACCAAATTTGTCACACACACATAAAACACAATTGATCAGATCAACGGTAAATGTACATAGGCACAATGCGTAAACAAATTGAGATATTTGTTAAGATTTCACTATGAATTGGCAAAAAAGATAAGACGAACGGGAAGCAATTTTTTTTAGAAATAATCCATATTTTATTCGGAATAATAGATATACCCGCGCGAACATTTTTTTTACAGAAATGGGCTCCAGTCGCCAAATCGTCGGGCGACTGGAACCTATCGCCCAACGGCCATGTGACACGCAAGCAATCCGTTGACCGTTGGGTGAAATAATTGCGATCGCCGAAATTTGGCCGACGATCGCTCAAACCGCCCATCGGTTAGGCGACTACGCCCGATCACTAAATGGTTGGGCGACTGGAAGCGCATATAAAAGGACCACGCGGCCGAGCAGGCGTTGGCCGCGCAATGAACGAACAGAGGGGAAAGAGAGAAGAGGAGAAGAGAGGAGAGGAGAGGGAGGAGGAGAGGAGAGGGAGGAGATGTTTCGTGACTTTTGTGAGGTAAATAATTTTGTATATCGTAGTTTATTTTTTGTATATGAAGTAAATAGTTTATTTAGTGTTAGTATCCGTAAATGTAGAAAAGAATAGTACAACTTTGGTACAGAAATTTAGTCAATGTAGTTATAAAAAATTAGCAGCCGTAGTAACCTGTAATTGTAGAAAAATTAGTGAACATAGTTGTAGAAAATTAACATCCTTAGCAAATTAGCATGCGTACAAAATTGTAGTTGTAGAAAATTTAGTCAATGTTATATAGTAATTAAGCCTCGTAGAAATTTATAGTTATTCAAAATTCAGTCAATATTTTTGTAAGAATTTAATAATTTACTTTGTGGAAAACAATAATACGTAACATTTATGATTAATTATGAATAAATGTAATGTCGTTGGTACATTAAAAAAAATCATGTGTACCGTTATAACTGATATATTGACATTTAAATCGATATGTCATGTAAATTACCGAAACCCATTAGGAATTATTTGTAGTAGGAGAGAGCTCGAGTAGCAAGACAAGAGCAGCGTCGGTGTGCGGTCTGCCGATAGGGAGTTAATGCTACGAGGGTAGTGTAGTTGGTTACGATAGATGAACGGTCGTTGAAATATAAATTGCAGTACATCGGTACTTCTGTAATGTGCGATGCGAATTGGCTGGTTGCAAAATTAAAAATATATGCAGGCAGACATCAGTAATGCCAATACCCACCACATTGAAAGTGCATTACAGTGTTGGCACCGTTCGTGAAGGTCTGAATGGTGTTGACTTGAGCGGTTCTACACATGACACTCTGGTACACCTAGACGGCGAGAATACTCGAATCGCAGATGTGATGCACTGGCTCACCCACGTTTTTCCTTGGATCTTGAGGTGTGCAGTATCGTCATACAAGGGTTTTGGAGCTATTCTCCTATGGACATCAGATGGGAGTTGAGAATATTGATGCGCACTGTTGCGTGGAAGGGATTTTTGGAAGGGTGTCAACGTCGTGGATACAAGTGCGTGATGCTTGTGCAACCATGCCTAATAGAAGTTATACAAGGTCGCACGGACAACCATCATCTGAGAGGTGCGAGCAGCTCGGGCACTCCGCATGTTGGTGAAGAGAAGGAAGTTTCTCGTGATGAGGCCGATGCAGTACATGGAGGAGAGGAAGAACTGTCACGGCATGGTGAGGCTCTAGGACAAGCCGATGAAGGGGAGCATATGGAGTACATAGTGCATCAAATGGAGAGCGATGATCAGATGGCTTGGGCTGAAGAGGAAGCTATACAGGAACACGACGAGGACATTTTGGATGAGAACGAAGCCCCCATCCCACAGGAATGGAACTGGTTTGATGTTGAGGGTGTTGCTACACATGACGAGCATGAATCACCGTGAGAGTATCATGGCACAGAGGTCCGTTTGCATTCAATATTTGTTGACAAGGCATCGTTGCAGGATTCCATCAAGCTGTGGGCCTTGTCCATGCAATAGACTTTTTGGGTCGTGAAATCTAGCCAAGAGTAGCACACAGTGAAGTGCGAGTAGGCCGGTTGTCCTTGGAGGGCGCACGCATGTAGACTAAAGTGTGAGACTCACTAAATTGTGTCGAAGGTAGAGCTACTACCTCTATGTTGGTGCCGGGACCCGTACAAGTTCTTCAAATCTAAACACCGCCTCAGTCTGGGTATGCATTTCTAGGGTTGTGCAAACTACTCCAGTGACTATCTCGACCACCGTCGAGACACCACTAGTTATCAGCAGCTGGTAAGGACCAGTTACACTGTGTTCCCCTTACTTTTTATCCTTTAAAGTATGTACTAACAACCTCTATCGTATACCCATAGTCCCTGGAACTCCTATGTGGCTACCGCAAATGGATCGATCTTGAGATCCACCCAGAGGACCAGTGGGCTCTTGACTTCGAGGAGTGTAACATCAAAAGGTGCTGTGCGATTCGGGAGGAGCGCCGCAAAGACGAGCAAACCAAGCATATACATCAAGAGAAGAAAGCTCATCTTGAGGCATGTACATGCAGGGAGCGTGAGCCTCACAAGAGGGAGCGCGAGAAAAAGAGGGAAAGAGCTGCCAAGACAAAAGAGGTTGCCGATGAGTTCAACGCCAAGTTCGCAAGGAAAGAAAAATGGCCCCGGTCCACGCAATAGGTTGGGTTGTCCCGCACTAACTACTCCTCCAAGGTCGAATTTAGTTCTATTCCAAAAAGGCGTGTATGTATCGTAAGAGCAGTTTAGTTTGTTGCATCATGGGGCGATAGTTATGCATGTAATCAAACCCTACGCACCGTGTTACTCCCAACTGTAATATGAAGTCTATATTAATTTGGACAAGTATATTTCTTCGTCTTTTAGCATTCAATTATTCCCGTAGCAAGTCATCTAACAACATTAACAAACTAGCTCTCCTCTGTGTACGAATTCCCGGTTACATCACAATATCACTTACCTTCGTCCTTACGATTGTTGTTATTTCAGTCATGCTTAAAAAAAATCATGAAATTTCTTGCACTATAACAACATACAACGATCATAAACTCTTATTGCGAATCCAATAGATTATCTACCATTCATAATCTATGAAAATCACAAATGGATTAACCCACACTACTTCTAGGAGTGGCTTATTTGCAGTCGTTGCACAGCCGAGCGACTGCAATTGTAGTCGGTCGCCGAGCGGCTGGGTGACAGGCTGCAGTCGCCCAAACGTTGGGCGACTGGAACCTATTGCCCAATGGCCCACAGACAACTTGTGTGTCGTGTGACCATCGGCCATTGGGCAATAGATTCCAATCACCCAACGGTTAGACGACTAGAGCTTACTATTATTTTGAATAAAATATGGATTATTTATACAAAAAATTCACATGAAGCATATCTGAGTTTGCTTGGTCCTGACAAGGTCCTTCGCAACAAAGAACGCCTTCTCCAACAGATTGGTCACCTCGGCAACCTCCGCCCCGATCTTGCCGGTCGCCGTGGACACCCTCCTGAGGGCGCCTGCGATGAGCTCATCAAACGCCAAGATCGTGGGGTCCTGCATCGATGCATGATCGTCCAGGCCGTGTGGCACAGCCGACGAGTGAGCCCCGGCATTGAGAGCCTCCAGCCGGGACACCACGGCCTCCAACCTGCCTACCAGGGCTTCGTCCATAGCGTTCATGTCATGCGTGGGGAATCGCTAGGGAAGGAGTGCATGAATGGGCATTGGAGAGAGGAATTGAACGAGGCTAGCGAGAGATGGAGAATGGAGGAACGACGTCGTCACACTGCAGGGGTGAAGCCAGCATTGTGGCATTGAGGTCCAGTGACACCAATGTGGCACGGTAGTGCACTGAGTAGCCCATGTATTTTTTGTGGGTGAACCCAATAACATAAACCAAGTGAACCCAGTCTAGGCCACAACAGCTCAGCCCAAGTCGGCAAGTCATTACCCATCAGCCCAAGGCATGAAGCCATTTCCAACCGGCAGCCTAAGACCCCTAGTCCATGTGTCCAATGCATGCATCAATCCTCAATTGAGCTCCCTCTGTCCCTCATCACTTGACCTAACCTACTAACTAGCCCCGCCTCTGGTAGAAACCGGAGCTACGGTGACAGCGAGAAGTCGAGAAGCATGCCGCAAGACGATCACCCGATCCCTTCTGTTTTTCTTCAGTTCTTGTTCTTGACTTCTTCTTAAGTTCTGATCGCAGTATAGGCTATAGCAGCGAGACTGGGTGGTAGTTACTGATGCCTAGTTCATATTTTCATGTTGTATGTTCTCTTTGGTAGTAAATAGCTTGCTTTTGATTTTTGATGGAATAATACTTCAAATTGGGCACTAGACTAGCCTTTATTGGAGTTCATGTGTTAATTAATCAAAGTTAAAATATTTTTGTGGCAACTGACTAAGAGATTATGGGTTGATGGTCTGATGGATAGTTAGGAACATGGAACAAAATAAATAGCATGGGTGCATGGGCGCTGCATACAAGTTCTAATTGGTTTGGCACTTGTTTTTTTACTCATGGTCCACAGGTCCAGTAGCCAACAATATCTATTTATCTTGCCAATGCTATATAGGGTTAATAGTTAAGCATGTATATTTAATTTGTCACGCCTTTTTCTTGATTCTTCTAGGTAATGCGTAATGGAACTGTTGTGGTTACAGACCAAACAGAGAGAGAGAGAGAGTGGTAGTGGAGAGTTGAGTAAAATGAATGGCTTAGCCTCTTTCCCCATGGCCTGTCTTACATATATACATCCACATGGGGAGTGCCTTTACAATTATACCCTTACACATGAGTACTTCTCTCAGGTGTACCTATGTCACTATACATGTCCCATTCTGGGCCTTACACTCTCTTAATGCACTGCTGGCTTAGGTGGGGCCACCCCTACAACAGAGCCTCTCATGGTGAAGGGCTTCACAGGCCGGAGCCATGTTGCCGAGCCCTTTGGCCCCCTCCGTCCCTGCGGCCTGTGAGCTTTTTCAACGTTCGAAGTGTAGTGTTCGCCTTATTGCGAAGGTATGGCGCCGGGCGGCTTGTCGAAGGCTTCGTCACCCATAGAGTCCTGTCGTGGCGGGGTCGGGTCCGTCGTCCGGAGTGGAGATGTTGGCGGAGTCAAATGCGTCAGCATAGGAGGCGGAGCGGGTCGTGATTCATCGCGCGCACGCGTCTCCGGCGTCGAGCGCCCTTGACGACAAGCGACTGGTAGCCTTCCCAGCGGGGTTTGGTTGACGCAGCGCGAGACTCGAGGGGGGCACGGTGATACCATGCGGCGACGTTCCATCTCCCGGCGCGGATCCTGGAGCATCGCGGTGGTAGGATGCTGCAACGTTGGGTTATCGCCGGTTGGACTTCCGCCGACTGGACTTCTGCCGGTTGGACTTTCACCGGTTGGACTTCCGCCGGCTAGACTTCTGTCGGTTGGCTTTCCCATTGATGGGGTATATATAGCGTGCTGGTGTAACATTGTACCTGCATTGTATGCTCGAATAGGTGCTGCTCCCCTAAAATGGGCCTCTTCAGTGCATCCACATTCCATGGCGGCACCACGCGGCTCGGGGAATGTTGATGTACTGATGGAGGCCTATTTTTCTCGGGAGCTTGGTTAGCGTCTGTTAACGACAACTGCTCGCACTTGCTGTGCTCGCGCCGAATTTCTGCATACAACGGCAAGGTTTGCTCTGTTCTCTTAGACAGGCTCACCTTCAGTCGAGACTTGTGATCAAGCCCGTCTTTCGAGAGAATATTGATGGACTGAAGGTGGCCTGTTTATGAGAACAAGCCAAAACCTGTCGTGACATAACCTGCGCCAGTGCAGTGTGTGGGGAATGCCGCCGGATGTGCCGTCCCGTCGAGGTGTTCTGAAACCCCTGGTCCCCTGCCTGGAGGATAGTAGCTGCGGAGAGCAGGCGTTTGTGGGGTGGTCCGGGGGTGCTACGTGCGTGGGGGTAAGCGCGCGGGCGCTTCGTTGCCTGTTCTTTGAAGTGGTGGCAGCGGACGCCTAGTCGAAGCAGACGCGCGAGCGCTCCGTCCCCCCATCCTTTGGAGTGGTGGCAGTGAAGTTGACGTCTAGTCGAAGTAGATGCACGAGCGCTCCGTCCCCTACCCTTCGAAGTGGTGGCAGCGGAGCTGACGCCTAGTCGAGGTAGACGCGCGAGCGCTCCGTCCCCTACCCTTTGAAGTGGTGGCAGCGGAGCTGGCGCCTAGTCGAGGTAGACGCGCGAGCGCTCCGTTCCCTACCCTTTGAAGTGGTGGCAGCGGAGCTGGCGCCTAGTCGAGGTAGACGCACGAGTGCTCCGTCCCCTACCCTTCGAGGCGGTGGCGATGCACTCCCTGGGGTGAGCGCGACCCTGCGGTAGTGCGCCTTAATGGCTCCGAGAATCGCGCCGACCCCTGGGCTGGCACAAGCGAACTGCTATATCCGTACGCGCTTGTCCATTCGAGATGCACATGCGGCGGGCCATGCTTGGCGTGTTGACGGGCCGTCAGGGGTCGAGCCCCTTCCCAGAGGGGCGGGGCACGTGGTGCGGCGCTGTAGGCGCACCGCGCGCTGGTTACTCGCCTTCCAACGCGCATGACCGGCTGCCAGCAGTTGTGCTTCTTGCCGATCTTCGGTTGCCCATGTCGCGCAGATTGGCGGTTGTCCCTTCGGACGGGTGTGGCCAAGGTCGTAGGTGGTTGGCCCTGTTTGGGCTATCGCGGTTTAGGGTCCGAAGAGCCGCGCCGACGCGCGCCGCAGGCTATGTCGGGTCGCACGACCAGCGTTTATTCCTTGCGCTGACCGACACGCGGTGGGACACTAGTGACGCGTCGTGTGGTGACAGGACTCTGTACGACCACGGTCGCATGCTGGCTACGTGCACCGCCATGACGCTTCGGCTTCGCACGTGTGGAGGTGAGCGGTTGCCGCTCGCCGCTTGCGCTTACCCACGGTGGGATGCGGGGGGTCTTAAAGTATCCCCCGCGGCATTGTGCCTGCGCCTCACGCTTTCTGGTTGTTCACGTCGCCCCCCGCATTCGCTCGCCCTGTTCCTGCGCTCCTTTTTGCTGCCGAGTTCGTCGTGGATGTTGATGGCGACTTGCGACGAGCGTACTCAAGTGGGCGGCTATGCCATCCGCAGGCGATCTTCGCCGCTCGAGGTGAAATACGCGCTGGAGGAGCGCGATTCGGCGGCGGCAGACAAGTGGTGGGCAGTGAAGAAGAGCCAGGGTTCGTACTCCGACGAGTTGGACCGCACGCTCGTGACGGAGGACACGATCCGGTCACTGCTACGGGAGGGGAAGCTATCGGACCGCTACGCGGTGCGGTTGCCCGTCGATGACGAGACGGAGCCGCGCCCTGAGAAGTCGGAGGCGATCATCTTCGTCGCCTACTTCGAAGCCGGACTTCGCATTCCGTCCGCAGCAATTGTTGGGGCCGTGCTGCGGACCTTCAAGTTAGAGTTGTCACAATTGACTCCGAACGCAGTGGCTCGTCTCGCCGTGTACAGCTGGGCCCTGCGCTCGGAGGGGTGTTGGCCCAGCGCTTCCCTGTTCGCGTATCTGCATGAGGCCCGGTGCCAACCGAAGGAGCGGAAGGACGGTACGCTGTCGAAATTTGGCAGCGTCAACTTCATCCTGCGGACGTCATGTGGGAAGCTCTTCCCCGCGAATGCGACCCGAGGGAAGTGGGAGGTCAACTAGGCGAGGCGGTGGTTCTACCATCGTGTGACGAGTGGCAGCGGCCTCGAGTGCGCAGGCGGGCCGACTACATTCAAGACCACCCCCGGCTTAACGCTTGACCAGGAAGATAGGCTGAGGGCGCGAAGACTTGCGGGGGTCGCCGCCCGCTTCAATATGCGCGACCTCGCCGATGAGTACATGATGCTCGGTGCGACGCCGCTTTCCCACGGTTGGCGCTTCACAGCCGGAGAATGTCGGGATGATAACGTTCGCCCGTCCGTTTGCTCGCTGCCCGTGCCGACTGGCCTTCGTAAGTCTCGACCATGTCTTCTTCTTCGTTCGTACGTATTGCGTTGTGTAAATGTGCTCTGGCTGGGGCAGGGACTCGCCTTGAGGACGCGGAGCGCGCGTGTTCCTCGGGCCATACACCGGCAGAGAGCACGGGCAGCGCGCAACTGCGACTGCGGAGGCCGGATTGGGGCGAATAAACCGCGTGTGTGAGGCCTTGGGGCTTCCTGTGCCGGATCGCCCCCCTCCGGACCAGCAGCATGAGGATGACGGTGCCGTGAAGACGAAAGCGCCATCCCGCAAGAGGACCCGGAGCGCTGCGACCACGCCCCGTACCAAAAGATAAAAATTATCACGTTAATCAAAGAAAAAAGAGAAAGATGTGCACCGTCGATTGTAGTGGGTCCAGATTATAATGGTCTAGATTAAAAATAAGAATCCATGTGAGAGACCATGTGGTCGTGATCCAATGTTTGTGATGAGTAATTGACAAGTGGTTTGGATAGCTTGAGTTTGACGTGAGTGGTTCGAGCCGAGTTGTCGCGTGATGCGGTTTGGTTTCAGTCGGACCTGGTCAAACCTAGTCAATCGTGTTTAGGATGGGTATTCCTTTGATTCGACAGGTTTGGGCTTTATCATGCTAATTTTGATTACATGTATCGAGCGGTGCTATTTGATGTGTTTCTTGTTTGTGATGACTACAGGATGTCGAAGCGGAGTCGTGGTGAGACACGAGGTGACCGGACTAGACACAGGCAGTGTCGAGGTCAGAACGGTTAGATGTCTCGAAGACGGCGGAGATTCGATGTGGTTGCGAGTCGTGGACGACAAGTAGCGCGGAAGCTTCCCGGAAGGTGCAGGAGGGGCGAATTGGGAATTTCGCGAGGCTGCACAGGCGGGAGATGGTTCCGTTCAGGTTTAGCCAGCGTAACGGGTTGGAGACCCGTTAGCAAAGGGCTATAAATAGGTTTGAGGGGCTGCATGCCTCCTCATGGATTTTAGAAAGAGTTAGGGTTTGCTAGAGTCAAAAGAGGCTTTGAGAGTTTGTTTTGGCTTTAGGCTTTAGTTGGTGAGGCTTTAGTGGTTAAGAGCAGGAGGGACACAGGGTTCTGTTGGCCTCTTCGTAGCTTTTCTCAGTGGTGTCTCCTCTCCAGGATAGTGTTCTTGAGTTGAGTTCTTGAGAGGGAGAGGGAGTGTTGAGCAACTATGTAATCATTCCTCTGCTGTAATCGGGGTATCGGGACTCCTCTGTATACCTTTTGTTCCCTGGAATGAAATCTCTGGAGTTAGTTTTCAGTTCGTGCTGCTTTCTCTCGATGCTCATTTGGGTTGATTTTTGAGTTTCTTGTTTTCTTGTTGTTTGTTGCTGAGAAGGACCAAAATGGGTTGCTCTAGGTTGGGATGATGCCTCAAGATCATTTGATCGATTTTCCCAAGAGCAAACTTTGTGTAATCTCAGATTTTCCATTTTCAGCCTTTCTGTTCATATTTTTCTTTCTAGGGTTTTAATGAATCTCTTGATTCCCTTGAAAAATGACCTGAGATTCTGGTTGGGATGTCCTTAGATTATTGCTAACTTGATTGCAAAATCTCATGTGCAAAGGAATTGTAAGTCTTGAGTAATTTGGATTTTAGGTTGTCCCTGTTCAGTTTATGCTCTTTTCTAGGGTTTAATGCATTTCTTGATTCCCTCCATGAGATGGCATGAAATTTGGACTCTCTAGTCCTGGCGCTATTGCTAATCTATCTGCAAAGTTTCGTGGCCAAAGGATCAAAGAGCAAATGGGAATTTAAGTCTTTGTCTCTGCTCTCTGTAACTTTCAGATTTTGGCTCAAATCTGATTTTCTTGACTTCTTGATGAATTCTTTTAATGCCTGATGTCTCTCTGCTATTTAATTCTTGTTCTTGATCTTTTGGGCTAAGTAGTGCAGTTAGATTTCATCTTTTTCCTCAGTTTGTGGGTGGTCTGCAATTTTACTGCTTGCTGTTTTTCAGACTACACAATTCTTGTTTTCGGGCAGCAGCTACAGTATATATTTTCAGCACTTCTTCTTGCTGAAAAACAGCAGCTTGCCTTGCTGAAAACAGTAGTGAACAGCAGCATTTTCAGCACTTCTTCTTGCTGAAAAACAGCAGCATTTTCAGCACTTCTTCTTGCTGAAAAATAGCAGCTTGCCTTGCTGAAAACAGCAGTGAACAGTAGTAATTTTAGGACTGCTTCTTGCTGAAAAACAGCTGCTTGTCTTGCTGAAAATAGCAGTATGCGCCTAGAGTGTTGTTTCTTTTAGTCTTTGGGCAAGTTGGTTCTTGAGGCACCTAGTCATTTTAGTTTCTCGGCAATATTGTGCTTGATTTTCATATAGCTTAAAACATCTTCTTCATAGCTTTTATAGCTATCGGAGAAATGAGATCTTTGTGAATACTTTGGGGTGCGTTTTCTAAAAGGCACTATTCAACCCCCCCCCTCTGTTGTCTTTTTCGATCCAACACCATGTCAAGTACAATACAAAATAACTAAAATTTGGAACAAAAACTAAATAACTATAATTTAGAATAAAAATTAAAGAAAAATAAGCAATTAGATTTGCATATGAATTTCAACTATAATTTAGAATAAAAATTATAGAAAGTTAGCAATTAGATTTGCATATGGATTTTATCCAAAAAATAATTGAAATTCAGAATAAAAATGAAACAAAATTTCAATATGCTTTTCCATATAATACCAAAGTAATATAAAAAATAACTAAAATTTATTATGAATTAAATAAATTCTTATTTGATTTGTATACAAACTCCAACAAAAAATAACTAAAATTTTAATAAAGCAAAATAAAATTAACCATTTGATTTCGATATGAATTCAAAAGTAAATCTCTAAATAACTGTAATTTTGAATAAGAATTTGAAAAAATAGCAATTGAATTTGCATATGAATTCCACAAAGTAATTGTAATTTGAAATAAAAAAAACAAATTTTCAATTTGATTTCCATACGAATTCCAAAGTAAAATCCCTAAATAATTAGAATAATAAATAAAATAAAATTAGCAATTTGATTTGTATATGAACTTCAATAAAAAAACTAAAATTTTGAATAAACATAAAAGTTGTAACGGGGATAGCAAGAACGATGTTAGAGGAGACCATGAAAGAGTGTGTCAATTTGTCCTGCAAGAAGATATTGACCTATAGGGAAACGAAGAGCCGAGGTGGCAGTGGTGAAGATGTGGACAATACCATGCTACTCATCTTTGCCATTTGATGAGGACAATGCCGTGCTACTCGCTAAAGCTATTGAAGAGAAAGGCCAGAGTCAAACGGGTTGTGACAATGAGTGGTGAGCGTCAGCGTTGTTGAAGAAATTTGTTACTAAAGTAGCTCAGTGATGGGGAAGCCGTGGTGGAGAGGAGATGAAACTTTGCATTAAAGATGAGCTATAGACATTATGGGGCCACTAGGTAGCTAGGAGTGTGCCATCACTGGTGAGCGCCCTGACATCACCGCCGATGGTGAGAAGATTCTCCATATCATTAGATAATAACTAAAATAGACATGTAGGCATCGGTAAAAATGAGAGGTCACTGTGGTTAGTGAGGAAGTCGTAAACATCATGCATGTGTATATACATGCATGCATCTGCACAAAAAGAAGAATAGCCGCACAGAAGCAGATGAGCAAAGAGCTTAGAGTAGAGATGATGCAGCTGTAGGGAATAAGCTTGGGGCCACTGGAGAGAGTGTGATGGGTATCCCCGACAGGGATCGGCAATGGTTGTACGTGTATGATGTTTGATGTTGCAACAGTTAGCAATTAGCAATATTTAGAGAGACGTGAAAGATGACTATGTAGTAGAATATTGTATTGGAAAGGGTAGTAGCTAAGAGGGATCGATGAAGAATCGGGATTCTGTTGAAGGTTGAAGTAAAAAGCTGTGGCGATGAGTAGAGATAGAAGACACACGGTTCAGTAGGGAAGCCAACGTGTAAAGGAAGATAAGTTCAAGGTAGGTAACCTATGGTGCATCGGTATATATGTAAGCAAGGTACTCTGATACAATGTAAACTAATAAGATAATTCATCGCACATATACTCAATGTTGTTTGAGATTAAATAAGAGTAACTAATGGAGGAAGAGTAGGGGCATGCATAATGGAGAGTGGTTATGTTTGTAATAATCCTAATAACTTATTACGCTCAATGATTTTCTTCCCTTAAAGCCCATACCCTATCGCCATTGTGAGCCACTACCCTCGCCGCTGCTTCCCGACGTAGTTGTGAAGCTAGCTGCCCACCTCCTCATCTGCTGTCATGCCACCACCTCCCACCGCCATCTCGCCTCTTTCCTGTCTTTGATGATGGTGATCTTGTCGTCCCGCTACCCCAACCTACCTCGTCCTTGGGATCTCATTGTCCTACGCGCTTGCTACCACCCACCACTGCTTCGTGGTTTCTTTCTCCATATATTGCTAGGCATCAGTGAACCCAGAACCCTAAATTGTTGAACCCGAGCCCTAACTCATTGATGCTGGGGAAGATGATGACCCTACCATTAGAGCGTGAATCTTTGAGCAGATGGGAAGGTTATAAATTTGACTTATTTAAAAAATATTTGAGTTTTGTATAGTAATTTCATTTTTATATGAATATCTCGTTAGCTGGTGCAAAGCAAAACTAACAAAAAAGGCACAAGTGTCAGATGGTAAGTGGTCACGTTCACTGGAAGGACGAGAGAAGTCGAGAGTTGAGAGCACCAACCAACCCCAACTACCCAACACAACTGGAGAGAGGCTGCCCGAGAGATTTGAATTCTGAACACACCCCCTCCCCTACTCCTCTCCGTCGATGGAGATCCTGACTGCTGCCATCCACCGCACCAGTCCTCCCTTTGTGAGGCATCCTCCATGCTCTCCCCCTCCTCTATGCGGTGCCTGTCCCTCCCTTCCCCTCCATCACTGATGCCGTCACTGCCTTTGACTCTGACGGCTCATTGGAGCTCCGATGTGAGCACTACGGTGCCACTAGTGGGCTCCTCCATGGCGTGCAGTCTGCCGTTTGCACCTAATGTGGGTGCCCCAGACAGGAGGAGGGTGGGGGATCACCTTCCACGGTAGTGTGGCTTACTAATGACTGCTCGCTCAACGGATCTATGAGATCTCTTCTTCTTACCTAATTTGTTTCGATTGATCTATTATTGTAGTACTATTTGTGATTCGAGTGGAATGTCATTTGTTTCCCCAAGTCATGGATATGTAAAGCTATAGATTTGGCATTTGGGTCTCAGCGCTTAAGATTTGGGTTCTAAATGAACATACTTAGTTGAAGTGGCATGAATGAGTTATGATGAAATAGGGAAGTACATAGTTGGGAAAAAGGGATGCTTTCTAATAAATCTAAGCCAAGAAATTTGGTCTATATGGAGAACATTAGGATTTTTCTTTAAGACTTTAAGTGGATTGTATAAGATGGAAATGTTTAGCAGAACCTACAATTGGGTAATATGTAGCGTTGTTTCTAAAAAAGGCAACAATAAGTTAAAAAGACAAAATGTGGAACTGCAAATGGGTTTGTATCAGTAGTAGAAAATGTTGCTTATATTTATGGAAATTTGCATTGCTCAAGAAACATGGGAGGATACCATGTTATGAGGTAAGCTGAATAATAAAAGGAAGACATATCATACTATCATGTCTAGAGCATGCTTGCACTATAGCTCATACAAGGTAAATCTCTAACATGGCAGGGTAAGATTCCAAGCCCGGCATAATTTGAGAATAATGATGGGAGTTACATGGTGCATAGGGTACGGTTAGGTGCATCTGTTTGCATGGCTACTCCTTTGGTACAAATGGCAATATACATGAACTATCAACCCGAACTACAACTAATATACATGTGTGCCTTTTGGAATTGAAAATACTTGCAGAATGGAAAGAAAGTTAGGCTTATGGACATACGTCCTACTCCCCCTTGCACGCGCTCCTTCCTCGCAACGACCTCCTCCTAGCACTCCTCTATAAGGTCCCTTAGTTGATTGTTAGTCTCGTCGTCCTTACACACCTCCTCGTGAAACTTGCGAAGCTTCTCCCTCTTCTTTTTGTTTCCTCTCATGGTACACCACTTCGTTTTCTTCACCGCAGCAACATGTTCAGGCCCAAAGAAGATAAGATGATGGTCTTCTTGAACCCGCAAATAGTTCAAGTTACACCTTCGTTTTCCCTACCATAGAACAACAAATTAGTGATATATTGAGGGGGTATGTCAAATATCCGAATGGAAGACTAACCTTGTTGTTCCCTCACTGGAAGGCAAATTGAGCAAAGGGATAGGTGTCATGGACTTTGGTGTAGATAACTAGAACATTGCAAGACACTTCAGCCATCGAGAGTTTGGCAATTGTTATGCCTTCTCTTTTCCTTTCCCAGATGAAGATCCAGCATCCGCTATTGATATGATTTGGGTGTTGACTCTAAGGCGAAAGAATGGAGTGTTGCCTGTAGGGATGGAGTGTGCCTTGGTTTTATAGGAGGTTGGGGTGTAGTGTTCAGGGAATAAAGTTTGGTGAGTGCAATTACACTCATATCTGCAAGAAGGTATCTTTGGCTGTAGAATAGGTCAGAGAGTTGTCTACCCATTGAGAAAAGTTGGCATGTGTTATCAATTCAATCTAAAAAGGTGGCATAGTATGGCCACTTCGGCCAGAAAATCTAGACTAACAGTATTGTCACTCAGAAGACTACAAATTCAGCCTAGCTTTGCAGGCCTAAGTGACTACACTTTGACCCCAGCTTTCGAGACTGAATTGACCAGAGCATGCCATATTTTCATAGATAATTGACTACGCGCTCCAGCCCTTTTAGTGAAAGGGACACAAACAACTTGCCCCAATTTTGTACAAACCTTCAAAATTAAATGAAAATATGAATTGTCTTATACTAATCATACATATTATAGTATCGAATTTAGTTATTTTTGTTTTTGTAAAATGCAAGTAGGTCTTTTTGTCAACACGAGAGGGTTCAATCGCAGGCCCAATGCGTGGCTAGGCATCAATTGTGTGCCTAACAAGAGATTGGGCTTAGCCACCAGCCCAACACGTAATTAGGCCATAGTCGCTATTTACTAAGCAATTGAGCCTCAGTCGCATAGCCACAACGCGACTGTTACTCGATCGCATGGCCACAGTTGGGCCCAATCATGTGGTGGTCATATGATTATGGGTTATTGCTATAAAAAATAAATACTGGTTTATTTATGTAAAATGATTAAAAATGAATTATTTTTTTAAAAAAAATTCAACGCCTTACTCTTCTTATTTTCCAACAGAGGAGCAGAGGGGGAGAAACGGAGAAACATAGGAGTTGCCATGGGTGGCTCTGGTGAGCTCAACGCTAGTTAAGTGGGACGACAACAGTAGCTGAGGTGGGCAAAAATGGAGTACGAGGGCCATGGCGAACTCGTGGGTGGCGGTTTTGCGGCCAGATGTGCACCAACGCTTGCAGGCAACAACGCACAGCGGTAGGGCACTGGGAAGAAAAGTGGTGGAAACACCCAGGTAGGAGAGGGGCATACTAAAGGAAACATGAGTATGAGGGGGTTGAGGGAAGCTCACTAGAATGGTCCGTGGAGGCAAAGGCAAGCGGGGGCAGGCAAGCAACGGTGACCCAGGGCGGCAAGGCGAGCTCCAATCGATGGTGGTAGCCTGACCATGGGGAGTCCAGTAAGGGGAAAATCAAAGGGGAGCTTAGCAGGTAAGGAAGGATGGTGATGGAGGCAAATTTTGCCAGATTTGGGGAAGAATACGTACAGCGAGGCCCTGTGGATGAAAGCCAAAATTGGTTGAGAGGAAACACTGTTGGGGGGTGGAACACACTGTGACGCAAACGGTTTGGGGGAGAAACACACCAAGTTGACTGGAACACAAGGCGGATGTTGTGGCCGTGAGCAGTGGCATGCCCGGAGAAAGGGAAGACAACAGCGTTCTCAGCAACCGTGTGCCCAAGAGAGTGGACGGTGGTGAGGAATGGAGGGAGGGGACTGAGGCAGTGTGAAAGGGTGCAGGGGCCAAGGTTGAAGCTCACCAGAATGACTGTGTGCTTGACGAAGCGTGGCAGCTAGAACTAGGGATGGAAACGGTCGGAAAACTTCTCAACCGTTTTCTACTTCTACATTTGAATACGAAAACGAAAGCGAAAGCGGTAAAGCCGGACACTAAAACGACGCGAACTTACGGAATATCGAGAATTTCAAAACGAACCAATTCGGCGGAATTATGTCGAACACGGTCGGTATACGAAAATTCAATACGGAATACCGACTGTAGGACCAAGTGCATAACAATTAACAAGTGACCAAGTACATAACAATTACTAAGTGCATGATCAAGTTCAAGTGCATATAATAATTAACAAGTGCATGACCCTTGGTCTTAAGTATTAACACAATAGCCGACACAAATACAAATACAATACAAGTCTAGAACAAGCAATTAACACTAGCGAGAACATCTACAGTTCATCAAGATCATCCATGAGGTCGGATCGCTTTCCATATCTTTTGCTTCCTCATTGTCCTCCTCGAGTCCTCATCCCCTCCTTGTCCTTTTCCTACAAGTTTGCAAAGTGAATTAAAATTAGATGTAGCAATAGCATATTTCAGAGCAAGCAGTCAATAAACATACACATACCTCAATTTTCAGTTTAGCCACAACATTAGCCAAAGCCTCAACCTCAAGATCACTCACAATTGATCCAACCATTTTAGAATCTGAACAAAAAATTTGGTATTCCGTATTTCGAATCGAATTTACAATACGATATATTCCGAATAAAATGTAGAAAAGTAGAAAACGGTCGGAAAACGCCTAAACCGTTTCCGCTCCGTTTTGGAATTTGGTATTCCGTATTTCGAACCGAATTCGAATTTGTCCGAAAATACGAATTCGATCGGGTCAAATGTAGAAAACGATGTGGTTCGGTACAGGATATTTCCATTCCGTTTTCATCCCTAGCTAGAACCGAGGAGCTCGTTCTCCTCTAGTAAAAGATGAGGAAGAGGAGATGGGAAAGTACGAAGAGGCGCGCCTCATCAAGTGTGGTGGCGAGATAGATGAATGGGGCATGAGCGGCGATGCTACTACAGTGAAGGACATGGGCGAGGTGAGGCGAAGTGACGCGGTCAGCGGGGACGACGATGACGCCTTGCATAGTCGATGGCATGGCGAGAGGGGCAGCGCGGTGCGGCTGACACATGGGCAGCACTGGCATGGGCTGCAGGAGGAGGAATAAAGAGGGAGTAGGCTGGGCCGTAGCTGGGCTAGGGCAAGGAGATGAAGTAGGCTGGCCTGTGATAAAGAAAAAGAATGGAGGAAAGAAAGAAAAAGAAAAAGGATGGCCTGGGCTGTTGAGTTTCGCCCGAACAACATGCTTATTTCTATTTCCTCTTTAAATAGATTTCAAATTCAAGCTTCCATTCGAATTTTGGCGTCAGTAATTTGGATTCAAATTTTATTTTGGCTTGTATTTATAATGCATTGATTTAGTATAAGTTTTTATTTTGATAATTGTTTCTGGAATTCAAAACTCAATAAAGATTCAAATAAGATCCAAAACATTTGGATAACACAAAAATGCATCAAAAGTTTAAAAAATTATGTATTTTATGCACCTGAATTGCATTACAAAAAATCAGGATGTTACTATTAGATTGCGGAATTAATGTCGGATCAGGATGTAAAAGACATCCAAACCCGATGCTTTGGGTGCATTAAGGAGAAAGGTGCGAACACGGAGGAAGAATTACGGGGGGAAGGACCAGTTTGGGACCGGAGGGAGCACAAGAGAAGCAGCCACAAGGTGGAGACTGGGCCATACGAAAGAACCGGATAATGTTTTTAATTGTTAGCTAGAACTTCTCTGTCTAGTCTGAACTCATGCTTTTCGATCAAATAAATTTTCTCTGCCTAGTCTGAACTCATGCTTTTCGATCAAATAAATCCAAGTCAAATGACTCTGTTACGATTATTGTTCAGAATTTGTCTGAGGTGACAAATATGCCAGTAGCCAGAGCTGTCAACCAGTATATATCAAGCTCGGGTCAGGCTTGAGCTAAGCTCAAACTCAGTTTTGATTGTTTCCAAAAGAAAAAAAACTCAATTTTGATTGGCTACAGGATTGAAAATAATATTGAGCTCCGCTCAAAGGAAACTTGAAAAAAAGGTATAAATCAGGAATTCACGGGAGGGCGTGTTTGTGAGCAATGGACTATAGCACGCTTGTGTCCGGGGGCAAGTCCCAATGGTGCGGCTACTGGAGTTGGTGCTCTCGCCCTTGTTCCAATAGAAACTATAACCCTAGCCCCTGCGTGAGAATGTGTTGGTTGCTGCATAACATCAAGCCTTCACAACTTAAAACTTGCCTTACTCGAATCAGGGGTGTGCAGGAAATCAAGTCCAATGTCATTTTACCTTATGAAAACCCATGTATATTATGTACGCACCCTGCAGTTTTAAGTCGAGTGACTTTATATATGTGGTGATATGTATAATTATCTTTGATCGATTTCGTTATGGATCCATCACTAACTCAAATGGATGAGTGTGAAGCGATCCATTAACTCAAATGGATGAGTGTGAAGCTTCAAATGAGCTCGAACGAGCAAACACAGACAAGATCAAACGTTTGGTGAGTTCCACTTAACACCAGCCTCGATTGACCTTATAAGGTTAGCAAAGTTGACTGGAGCATCAATTTGATATTAGCTTAAACCCCTAGTCCTTTTAGGCTTGAGTCAAGCAAAGATCAAAACCAAAAATTCACCTCATTTTAGACATCTTTTAAACATAAAAAATGTAGATAAAACTCCAAAAAGTATTGTGGAAAACCGATCAAATCCTTTATTAGGGTTGTTTGGTACACAAAAATTTTACATGAATTTTGTACAAATTTCATAAGAAACAGTATAGGCCATATTTGGAATGCAGGAATTTTACATAAATTTTATATAAAATAATGTAATTCCCACATGAATAAAAAAAATCCCCACATTCCAAATGGGCCCTTAAATCCCTGCATTGTATTTCCAAGATGTGACTGAGAGCACACTACCCAAACGAAAGCACCTTTGGTTAGCCATTGGCATGATGACCTAGGAGTTACTTACCATTTACAGGTTGTCCCTTTTTTATTTTTTAGGTCTCCGAGTTACAATTTTGATCATTACTTTTATAATTTTATATTAAAATGTACTGATAAACTTATTATATTACGAAATCAATCTCCAAGTACAATTTTAACCTTTACTTTTTTATAACTTTTACATTAAAATATATTAATAAAATTATAATATTATAAAAATATTTTAAATACAAAATCTAATTATGTAGTTTTTATGTAGTTAATATGGGTATGCTGTTTTGTGCTGCGGTTTATAGCTTTTGGCCCTAATGTGAGCGCTCATGCAAATAAACCGAAAGTCAATAGTTGATAAACCGTTTCTAAAAGGTTATCTTGATAAATCATTTTAAAATAATAGTGAAAAAGATGTTTTATTTATTTATTTAAAAAATCACAAGATATAAATCGAAAAGAGCATGTTTATTTATAGGTGTATATCTATTGACCCCTAGAAGCTCAAGCAAAACAGGGCGGAGAAGTACGATCAACGCCGTCCTGGCAAAATTTTTAAGAAGTTTGTTTTCCCTTTCGCCACGGTCATCGCACAGTACAATCATTGTCATCTTCCCTGCTCCCCCCGGAGCTTCTCCCTCCTCAGCGGCTCCACGTTCTCTCAGCCTCCACCTTCCCTCCGAAGCAACTACCACCGCCACCGCCGCATCTAGGTCTACGAGCCGGCCCCGCCCGTCCCACCCCCTCGCCGGATGATCGCCGCCGGCACCGCCTCGATGGGCCGCGCCACCACTCCAACCCCCGGGGCCCAGTCCCGGTGGCCGCGCGCCGTCGCGCGGCTCCGCCTGGCGCCCCGCTCCCCGGCCGCCGAGAGGGGCAGCAGCGGGCGCTGGATGAGCTGCTTCCGGCCGGCGCCGGCGCTGGAGGCGGTGAAGGAGGCGAAGGGGAAGCGGCCGGAGGTGGAGGAGGAGCCGGCGCGCGGCGGAGGGGAGGACGTGTGGAGCGCCCAGACCGAGGCGGAGGTGGCGCACGGCGGGGGATTCCCGGAGCACCTCGTCGTCATGGTCAATGGCCTCGTCGGGAGGTGGATCCGTGTATACTGTTGTTTTGGTCATCGTTGCCATCGGCTTGTGCAACTTGCGTGTATTGGTTTGCAGTGCCTAAATTAAGTCGATTGTCTTGCAGTGCGGATGACTGGAAGTTTGCGGCGGAGCAGTTCGTGAGGAGGATGCCAGACAAAGTGATCGTGCACCGTGAGTACCTACCCCAATCCATAGACTATGTAATTGCATGCTGGATTATTAAATATAGTTACCCTCAGAATTGTGAATTGTAGTGCTAGGTAAGATATTTTCGTTTGTGTGCGTGCACCTGTGTGCGTGTGCGCATGTTTTTGGGGAATGTTATGGAGTATTGGCGCATTGCTGCTTCATGGAAGAAAAACAAGTTTAGATGGCTAAAAATCAAATGCCTGTGACAATAGTAAGTGCATTGATACTAGAGTCTAGACTGGTGCTGAAGAAATGCTTAGAGCATCCCGCTGACAACCTGCAGTTGAGATTTAGGAAAGCTATGATAAGTGCCTGTGACAATATGCAAATAATTGTCTAGTTGGGTGAGAGTGAGACATTAGGTAGGCTTCAATTTCTCATCCTTTCTATTGCATAAGTTACTGTTTGAGAGAGAAACGTGAGGCATGTTTGGGTAACACAGTGAATAGATCCACCACACACAGAGACCGAGCGCTTGTGACAAATCTGTTGGAAGACAGTGAAGTACATGAGAAATACAACTTGGAATAGAGATGTAGTAACAGTACCCTGTCTAGTTGGGTGAGAGTGAGACATTAGGTAGTTTTCAATTTCTCATCCCATTTATTGCATAAGTTACTGTTTGAGAGAGAAACGTGAGGTATGCTTGGGTAACACAGTGAATAGATCCACCACACACTGTGACTGAGTGCTTGTGACAAATCTGTTGGAAGACGGTGACGTACATGAGAAACACAACTTGGAATAGAGCTGTAGTAACAGTACCCACCAAAGACCACCATAAAGAACAGTAAAGAACTAAAGATTGATACGACAAAGGCTGCATTAGCCAATGCTATTTCTAGCTGATATTCTTTGCTTTTATTCTATGTAGTCCTAACTTGTTGGATGCTTTTGTGCCATCACCCAGTTGCATTCGAAATATTGTACAACCTGCGTCTGCTTGTGTACCCTATCTCATTCATAATATGGTTCTATCGATTCCAGAATTCTTAGTTAACATGACCAGGCACTATGTAGTTTCATTAGGATTTCTTTTATTGGTCTAGATTTAAAGAAACTCTGCAGGCACGTACATCTTTTTTTGTGCCTTCCACCCTTCTCTTTCGGAATTATGCAGATGCAAAAATCAGGCAGATTTCATAATTGATGGATGAACTCATATAGCATTTATCTTTCCTTCATTCTGTGTTGTGGCATAAGTTGCTTCAGCTACTGTTCTTGTTTTCCTGTGAAGAGATTTGGACTGCACCTTTTCATGCAGGGAGTCAATGCAACTCTGCTACCCAGACATTTGATGGAGTTGACTTGATGGGTGAAAGGTTAGCAAACGAGGTACTTTTTGTTCTGACTGAATAACGTCCTCTATATAAAAGCTTATTGCTTGTTTGATCAATCCATCTTATTTGTTCCTTTGTAATGTAAATTAACCGCATTCATCCATGGTTTACTTGACTACTTGTTATTGTAGACAAGTCTTGTTGAAGTGAGCTATGTTTTTTTTTTGTCTTAGTTTGTATCCGGTAGATTCGTTCTGCTTTGTAAGCTGTTCGATCATAAACTAGATGTGGTTGTTAGGCTAACATGTAAGGTGATAACGTGATAAAGTTGTTACTTGTTAAACTTCACTCTGTGAGGTTCATAACTACCCTCTGGTATAAATCTAAGGCAAAATAGATATGCATTGATCTTATATGAGCTTCTTTCATATTTGAAAATACTATGTCTTCAACCACATTATTGTATATTGGAACCTAACTGAACTATTATAGGTTCTATCAGTTGTAGAGCAAAGAAGAGGTGTGAAGATGATCTCATTTGTGGCACACTCTCTAGGTGGCCTTGTTGCCAGATACGCTATAGGAAGGCTTTACAAACCTAATGACATAACTAAATCTTCTGCTGAGAAGAGTAGAGATGAAGGCGAGCATTTGGAGGGTCTCATTGCCAGCTTAGAACCTATGAATTTTATAACCTTTGCATCACCACATCTGGGTTCAAGTGGAAACAAACAGGTAAGACTGATCTCTTTCATTGTTTTATGAACTGGATTTAGATCACTCAATTGTCTCTTTCCCCAGTTAACTTCGCATGGCTACCGACTTAAGTTACCTCTAGAAGAGAGGGTTAATTGTAATACTCTATTCATTGCAACCATTACTTGCTGCAATTATTGGAATGATATATCTGAGATTCCAACCTTAAGCTATGACATACTTATACGGAGACAGGAATTTCTGGAAGTATTTAACTAGTCATACAACTTAATAGAGTTAATTTTATGGATTTACTTATGTTATTTCTGTTAATTTTAGTTTACCAATAGAGTATTTGTAAATATGTAAGCGCACTTTCACTTGAAGTAGAACAAGAATATTTAAATGCTTCAGTAATGTTAGTCTCATGTTCAGATTCTTCCACCAGCTCCCTTTTTTATGTGGCCTGCCTTTCCTGGAACAAAGAGCATCAGAAACTGCACATTTGATTGTTGGGAGAACCGGAAAGCATTTATTCCTTACAGACAATGATGGTGGCAGGTGTCCACTCCTCCTTCGAATGGTTGATGACTGTGATGATATAAAATTCAGGTTATTTTCTGTATACTTCTCCTTTCTCCTCCTAATGGTTGATGAATGTGATTGTATAGAAACCAAGGTCATTTTCTGTTTGCTTTCCTTCAGTTGTCCAAAGTAGTTCAAAAATGTTTAGGGCATCACGTCTAAGTACAATATGTTCTCTTGTGCAGATCAGCATTGCGCTCTTTCAAACGACGTGTGGCATATGCTAATGCGAATTTTGACCGTATCCTTTAAATGCCTAAATTTCATGTATGTGTTCATTATTTATTATGAATTACACTTCTTACTTCTGACAAGATATCCACTTAACTAGCTGAAAAGATATGGTTGGGTGGAGAACATCATCAATCCGGCGTCAACATGAGTTACCAAAAGTATGTATTAGGAATATTTTCATGTTTATGGTTTCTTCTGTGTAAAGAATCCTATTGATTTGTTTATATTTGTTATTGAATGGGTTTACCTTTCTTCAACCCCTTCCACAGCATCGACTTCTTGTTCGAGATGAGAAGTATCCACACATTGTCCATGTTGATAAAGGAATTACTAACAATAATGAAACAGAAGTCCGTGGTGATCTATATGACCCGGAAGGTATGCCGACTCCTATTTGTCTGCTTCTGATTAGAGATAAGAACTAAAAAGGGCCATTTACCATTGGATTTATTTCCATCATGGCTATGTGGTACATTGGACTTTTTGGGATTTGTCTAGCCATTGTAGTCTAAGTTTGCTGACAGGGGATGATTTTGATTTCTATCAATTTCCTGCACGTCCAATTTAAAATAACTTTCAGCTATCTTCAGATTCAGCTGTTAGCTGACCTAAATGGCAAAGTTGATTGTTTATCAATAGCTGACAACAATCCCATCTATGTGCAGAGGAGATGATAAGAGGTCTTACACAAGTACCATGGGAACGTGTTGATGTGAGCTTCCAGAAAAGTAGTCAAAGATTGGTGGCGCATAACACCATACAGGTGTGATTTTTTTGCTTTTCCAACCTGCAGTGTATATTTTAAGCTACGTTTTGTTTTCATTTAGTGGCATCTGAACTGGATAACTTGTTTGAATTTTGTGCTTTCATCTAGTGGCATCTGAACTTTGCTTCTAAGGAAGCTTGGGGGTATAGGCACTCTTAACTGGTGTTTGTGTTTTGTGAGTTGCATCTAGGGATATGTCCTCTGGTATTATCTCTACCACTTAAAAGAAGTTGTTGTTGTTGGTGGTTCATTTGCCCCTCCTGATAAGATCGTAGTCTGCCTCTGCCATTCCACCCCTCTCCGATAGGTGGGCCCACTCCCATGAGCGAATCCCCTCACATGCTCTTCCCTTGCCTTCCCGCTGGCCTGCATCTACCACATCCCTCATTCCCTTTCTTTTCTCACAACCTATGGATGTGGCCGCCCGCTCCCTGTACTGCTTGCTCACCGCTGTCACCATAACATCTGTGTCGGGTCATCGAAATCGAAGCCATCGGATATGAATCAGTCGGTGATGTCGTTGTGGTCCATCGAAGATAGGGGAGAGTCGGTGTCGACTGTCATCATCGTTGTCCACCAGAGATGGGGGAGAAGCAACAAAACCGAGTAGCTCAACGGTGGTGGCGTCGGCGCTTGATCAGCAAAGGAGTGAAGGCCAGGATGGTGGTGGATGGTGGCGCGGTCGTCGGAGAGATCTGCCTAAAGGGGCGGCGGAGCTCAACTACAACAGCTATGATTCAGGGAGAAAGGAGTTAGCTAGCAGCGAAGTGGTGCAACACAATGATGGATAAGCAAGGTGGACGACGCTTGCTGACAGCGGTGCGGTGTAGCTCAGGCGAAGAGGCAGTGACGGAGTTGCTGCGGTGGATGGCGAAGGATGTTTGCGGAATAGATGGCGAATTGGGGGTGAAATAGGACAAGAATGGTGGTGTCGCGCCGGCGAGTGCAACCTCTTGATTGCAGGGATGCCCTTTAGCTTATAGTTGTGTATTGTAGTGTTTACTATATTAAACATACAAGCCTAATACATAATTTTGGTTACTCCTTTCTGTACATTAGATTCTCACCATTCACCAACATTACTAAAGATGTCTCGAATTCTGGGACCATCAATAAAGTTTTTGAAGCTACTGTTCTAGGAAAAAAATCCTGGGAAGCTATTATTGATATTCTTTGATTCTTGAAGCTGTTATCGCTAATGTTTATCCACAATACCATGGTCTTAGGAACTGAGTCTAGCTCAATTGTGTGAGGGCGTGGATGTACAATCCCACTACCCAGGTTCGAGTCCTAGCTCGACTTTGGGTAAAACATGTAGCTCCACCTACGTGTGTTTCACTTTTTTTTAGAATACCATGGTCTTTGTCAATAAATTTTTCCTCGACATTCTGGATACCTAGGTACTTTGTTGCATAGTAGAATATGCCGATGCAACATTACTTACATTCTGATCACACTTATTTTTACTTACATTCTGATCATACTTTTTTTTACTGTTTCAACGTCAGGTGAAGAGCTATTGGCTAAACTCAGACGGAGCGGACGTGATCAACCACATGATGGATAATTTCCTCGTCTAGCCCACAAAACTCCACAACCTACACTGTACCCATATTCCTGTCGCAGTTTGTTGACAACTGACAATTCAATTTTGCTTAGGCGATTTGTCCTTGTAGATTACAGTTTCCAACCCAAATTCCCAATCCCCAATAATGCGATTCATTCTTTAGGTTTCTTGTGCTGCAGACGTAGAGCACAATCCAGTCAAAATTCCAAATGTTGCCCATCCACATGCATCCACACCTACAGAGCTCGGGTGATTACCTTGCATTAAGACGCATTGCTACAGAGCTCGGGTGATTACCTTGCATTAAGACGCATTGCTCTGTCTCATTTATTTGATCCATATAGATGCCAACTTTTTTCTCTGAGAGGACATCCCTGATAAATGGCAACTTGCGAAGCTTTTTCAGGACCTTCCTGAACTCGCGTTCCAAGCGGCGGTCGGCCGGCCCGAGCCCATCTGCCCTTCTGGCCTGCACGAACCCGACAAATCCTACTTACATCTAAAATTGTCTATAAAAGAAACCTCCTAATTGTGCTACATCACCCCGTTTGGATCTCATGTATTGGCCCTAGAATTGTGAAATTGAAATGCAATTTCAAGGATGTAGTTGTTTGGCTGCCACTTGAATTGAATTGATGATTCCAAAGCAATTCCAAGAGGCACGATGGAGAGAGAAGCAATTCTTAACTTACACATGTTATTTTATCTAGAATCCACTCTACAAAAGGAAGTAGAGGTTCGGTAATTGGAAACTTTAGCCACACATTCACACCATAAAATTTTCACGAAATCAACTAAAATTTATTGGAGATAATTCGGAATGTAGAGAAACTAACTTTGCACATTAGCAGGCCCGGCCCATACAAGCATTTAGACAATAATTTCATAAAAATTTGGTATTTTGAATTTTAACCTCGTGTTTACATTATAAAATTTTCACGAAATTGTCTGAAATTTGTTAGAGATGATTTAGCGTGTAGAGATGCTACTTTGTACACATTGGTGAATCTAGGTGCAAAGGTTGTAAGATCGAGGAAGCCAATTAGAAAAGAATAAATATGCAGTTTTAAAATTTCATTGGTCAAAACCAAAGTTTATATGTAGAAGTGTAAATCAAAATAGTTTTGCACAAATAAGACCTAAATCAACTAGTTTTACTAAATATACCAACAGCCTAAGTCTATATCAAGATTTGTGATCCTCAGATGACAAGCAAACAATTTAATTCTAAGAATATAAGTTACACAGGGTAAAGCACAAGAGAGCAAACCAACACAAGGTGTCACGGCCTCTTTTTACAATAGTGTTTGGAGACTTGGCGATCTCCTCTGGTTCACATTGAGGTAAGACTATATGAATTGAATCGGCTCTACAAATTAAGCCAAAGCACCCTGACTCCACTAGTGGTAGCTCTTTCCCGTTTCAGATAGGTGAGCTCTAACATTCACAGCAATATTGGGCCTCTTTACAACTTTCTTGAAAAGATCATCGGTTCTCGTACCTCCAAGCCGTCTAAGAGTCAGCAACCTCCAAAAGTAACAAGCCAAGCCCCTTGTGTCTCTCACCAAGTGCAATACAAGCACAAGTGGATACTCAATCAATCTCTAGATATAACACATGCAACTAGAAACCTCTCTCCTTATTCAAGGTGTAACACATACATAACTAACAGGAGAAGGTAGCACTAGCTCAAAAGAGTGAAATAGGATGCATCAGCCTTGTCCTCAACTAGCCACAAGGGGTATATATAGCCCTCACAATAAAAACTAGCTGTTGGGGCCAAAATCCCCAAAATTTGCTCGAATCGGTGTGATCGACTAAACCTCACTGTAATGAATAGTAACAATGCATTTAATGCACCTAAACTAGCCGTTACATTTGGGTCTGGTCAGACCGCCCACACAAACCCCGTTTGCATCGGGCCTAGAGAAAATGCCAAACCCAGAAAACATCCTTCTGAAAAAAAACAGTGCCAACTAGAAATCAATAGTACTAAAAAATCAATAGTACCAGACTTTATATGGCGGTATCAACGGAAAATTGGTAGCACTTGAAACTACATGGCATTAGCACTGCTGGCACAAGGCGTGGTCAGACTGTAACATCCTGAAAAATTTAAATCTGAAATATGTGGAGCTTTTGAATTATTCTTGCAATATACTTCATTTGAATTTGGATTTTATGAAGCTTTTCTGAAAAATTCGGTGAAGGTTCCAAAAGATAAAAAGAATCAAGAAGAAACAAACATATTTAAATAATAGAGAATTACAAATCCAAAGAAAGAATCTAAAAAGATGATCCATAAAAGTAAGGGAGAAAATTTGGTTTAACCTTGAAATCTTAATCCTAAAAATAATGGTATGAATAGCAAAGAAGTAAACAAAATAAAAATGTTAACATTTATGAATATATATATATATGTATGTATATATATATGCATACAACTATGCATAATAAGAAAGTGGTCCCTATAAAATTAATGCTAAAAAAATAAATACAGAAATCTAGAGGAGCAAGATAGAGAGCAAGTAAAACTTGAAATGAATATGTATGTATGTATGTATGTATGTATGTATGTATGTATGTATGTATGTATGTATGTATGTATGTATGTATGCATGCATGTATGTATGCATGCATGTATGCATGCATGCATGCATGTATGCATGCATGCATGTATGTATGCATGTATGTATGCATGCATGCATGCATGTATGCATGGATGTATGCATGCATGCATGCATGCATGCATGTATGCATGCATGTATGTATGCATGTATGCATGCATGCATGTACGTACCAATGCTTAAACTAAAAACAAAAGAAAAGGAAAAGAAAGAAATAAAAGAAAAAGGAAAAAAAGCAGAGCCAGGCCGACCATCACCCCGGCCCAGCTCTCTCTCCCGCCTCTGTGCTCGTGGCCGAGCGGCCCAGCCAGGCATGCCCGCGTGGCCCAGCTCCCGCGCGCACCAGCCCGTTTTCCCCGCTCTCCCTCCCACCGTCGTGCGCCCCGCCTCTCGTGCTCTCTCTCTCTCTCTCTGACATGTGGACCCGAGGCGCCAGCAGCTTCTTCTCCCCTCTCTCTGTCGCCGCTGCACCCGGACGTGCGCGCACGATTCCGCCGCAATTGGCCTTACCTCGACGGCTATAAAACCCGGAGAAACCTCAGAATGCATCGCCATCCCCTCCTCATCTTCTTCCCGAAACCAATTGAGCTTAAACCCACCCAATCGCCGGCGAGCCCATCCTCTTCCCCAATTCCGGCGAACTTCGTTCTTCCGATCCAAGCCATTAGGGCCCAATTCCCCGCCACCACTCCATCTCCGGCTCGTCGTAAAGACAATCCCGACCTCACCCGGGGCTCCCGCTGCCTGTACACTACCGGCATCGAAGCGCTTTCCCGAACCGCCGCCACCGCACGCCGCCGGCCCGCCACCGTGCCCCTCGGCCCCCACTAACTCCACCATCGGCACCCCCTCTGCACCGGAGTCGCGTTTTTGAACTTCCCCGGACCCCCTGGCCACCCCTCGCCACCGGCGCCGTCGCCTTCGGCTACCCCTGCTCAGCCCCCTCCAAGATATAGCTCAAGAGGTAAAACTATCCTATATGGGTAAGCAACACCCGAGAGTTCAGATGGCTACCAGCGCTATTCCTTTCCCCCTCCCGGCTCCCTCGGTGCGCGTTCGAGGCCCCGGCTACATAGCGCTGAGGTTGAGCCTTTCTTTTTCATTTGCAGTCTGATAGCGGGCCTCACTCGTCAGTGGCCGCCGGTCTGTGAGGCTGCTGACATCTGGACCCACCTGTCAAGTGTTGACCGCTGGCATGTGGGTCCAGAGCCCCGGGATCCCACCTGTCAGTAGCCAATAGCACCTGTGATCACTGACAGAGGGGTCCCACTTGTCAGTGACCGAGCGCAATGGGTTCACTGCCATGTGGGCCCTACCTGTCAAAGACACAGAGAATAAAAAGAATAAAAGAAAGGATAAAATGTAAAATATGCAGTGGGACCCACCTGTCAGAAATCTGATAATTTCTGGATTTAACTGAACTGAGAAATTCGACTAAGCATAACTTATTCATTTTAACTCCAAATTGAGTGAAACAAATTTCTAAATTCATCTAAATTCAAGGTCTATCCAATGGAACTGAAACCATGATTTGTAGAGCTCGTTTGAATTTCTGGTGATATTTTGTTAATTTGTTGCTTTTCTTTTTATGTGAATTTTTGCGCACGATAAATAGCATACGAGGCCTAGGAGGAAGAAGCTGAGGCAGCAAACCTAGAAGTTCAAGACAACCAAGAACTAGACCACTGTGACCAAGGCGAGTTAACACTTTGACCATGTTAAACCCATGTTTATGCAAATTTAATTTCTCTTAAATTAATAACATGCATGCTGCTATTTTATGTGGTACATTACATTCACCTTTAAAGATGTTAGTTATACACCTAATATTATGCTTGTTAATAATACTCCGTTGAAATGTTGGACATATGAACCTTGTCGCCCTAGCAAAATTATTATGGTGTATCTTTCGCAAATAAGTCCACATAAATAATGTGTTGCTTAGTATGGCTAGATAACCGGGAGTACATAAATACTCCAAAATTATTACTTGCAATTATGAAACGATTTGGGCAGTCTTGGTGGGAAAGACTGGAAGATGTGTTACTTTACATTCCTGAAAAACCCTAATATTGCTTTATTACCTGGGTGGATGGTTTGGGGGCTGGTATGAGGTGCAGTGGACGCACATAATGTGGAATGTGGTAGAACCATCCAAGTAGTCCTAAGGACCGAATCTTGTCATGCTATTCCGTGTAAAACAGTACAACCACAAGTCTGTAAAATACAACTTGGCTAAGTAGTTTTATCGAAACTTTCGGAACCATCTCATTGGTAGTGGATGGGTGTGGATATTGCAAGGGCAAGAGGAGGCCTAAAGGGACACCGAGTGGAGGGTGAAGTTTCCCAGTCCTGCTAGCGTTGAGGGGAGTGGAGCCCGAATAGCGCTAGTAGCCGTGGGGAACATCCCGGGCAACGTATGGGACCCACCGCAAGTGGGAACAGCCTATAGAGTGAGATGGTGAAAGAAGCTAGATATTCTGAACAGTCACTGTGACAGTCTTCTCGATCACATGGCTAAGGAATCATGTGAGACAATGGGATGATTGTCTCTTGTGGTGAAAGTGTACAAACTCTACAGAGTCAAAACTATTCGAATAGTCATGCCCACGGTCAAGGGCAGACATGGAAACTTAACTAGATATAGTTCTATTTTAAAAATCTTTGTGGGTGATAATGGAAAAGTGTGAGGACTGCAGATGGTCCTGGTTTGAATTGTCCTGGGTGTCATCCTAGTGGTAAGTTAAGCGGCTATAACGCTGAAACAAAATGCTATATGGTGCAGATGTCATGTAACGGTGGATGGAATCTGTGTCAATTATAAGATGGCCTTACTTCACAAATTTAAGTCGTGAGTTTAAAACTGCGATGTATGATGTGATTCAGCAATGTACTTGTGTGCACTATCTACTGATCCAGGGAATAATGCAGCAAACACAGTAGAATCTGGATTGAAAAATCCGGGTCTGACAGAGCTGGTATCTGAGCGTACGACTGTAGGGTAAAAGCCTTAGAACAGTACTAGGATGGGTATAGGATCGCAATATTTAAGGAACTTATAAAAATGAATTTGAAAATATAGCATATTACTTCTTTTTCGTATCCATCTTAGGTCTATTTCTACTCTACCTTTCATTAGTATTTTTGAAAATTACTAACACTGGTATTTTAATCTACAGATGGCAGGCGTGGCAGATGAGGCCAACTGGGATTTCCTAGCCCATGGAGTTTATGAGGGGGAATTCGCCAGTATTTTACGTAAGATCCTGCACTATTTGGGCTATAAGGAGCAGCCCATATACCGCGGCCTTAAGACCATGGAAGGAGGAGAAGAATCGTGGATGATGGAAAATCGTGGATGATGGAGATATTCATCCATGCCAAGAGTGAACAAGACCCGCCACATGTTTTCAGGACAGAGCACCAGAGGAGCACTCTGCGAGCGGCAGTACAGGACGCTGCACGTCTAGCCACCGTACGGCTATGTGATTTTTACAAGACCACCCTGTGGCGCACTCCCTATTGCTACCATTCGATGCACTGGGAAGGAGCGCGATATAGTTCGACGTACATGCCGACCACCGAGGATGACCCTAAGCTCACGTATCAAGTCGACCTCACCAGAGCTATGGGGGTGGCTCACACTGACGCCCTGGAGGAAATCACCACCCTCCGGCAGCACCTAGTCTCCAGACACACCGAGGTGGCGACACTCCGAGTGCAGCTCACCCAATGCGAGAAGGCCTTGGCAGAGGCCAAGGCAGAGGCAATAGCTGCCCACGCCCAGCACCAGTAGGCTACCACATCAGTTGCAGCACCAGCAGCACCCCGGTCAGGAGCAGGAGGCTCCCGTACGAGACGCACCGCGCGCATGAGCGTGCGGCCCCTAGGACCTCAGTCTGCTCTTCGACGGGGAGGGCCTCGCCGCAGCCGCAGCAGATCACGTTCCCACTCTGACTCCGATCCATCGGAGTTCAGCGGCAGCCGGTCCCGCTCACAGTCGTCGAACTACAGCCCTTCCTGTCCCGGTGCGAGCTTTATGGAGGAGTAGGTAGAGTAGTGTCGTACTTGCCATGTGTGGTGCAAGTACTAGTTCCTGTATTATAAGTATGATGTACTAGTCTTTTGGTATTGTAGTCGTTAACCTATCGAGCCTTAATATATTGTGTAACCGTAAAGTCCAGCCTAAAAGCTGGCTATGTGGATGTTTGTGTGCTTAATGTACGGCCAAACATAGGCCTTATGTTGAAAGTTGCTTTGTCGTTTGTCTTACCGTTTTCTTCTATGATGCGGGTTGGTACCCTTCCTTTTTGTCTACTTAGCATTAGTACTAAATTGCGAAGCTCTAACTGCAGATGGCCAGTCAAATGATCACAAGGGCTCAGGCCAATGCTAACCTCAACCAAACTGTAACATCCTGAAAATTTAAAGTTGAAAATGTGAAGTTTTTGAATTATTTTTGCAATATATTTTATTTGAATTTGGAGTTTATGATATTATTCTGAAAATTTGGTTGAAGTTCCAAAGAGTTAAAAGGTTCAAGAAGGAAACAAACATGTTTAAATAATAGAAAATCAAGATTTAAAATGCGAATATGAAAAGATGATCCAATATAAGGAGGGAGAAATCTGAATTAAAATACAAAGTCTTACTTTGGAAATGATAACATAATTAGTAATGAAGGGAAATATAGATCCAAATGAATATTTATACGGACGCATTTAGTTATACATATAAATATATCTGCAAAATTGTGCACATGCAAGGATTAATTCAATAATAAGGAGGTATGAATATGACTCCCCGAATTCAACACAATAACACAAGAGGGAGTGCTAATATCAATCAAATTATGCCCACATACTTCCCTCTTCTGTCTATTGATTCGGAAAGAAAATTTTGATCCTCTTCTTGTACCCTTACTCTAAAACTTAAGGATAGGAACGTCGAAGATGGTCATGAAGATATGGTAGTCTCGTTCTAAACGGACTATGCAGATAATCCCTGTGCCCCTTATGTGTGCTTCCCCGAGTAGACGTTGTATTGTCGCAAGATTTTCGTTGGACCCTGTGCACTGCCTTCTTGCCCTCGGGCGTCCTATTTCGCAGTCACGGGAAAAGTTTGCTTTTAAAATATTTGTGTGGTTTTGCGTCACCCCAGCTTCCGAGGTATACTCTCTTAAAAATTTTAATGGGTTTAGAATATCTTATCTTTACGACTTAATACTCATCTCATGCTATTCCCTCTCACCTTTTCTGGAAAATCCTATCAGGCTCAATGGATGGAAGCAAGACAACTGCCACAATCAAAAGGAAGAGAGGGAGAATAATAATTGATGCTCGCCAAAACCCTAACCGTCCTTACAAGCTGTCACCTAATCCCACTCCGCAAAGAGTGCCAAAGGGAAGCAGTCATAATAAGAATAACAGTAGGACTGCTCCAGGCAAACCTCAAAAAGATCTTACTTGTTTTAGTTGTGTAGATGTGGGGCACTATGCCCATAGGTGCCCCCAAAGGAATCTAGAAACACCAGCGAAGGGTGCCATCGCCACCAACCTTAACCTTGGCAATGAAAGATCTACCAATCTCAATAGCCCCAGCCATACGTACCAGCCATCACATGACCTCACCCTGCAAGGAATGTCAAGGAGAAGCCATCACAATGAAGGTAACAGCATCCCTGTATCAAGTAGGCCTCAAGAGAAGAAGCGCAAATGTTACCACTGCTGCGAATCAGGGCATTACGCGAAGAATTGCCCCATCAAGAGGAAAGACAAGCAAATAATGGATGCCATCACCATCAGCTTCAGCTCCGACGAAGAAAACCCTATCAACTCCGAAGAAGAACAAGTTGCAACTACAAAAGTGCTGCCACTAGACCAGGAAGCTTCACGGAATATTTTATGCATTGAATGTGGCAAAGTAGGACATGTCGCACAACACTGCCCTCCATTACGACAAGTTGGACAAGGAGCATGTTTCACATGTGGACAAACTGGACATTACTGCTACAATTGCCCAGTTCCCTATTGCTTATACTGCAAGAAATATCATTACCCGGACGACTGCCTCAAGACCCTAATAGCTTGTAGGCGTTGTGGAGAAAAGGGACATGACAAAAGTCAATGTACAACTAACTGCCCCAACTGTGAAGAAGACCATCCTCCAGGAGAGTGTCCAATGAGAAAGATCACATGTTTTCTTTGCGAAGGACAAGACCACTGCCCCAAGGACTGCTCCATGAGACTGTTGCTGACCAAAGCAGCTGAGATACAACGGATGAGTCTCCAAGCCGCCATAGGACTTGTCATGCCAGAAGCTAGGAAAGATAACTAGTGACAGTTGCCCTTTATTTTAAGGGGTAGCAAGAGTAGACTAGAATGTTGAAGAGCTACTATGATGTATAATTACTTTTGGAAGTGTTGATATGATGTACGGCTACCCTGGAGGTGCAACAATTTGTATTAGACCTCACTAAACCAGACCAAGAAAATTTACAAGGCTGTCACGACAAGCAAACCTATTGCTAGCCAATATAACTTCACCTGCTTCTTTCTACTCTAGCGGAATCTCGCGGTCGAGATTCATTTAAGGGGGGTAGGTTTGTAACATCCTGAAAATTTAAAGTTGAAAAGTGTGAAGTTTTTGAACTATTTTTGCAATATATTTTATTTGAATTTGGAGTTTATGATATTATTCTGAAATTTTGGTTGAAGTTCCAAAGAGTTAAAAGGTTCAAGAAGGAAACAAACATGTTTAAATAATAGAAAATCAAGATTTAAAATGCGAATCTGAAAAGATGATCCAATATAAGGAGGGAGAAATCTGAATTAAAATACAAAGTCTTACTTTGGAAATGATAACATAATTAGTAATGAAGGGAAATATAGATCCAAATGAATATTTATACGGACGCATTTAGTTATACATATAAATATATCTGCAAAATTGTGCACATGCAAGGATTAATTCAATAATAAGGAGGTATGAATATGAAAATTATTTGAGCTAGCAAAAATGACTAAAACCACCCACAAACCTACATAAAAAGAATTATATATATACACACATGTATGCCAAATATGCATATGCTAGAAAAAGGGACTGGTAATATAAGGAATAGAAATATTGAAATTCAGAGAGCAAGCAAAATAAGAAAACAATATATATATATATATATATATATATATATATATATATATATATATATATATATATATATATATATATATATATATATATATATATATATATATATATATATATATATATATAAGCAAACAATAATATATATATATATATATATATATATATATATATATATATATATATATATATATAAACACAACCTTACATATCAAATAAATAAACAAAAAGAAGAAAAAGAAAAAGGGGATGAAACAGTGTAAAACGGCCCGACTCCACCCCGCGCCCCCGCCTGCATTTCTCCTCCTTCCCATTCTCTGTCTGCCACTGGCCCTCTCGAATCCCTCTCTGCCCAGCAGGGCCCCCTGTGTGGCGCGCCTCCCTCCTCCTTCTTTCTTCCCTGCGTCGGACCCCCCTCCTTCTCCTCTTCGCTCGGCCAAAAGCCGTGCCCGCCGCGCCCGCGTCAGCGCGCGCCTGTCGCTGCCCCTACCTCCCTCTGCGCCGACTCGTGCACGTCGCCTCGAGCACTACGCCGCACGTCGCCACGTAACTCCCGCCGGCTCCCGCCATCCTTGCGCCCAACCCCGCCGCCTGACATGACCGCTCGGGCAGGCGCCCGTTGCCGGCCCCCTTCCCGCCGCCTATAAAAGCTATTGGAGCTCACCAACATCTCCTTCACGCTTCCCTCATCCTTCCACCGCGGCTAATTGCCCCAAGAACCCCCGTGCTCGCCGGAGCGACTTCTTCCCCGAAACCGGCCACCACCGCCAATCCCACCGCCGCCGCCACTTCTGTTGACCTCCCGTCGATTCCACGCCGATGGAGCATCCCCTCACTACCCCGAAGCTCCTCCAACTGGCGGCCGACACCCCTCGCCGCCCAAGCTCCTCGGCCACGATGACCTCCCCCACGCCGCCGCCGCTGCACGCCGCCGGCCCGCCACCGTGCACCCCGGTCCCCGCCAACTCCACCGCCGACACTGTCTCAGCTCCGGGAACGCATTTTAGCTCTCTCTCGCACCTTCCCGACCGCCGCTCGTCGCCAGCACCGCCGCCCCCGAGGCTCCTCTGCCTCCACCCCGCACGCACCACTTAACTGCCTTCTCTCCTTCCCCTTCGTCAGGTAACACCGTGATCCCGCCTGGCTAGCAGCGTTAAAACCTCACCCCGGCTGCCCGCGTTCGAGCCTTTGCTCCGCAGCGCCGAGGTGCGGTTTTAATTCGGGTTTTTGCTGAGTGTGGGTAGCCGGTAATTAAGGCAAAAGTTAATTAGGATGATTACTGTTCAGACAAGAAATTAGTAAGTGCTAATGACAATTAATTAGTGGCCAATGATGGATTAAAACATGCAACTCACACTGACATGCGGGCCATGCCCCATTTATTTAAATAACAGTCGGGCCCACCTATCATAGACACAGGGCATAGAAAATAAAAGTAAAAGGATAAATTAAAAATAGCAAGTGGGACCCACTTGTCAGGATTTTAATAGTTTTTGGATTTAATTAAACTGAAGACTTTAAATGGGTATAACTTCTTTATTTTGACTCCAAATTGAATGAAACAAATTTCTAAATTCATTTGAATTCAATATCTATCCAATGGAACTGAAACCATGATTTTTAGAAATCATATAAATTTTAGTGAAAATTATGGACAATTTGGGAATAACCTAGGGAATGTAGGAAATTTAATTAGGAGGTAAAATAAGGTTACTTAATATTTAATATCTGGTTAACTACCAACTGAACAACTAATATAGCCTAAATAGTTAATTGAGGTCTAATTATCAAATAAAGGCAAGAATAAAATATGATTTAGCTTAAAGTCCAAAGTTAATAAATACCTTAAAGACACATTCAAGATTACGATTCAGGGAAAATGAATAATACGTCTAGTGCTAACTAAGGGTACATAGAATATAGTACTACAAAACACTATAAACGTGGACTCTCAAGAATAACTCGATAAGCTAAAAATTTTATATATCGCGTATATACTCTGAATATTAGCACTCGACAAAATAATACCCAGCTAAACCCGTACACCAATTCATAGGTCTAACCTAACTCATGGAACTTTCTTGATAAATACAAAATAATAAAAGAGATTATAGATAAAAAGATCAAGTCATCGTATTCTACCACCGGCCTTGCCTCAAATCACCCGAATCACCCATTAACTTATAATAAATCTAAATTGAGTTTATCCGGATTTATTTGGATCTTTTGAGTTATTTGCTTTTATTTGGATTCAGTCATTTGTCGCGTAACTAGAAACTGGAGACCTGAAGATTCCACGGATCGCACGTGGTCAGCGTAAAGTGAAGATAAAGAATAGAAGCTCAAGAGAAAGCATCGTGTGAGCTCAAGCCGCGGTAAACCGCGCCAGGCGAGTCAATATTTTGATCATATTGAACCTATATTTTCTGCAAATTTACTTTTGTTTAAATTATCAAATTGCATGCTGTTATTTCTTATGCAAATATATGTTTGTTTGAAGATTCTAGTTATATGTCATTAGTCAACTTGTTAGTATTATACCTCCTTTGGAACATTTGAATATCTGAGCCTTGTTACCCTAGCAAAAACTATAATGGTAACCTTTCGAAAATAAGTCCATAATTATACGCCATGCTTAGTACTACTCAGATGATCGGGGGCACCAAAAATGCCCCAAAGCATCACTTTGAATCATGAGAACTTGGTTTGGGCAGTCATGGTGGTATTGACTGGTATATTTGGTTATGGATATTTTATGCTCTCAAAAACCTCAAATTCCTTAATTATCTGGGCGGATGGTTCGAAGGTGTGTGTGAGTGGTGCAGTGGAAGCACAAAATGGTTAGTGGAAGAACCGCCCAGGTAACCCTAAGGACCGAATCTCGTGATGATCTCCCAGTGTACAACAGTACAACCACAAGCTGGCAAAATGTAGGCAGGGCTAACTAATTTGCATCGAATTAGTAAGGGTTGTGCCGGTGTGACCACGGGCGGGCAGAGGATGGCCACATCCTCCGACGTGACGGCGCAAGAGGGGGCTTCTAAAAGGGTGGTCGTACCCGAAGGAAGTGAAAACCTTAGCGGATGTAACTCTGCTAGGAAAAATGCATTGTAAAGGTCCTGTGATAGTCTACTCAACCGCATGACTAAGGAATCATGTGGGGCAACGAGTGGATTTATCTCTTGTGGGTAAAGTGTGCAAACTCTGCAGAGTCAAAAAAAACTATTCGAATAGTCATGCCCACGGTTAAGGGCGGACATGGGAACTTAACTAGATATAGTTCTGTTTCAAAAACTTTGTGAGTGGAAATGGTAAAATGGAGGGCAGAGAAAGGCCCTTATTTGTGTTGCTCTTGGTGTCGCCCCAGTGATAAGTTAAGCGGTTATGACGCTGAAGGATTAAGCATATGGTGCAGAGACCATGTAACGATAGATGGATTCTGGATCGCTATTACTATTGCATTCTTTCACATATTATGTTTTAGTTCAAAATGCTAGGTTTTAGGAAATTTCTATGTATCATATTTCAAAAGCAATTTGTGGCAAATAAAATAACCTGAGCCTTCCCTTGATAAGCCATGCATATTATTTAATTGCATTCTGTGTATTGGCTCATGGAGCACGGTGGTTTGTGCTCACACTCGCTCTCATAACAAATCCAAAATCAGGAATCAGATCACTACGTCACAGCGACACGAGTGGATATGATGGTAGAGAAGATAAAGATGTCAAGGACTAGGTCGCGAACCTCCAGTTGGCTGCCTGTGGGCATGTCCTGAGGGTCCCACATGTGTGCTTCGTTTCCGCTGCTGCATTTTATTGTTGTCGGCCTAAACGGCCCCTGTGTAAGTTTACTATTTTTATTTACGCTTCCGCATGATATGTATTTTGATATTCAGAACTGTAATCTGTGACCACTATCTACTGATCCAGGGAATAGTGCGGTGGAATCACAGAGGATTCCGGATTAAAAAATCCGGGTCTGACACAAACCAAGGTAGACTCAACCCAAGGAGCCTTGCCCGAAGGGCGAGGCAGGAACCAGAATCAAGGCGATAACCTTCCGTCCCCTCCCGTTAACCCCACTATGGCTCAAGTAATGGCGCAGCAGACTCAGCTGTTGCAAGCCATTTATGCTAGACAGCAAGGAAGCTCTAGTGGGCATAGAGCAGATTTGGCTGACTTTCAAAGAACACGGCCACTTACCTTTTCATCAGCAGACGAGCCACTCGAAGCCGAAGATTGGCTTCGGGACACGGAAAGGAAGCTGTGCTTGATCAAATGCGCAGAAGAAGATAAACTGGTATTTGTCGCGCACCACCTTCAAGGAGCTGTGGCGGCATGGTGGGAAAATTACTTGGCCGTCAGAGGCCAAGAAGATGCCACTACAGGAAATGACATGGAAGCCATTCCCTGGTCGGAATTCAAAACATCTTTCAAAGCTAATTTTGTCCCAGCAGGAGTAATGAGAATGAAGAAGAATGAATTTCGCACCCTCAAGCAAGGGAATCTGTCAATAAATGAATACCTTACCAAGTTCACACAACTGGCCCGCTATGCCTCGAAGGATGTAGCGGATGAAGAAGAAAAGATTGATAGGTTCTTTGAAGGGATGAGTGAAGAGTTAAGGGTACAATTGATAATTCAAGACTTCACCATTTCCATCAGCTGTGAACAAAGCCTTAATTTTCGAAAATGAGAAGAAGAGTTTAGAAGATAGCCGCAAGCGTAAGCTGTCGGCCCAGCGACCACCGGGAAGATTTATCCAGAAGCTCTTCAATAACTCATATTCTTTCTCAAGGCCCAGTCAATTCAAGACTCCAACACCATCACCCCGTCCAGGGGGTAGCTCCATGCAAGGTGGACAATCTTCGGGGGCGAGTTATGTCGCAAACTACAAATGCTTCAATTGCGGCGAAAAGGGGCATTTTGCCAACAGATGCCCACAGAAGTAGAGTACATCCGTTCGCAGCCAAGCTTCAGTACCCAACAAGGGGCAGCAGGCCTCGCAAGCTAGCAAGAATACTTCAGCACCAAACCATGGCCGAGTTAATCATATCACAGCTGAGGAGGCCCAGGAGGCCGTGGGAGTTCTTATGGGTACGTTCTCTGTCAAGTCCATACCAGCACAAGTATTATTTGATTCAGGAGCTTCACATTCATTTATATCTAAGGGGTATGCTGATAAATTGGGATTACCTGTCTATACTCTAAAGAAACCCTTGGTGCTTAACTCACCGGCGGGTATAATCACTGCTACCCTAGTATGCCCAGGGGTGACAATTACCATGGAAAGATGTGATTTTCTAGCAGATCTGATAATACTAAGCTCCCAGGCCCTGGATATTATATTAGGAATGGATTGGTTAGCTAGATACCAGGGAATCATAGAATGTGCCACCAGGACAGTGAAATTAACCAAGTGTCCGGAATGACCATAAATGTAAAAGTGGACCGACCATATCGGTGGGGATGTGCAATCTACTACTGTGAAGATATACCTCTAGAGGGAATGATAGTAGTGCAGGACTATCCCGAAGTGTTTCCCGAAGAACTGCCAGGCATGCCCCCAGATAGAGACCTGGAATTTGTTATCAACTTGAAGTCGGGAGCTGCTCCAGTGTCCAAGAGGCCTTACAGGATGAAATTAGAAGAGTTGGAAGAATTTAAGAAACAACTTCAGGAGTTGCAGGAAAAAGGATTCATCAGACCTAGTTCCTCACCTTGGGGATCTCCGGTATTATTCGTGAAGAAGAAGGATGGTACTTCTAGGATGTGCGTGGATTACCAAGCCTTGAATGAGATGACCATCAAGAATAAGTACCCACTTCCCAGAATTGATGATCTGTTTGATCAACTTGGTGGAGCCACAGTATTCTCCAAGATACATCTGAGGTCGGGCTATCATCAGCTAAAAATTAGGGCTGAAGATATACCCAAGACAACTTTTACCACTAGATATGGGCTGTATGAATTTACAGTCATGTCTTTTGGATAAACCAATGCCCCAACCTATTTTATGAATCTGATGAACAAGGTATTCATGGAGTATTTGGACAAATTTGTCGTAGTCTTTATTGACGACATCCTTATATACTCCAAGAATGCAGAAGAGCACGCGGAACATCTGCGCCTAGTGTTGGAGAAGCTAAAGGAGCACCAGTTATATGCAAAATATAGCAAGTGTGAATTCTGGCTGAGTGACATCAGTTTCTTGGGACATATAGTATCTGCAGGAGGAATATCTGTTGACCCCACCAAAATAGCAGCAGTAATGGAATGGAAGCAACCCACTTCTGTCACTAAAGTGAGGAGTTTTCTCGGATTGGCTGGGTACTACAGGAGGTTCATAGAGGGATTTTCCCGAATTGCCAGGCCAATGACTCAACTACTCAAGAAGGAGAAGAAGTTTGAATGGACCAATGCATGTGAAGAAAGCTTCCAAGAATTGAAGAAGAGATTGACTACCACTCCTGTGCTAGTCCTGCCAGATGTACGCAAAGCTTTTGAGGTATACTGTGATGCCTCACATCAAGGGCTTGGATGCGTACTAATGCAGGGAGGCAAGGTTGTGGCATATGCATCCAGACAGCTTCGCCCTCATGAAGTTAACTACCCCACTCACGACCTGGAATTAGCATCAGTGGTGCATGCATTGAAGATATGGCGGCATTATCTGGTTGGTAACCATTGTGATATATACATAGATCACAAGAGCCTCAAGTATTTCTTTACTCAGTCACACCTTAATCTGAGGCAGAGAAGATGGCTAGAATTGATTAAAGATTATGATCTGAGTGTACACTACCACCCTGGGAAAGCTAATGTAGTAGCAGATGCTTTAAGCCGTAAGGCTTATTGCAATAACTTCATGGTTCAAGAACATCAACCCGAGCTCTACAAGGAGTTAGAAGCTTTGATTTTGGAAATAGTAGAAAAAGGCACCTTAGCTGCAATGGAAGTGCAACCAAGTATAGAAGAAAAGATCATAACTGCACAAAAGGAAGATTCAACTGCCAAGGGGATGAAGAAACTAATGGAAGAAGGAAAGGCTCCTAAGATGAGAATGGACCAACAAGGAGTTATGAGATATGGGACTCGTATTTTTGTGCCTCATCAAAAGGACCTTAAAGACCTGATACTCAAGGAGGCTCATAGCTCTGTGTATTCCCTCCACCCTGGGAGTACTAAGATATATCAGGATTTGAAGCAGTGTTATTGGTGGCCACGATTGAAGAGGGACATAGCAGAATATGTAGCATGCTGTGATGTACGTCAGAGAGTGAAGGCTGAACACCAGAGGCCATCCGGATTGCTACAGCCATTGCAAATACCTCAGTGGAAGTGGGAAGAAGTCGGGATGGACTTTATCACAGGACTTCCACGAACCAAATCAGGATATGACTCCGTGTGGGTCGTAATTGACAGGTTGACCAAGGTTGCACACTTTATTCCAGTCAAGACAACCTACAAGGGAGATAAATTGGCGGAATTATACATGTCACACATCGTGTGCTTGCACGGTGTACCGAAGCGGATAGTCTCAGATCGAGGTTCCCAGTTTACCTCGCATTTCTAGGCTAGCCTGCATGAAGCCCTCGGTACTCACTTGGATTTCAGCACCGCCTACCACCCTCAGACAGATGGTCAAACAGAAAGGGTGAATCAGATATTAGAAGACATGCTTAGGGCTTGTGCGCTGGATTTCTCAAAAGATTGGGATCGATGCCTACCCTACGCCGAATTCGCCTACAACAACAGCTATCAAGCTAGCCTCCAAATGTCACCTTTTGAAGCCTTGTATGGAAGAAAATGTCGAACTCCTCTACACTGGTCAGAGGTAGGGGAGAACTACATTTTTGGGCCAGACACTTTAAAGCAAGCCGAAGAAAAGGTTCACCTGATTAGAGACCGATTGCTAGCCTCCCAGTCCAGGCAGAAGAGTTATGTAGACAAGAGGAGAAGACCACTAAGTTTCGAGATAGGAGATTATGTCTACCTGAAGGTATCACCTTTGCAAGGAGTTAAGCGATTTAAAGTCAAGGGCAAGCTTACCCCACGATATGTTGAACCATTTCCAATCGTCGCCAAGAAAGGGGAAGTTGCATATCAGTTGGAGTTGCCCTCAAACCTATCTGATGTGCATAATGTCTTTCATGTATCACAACTCAAGAAGTGTCTGCGCGTACCAGAAGACCAAGCTCCGTTGCAAGCAATCGAGCTTGAAAGTGATCTGACTTACAAGGAGCGCCCGGTCAAGATTTTGGACACCATAGAGAAGAAGACAAGGAATCAAACCATTCGTATCTGTAGGGTGCAATGGAGTCACCATTCAAAGAAAGAAGCTACGTGGGAATGCGAAGATCAACTGCGAAAAGACTACCCCGACTTGTTCACTAGCCAGGCTGAATCTCGGGGTCGAGATTCTTTTTAAGGGGGGTAGGTTTGTAACATCCTGAAAATTTTAAATCTGAAATATGTGGAGCTTTTGAATTATTCTTGCAATATACTTCATTTGAATTTGGATTTTATGAAGCTTTTCTAAAAAATTTGGTGAAGGTTCCAAAAGATAAAAAGAATCAAGAAGAAACAAACATATTTAAATAATAGAGAATTACAAATCCAAAGGAAGAATCTGAAAAGATGATCCACAAAAGTAAGGGAGAAAATTTGGTTTAACCTTGAAATCTTAATCCTAAAAATAATGGTATGAATAGCAAAGGAGTAAACAAGAAAATGTTAACATTTATGAATATATATATATATATATATATATATATATATATATATATATATATATATATATATATATGTGTGTGCATACAACTATGCATAATAAGAAAGTGGTCCCTATAAAATTAATGCTAAAAAATAAATAAATACAGAAATCTAAGGGAGCAAGATAGAGAGCAAGTAAAACTTGAAATGAATATATATATATATATATGTGTGTGTGTGTGTGTGTGTGTGTGTGTGTGTGTGTGTGTGTGTGTGTGTGTACACCAATGCTTAAACTAAAAACAAAAGAAAAGGAAAAGAAAGAAATAAAAGAAAAGGAAAAAAAGCAGAGCCAGGCCGGCCATCACCCCGGCCCAGCTCTCTCTCCCGCCTCTGTGCTCGTGGCCGAGCGGCCTAGCTCCCGCGCGCGCGCCAGCCTGTTTTTCCGGCTCTCCCTCCCACTGCCGTGCAGCCCCGCCTCTCGTGCTCTCTCTCCCTCTCTGACATGTGGACCCGAGGCGCCAGCAGCTTCTTCTCCCCTCTCTCTGTTGCTTCCCCGCACGCTGGCTCGCTCTCCTCCTCTCAGACGCCAGTCAAAAGCCGCGAGACCGGGGCGCGAGACACGGCCGATGTGCGAAGCTCCTCGAACCGTGCAGCCATACCCCCGCCGCCCGCTAACGCCGCTGTCTGACCGCGCAGCCGCTGTCGCCGCTGCACCCGGACGTACGCGCATGATTCCACCGCAATTGGCCTTACCTCGACGGCTATAAAACCCGGAGAAACCTCAGAATGCATTGCCATCCCCTCCTCATCTTCTTCCCGAAACCAATTGAGCTTAAACCCACCCAATCGCCGGCGAGCCCATCCTCTTCCCCAATTCCGGCGAACTTTGTTCTGCTGATCCAAGCCATTAGGGCCCAATTCCCCGCCACCACTCCATCTCCGGCACGCCGTGAAGACAATCCCGGCCTCACCCAGGGCTCCCACTGCCTGTACACTGCTGGCATCGAAGCCCTTTCGAACGCGCCACCGCGCCGCCGCCCGCTATCGTGCCCCTCATTTCATCGACTCCACCATCGGCACCCCCTCTGCACCGGAGTCGCGTTTTTGAACTTCCCCAGGACCCCGACCACCCCTCGCCGCCAGCACCGTCGCCTTCGGCTACCCCTGCTCGGCCCCCTCCAAGATATAGCTCAAGAGGTAAAACTATCCTATATGGGTAAGCAACACCCGAGAGTTCAGATGGTTACCAGCACTATTCCTTTCCCCCTCCCGGCTCCCTCGGCGCGCGTTCGAGCCCCCGGCTCCGCTACGCTGAGGTTGAGCCTTTCTTTTTTATTTGCAATCTGACAGCCGGGCCCCACTCGTCAGTGGCTGCCAGTCTGTGAGGATGCTGACATCTGGGCCCCACCTGTCAAGTGTTGACCGCTGGCATGTGGGTCCAGAGCCGAGTCCCACTGCCGGTGTAATAGCACTTTGTGACCAGCGACAGAGGGTCCCACTTGTCAGTGACCGAGCGCAATGGGTTCACTGCCATGTGGACCCTACCTGTCAAAGACACAGAGAATAAAAAGAATAAAAGAAAGGATAAAATGTAAAATGTGCAGTGGGACCCACCTGTCAGAAATCTGACAATTTCTGGATTTAACTGAACTGAGAACTTGGACTAAGCATAACTTATTTATTTTAACTCCAAATCGAGTGAAACAAATTTCTAAATTCATCTAAATTCAAGGTCTATCCAATGGAACTGAAACCATGATTTTTAGAGTTCGTTTGAATTTCTGGTGATATTTTGTTAATTTGTTGCTTTTCTTTTTAGTGAATTTTTGCGCACGATAAATAGCATACGAGGCCTAGGAGGAAGAAGCTGAGGCAGCAACCCTAGAAGTTCAAGACAACCAAGAACCAGACCACTGTGACCAAGGCGAGTTAACACTTTGACCATGTTAAACCCATGTTTATGCAAATTTTTTTCTCTTAAATTAATAACATGGATGCTGCTATTTTATGTGGTACATTACATTCACCTTTAAAGATGTTAGTTATACACCTAATATTATGCTTGTTAATAATACTCCATTGAAATGTTGGACATATGAACCTTGTCGCCCTAGCAAAATTATTATGCTGTATCTTTCGCAAATAAGTCCACATAAATAATGTGTTGCTTAGTCCTGGTTTGAATTGTCCTGGGTGTCATCCCAGTGGTAAGTTAAGCGGCTATAACGCTGAAACAAAATGCTATATGGTGCAGATGCCATGTAACGGTGGATGGAATCTGTGTCAATTATGAGATGGCATTGGACTTTAAGCGGTAGCACCAAAAAATTGGTAGCATTGGACTTTAAATGGCGATAGCATTGGCCTTATTTTTTTAGCACAGCTGATACTTAAAAAATTGGTCATAACTTTTGACTTTGATGTCGGAATTGAGTGATCTTGAACTCTACATAAGCTTATTCAGATGACTACACAGCCCACCTATTTGCATGATTTCAAACACATTAGATCAATACAGAAAGTACAAAAACTCCAAAAAGTCACTACCATGGTTGATCCAAGTAAGGAAATAGCAATAAGAAAGCTTAGACCATACCAAGGAAAAATACATGAATTCCAACAATTTACAAAATATATTTACAAAATTAGATCATGCCACAAGGAGTAAGTACATGGACTTCAATCATTTGCAAAATACATTACAAAATATAGTCGCATGTTACAAGTAGAGATGCATGAGCTACAACTATTTGCAAAACATATTCACAAATAATAGCATCATGCCATGGAGAGCTAGAGTAAGCGAGATTAAACTATCAACATACGCTAAGACTCAAGCTAATAAACAAGACTCTTCTTAATAATACGATAATCTATACTAGCAATCCAGTCTCCCAACTAAACACCGAGACCGATAAAAGACTAGGAACATTTTCTTATCCTATGCTAGTTATACTTTTTCCTCGTGTATCCACTTAGAGTTTTTACTTGATGATGATCATCTCCTCTCCAAGTCCGGGTCCTTGCCTTATTGTGTATTAACACATGATGTCATCCACCACATTGAGATCTTGACTTGATAAGCATTAATACATGATGTCATCATTTATCCCGAACATTGACATGATCAACAACACATGATATCCATTGCTTGACTTGATAACGAACAACACATAAAGTCATCTAAAGTTTTCATCATCACGGGACATAACCTATTTCACGAGCTTATATAAAATATTAGTCACACAAACCAATTGTTATTAATTACCAAAACATACCATTAACTCATAATAGCGAGTCTAGATTCTTCACAGGTGGACCCTACAATCATGTAGAATTCCAAATGACATCTAAATACAAAAATTGGATTTTGAATTAGTTTGAATCAAATTCAACTATAATATAGAATTTTGAATCTAATTGAATGAATTAAATTCAATTATAGGCAAAAGTTCATGAAACTAAATGCATGCACTGTTTTATAAAAAGACACCCTTTTACGGCACTATAAATGATGTGGATCCACCCACACGAACCATTAGAGTTGGCCCGATCTTACGGTGACAATAATCACACGGTCGATGAAGGTAACGATAAAGATAAAGAAGTAACGTGATTTGATAAAGGAAGCCAGCTTATGTCGAGCACAAGAACACCACCACCACAATCACCTCACCAACTTCACAAGGTGCCGATCCATACTACTAGCTCGATGATCAGTGCATGAAAAGGTTGGTCTCAACTAATCAATTCTTGTAAATTAACACAACTCACAAAAACACAAAAGAGTAGAAACTCTCAAACTTTCATGTGCTAAAGCACCACAAGAAACCACTCTAGGGTTTTCTATTAGCTCAAAAGTTCATCACCTTACATACCCCTCATATTTATAGTATGTATAGTCAGTTGCTATAGTGTTACGTGTCACTGTTCATATTTCGGCACACTATTCATCTTGCGGTGTTACTGTTCATCATGCAATGGTACTATTCATTTTGCAGTTTGTTGGCACTACAATAACCTCACGGTTTGACACTACAGTAACCGTGCGATGTTACTATAGTGATTGACACAAGCTTACCTCCTTTATCAAATTCATTGCTTCTTCGAGTTATCTTCATCGCTACCTTTATCGACCCACGTGGGCAGAACCGCATCAATAAAGATTATAAATAGTCTGGAAATATTGAACTGTTGACACATATAGCACTGTAGCGCAATTCTTTTTTCAAAGTTGGCCCCTGGACACCCATTTTTGCAAAAATATCCTTGTCACTGACCTTGGTAGGTGCGGTAAGCAACACGTGTCACCTGCCACACCACCTAGGCTCAGCAAGCCAGCTATAGCGCAGTAGCTCATGCGATAGGTAGGGAGCTGCTGAGCACCCCTAGCTTAGCCGGAGCTAGGGCTAAAAAATAGCTCAAGGCTTGCGAGTCTGCTCGATGTGTAACAAGCACGAGCCCGCTCAGCTCGGGCTTGTCAATTTTCAAGCCGAGCCCCTTATCTAGCTTAAAAAAAAGAGCTGAACTCGAGCCGCTCATGAGCCACTCGCATGGCTCATTTGGCTCATGCCAGATTGTTAGTCCATGAAGGCCTAGTCTCCCAACTACATCCCCAATCCTCTCGATCCCCTCCCGATAGATCCCTAATCCTTCCGACCCCCTTCCTCTCTCCTCCCCCTATCCCCCCGATGCCTAGTTGCCCCGACCTCTTGCCCGCCTCTGTGCCCCGTCCCCCTACCCTATCCTCCCCCTGGCATGCCCCATCCTCTGTGCCAACCCCACTGTCCATCCTGCCCCATCCTCCCCAGTTGTCAACTAGCAACCGGCCCCCGTCCTCCGCGCTACTGCCCATCCACCCCGCCCCGTGCTCCCCTCGTCTTCTATGCCGCTGCCCTATCCTCCTCAGCTGCCCCTTGCTCTATCCGTTGTGCCCTGTACTCCATTCGCCGCCCTCCATCCGCCACACCGTCCTCCAACCAACATGCATGGATCGCCAATGAAGCATGGAGTCTCATGTATGAGGGAAGAAGTTGGCCAACTCATGGCCTTTACCTCGACACTAGCGGGCAAGTGTGCATCATGTCGATGCCTCGTCAACTCCCAGTCACCTCTTGACCTCGCCCAACCGGCAACCTTGGTGAGTTAGCTTCAAATTGTTAATAAATCTTGTAGTTGCATTTCTAGTCTCCTGTGAAAAAGAAAACAGCCATAAGTCTAGGATTGTTTGAGTGACTTGGGGAGTGCTTGGTTGGTATCATGATCATTGCAGTTCCCATTTTTGAACTAGGGTTTCAGGCCTAGTAAAGTTGAATTCCATCATAAACCCACTTTGTACTTCAACACTAACTCAATCCCATCTTGCTTTAATCCTTTCCAATAGGTTATCAAATACCAGCTCACTTTAGAGTTAATAGCAATTTGCAAACTCCACATATTAGGTTGACTGATGACGATATAGTCATCCTGATCCCTAACCCAACCCCCTCCCAATGTAATCCTTGATCCTTAAACTGACTCCAACCCAACCCATTTCCACTAACCAATTCATACCCACTTACACTATTAATTAATTAGCCATTTAGTGTTTTGTTTCTTTATGTAATTGCCATTTATACTAAAATTTCCATGTCTAATTATCTCTAATTTTTTATCACAGTCATCGAGCGAGGATGTGGATTGGGAGGATATGGTTGATGATGATCACGATGTTGTACCATCTGATGAGGAGGGAGAACAAGGACATGTTTCGATGGATTCATCAAGTTCAAATGATGATGAACAAGCAGTTGTAGCATTGATAGAAGATGACACTATGTCTCAAGGAAGATCAAAGAGGGGGCAAAAAGGTAGAAGGGATCTCCCAAGGTAATTGGGAGACAAAAATAAAGATCAGATTGTTGAAAGATTTTTAAGGTGGTAATTGTTCCATCGAAGACAAAAAAAAGGGGAGATCGATACAAAAGCAAATTATATGTTTTACTTCAAACTCATGTCTTACAAACAAGGGGATGCTACTGCACATCTGATGAGGCATATACCAAAGTGCACACTATATTTGAATAAGGTGGCTAAGATGAAAGCTCAAGCTAAGCTCAACTTTGGTGCTGTCATGGCAAGTGAGGCTGGTTTACCTCTTATTGCCACTCCTAAGTAATATGATCAAGATGAAACTCGTCGAATTATGACTAAGATGATAATTGCCCATGAGTATCCTTTTATGATGGTTGACCACATTTGGTTTAATGTTTTGATGAGTCACTTAAATCCATCATACCAGCTCATCGGTAGAAAGGCGATAAGAAGTGAATGCATCAAGATTTACGAATCAGAGAGGGAAGTCCTAAGGAAGAGTCTCAAAAGTGTCTCCCATATAAGTTGTGATTTCTAGACCTCTAACCAAAACCTTTGTTATATGAGTCTGGTAGCACATTATATAGATAAAATTGGGTTATGCAATGTCATGTGTTGAACTTTATTGAGTTGGATCCTCCACACAATGGAGTTGTCATAGCTCAGGCTATCTTTGATTGCATTGTTGGATGAAAGAGAGAGGACAATATTATCACACTCACTCCTGATAATGCTTTCTCCAATGCTGTTGCTGTACGTAGTTTAATGGACAAGTTGCTGCTAGAGGATTAGCTCATTTCATTGCTAAGTATTTTTCATGTTCGATGTTGTTCTCATATAGTGAATTTGGTTGTAAATGATGACCTACTCCCATTAGCACATTTGATAAACAAGCTCAGGGAAATAGCCAAGTATATAAACAAGTCTCCATCTCGTATGCACAAATTCATACAAATTTGTTCATCACTTGCTTTGCAAATTGGTCATGGGTTTAGCCTTGATGTGTCCACACGATGGAGTTCCACATAGAAGATGTTGTCAGTCAGCATTGCTTATAAGGACACTTTAGTGTGTTATGCCAACACGAATGCAAATTACCAATGGCAGCCATCGGGCCAAGATTGGGCATTGTATGAAAAATTTGCACCAACATTGAAGTCCTTGGCTGAAGTGACTAATGCATTTTCTGGATCAACTTATCCAACGGCAAATTTTTTTTATCCTTACATAATTAATGTCAAGATTGTATTAAGAGCAGTAGTTACATCAAGAGATGATCATTTAAAGAAAATGGCTTCTGCAATGTTGAAAAAGTTTGACAAGTATTGGGAAGAAAAGAACAATGTCATGGTCCTTGTTACTATTCTTGATCCCAGGTTTAAGATGAGATTTATTAGTTAGTACTTCAACCAAATGTATGAGCCCTCAAAAGCTACAAAAGAGCTTGATGTCAAGGTCAAGTTGGAAGATTTGTTTTCATAGTTTGAGATGGATCATCGGCATAGTAAGGTGGCTAATCGAGGTGATGTAACCTCCTCTTTAACTATATGTACAAGCAACTCATTATCATCAGTCTTATCTCAGTTTTAGTCATTCTTGCGTTCCACTTCTACCAAGCCATCAAAGTTAGAGTTACTCATCTACCTAGATGAAGTAAATAAGAGTTTAGAAAACAAGGGCTTCAAACTGCTTGAGTGGTAGAATTTGAATGCACATAGATTCCCAGTAGTGTCAAAGATAGCTAATAATTTCTTGATTGTGCCAGCTAGCACTGTATCTTCATAATCAACTTTCAGTACTAGATGTAAAGTACTAGATGATTATCGGAGTTCTCTATGTCCCGCTATGGTTCAGTATTTAGTGTGTGCCTCTAGCTGAATAAGAGGTGCACATGATGACATGAAACCTCCTATATTTGTGGTAGGTTCTTTTGTACTATAATATTTATGGAATTTTATTTTGCTTATGTCATGGCTAACTCAATTATTATGCCTCTTTTCAGGAAGAAGATGATGAGGATGATGTTGAAACCATTATATTTTCTCAAAACATCGTAGAGAGCAACTAGTGAGTAGTACTACTTCTAGGTGTGTATCAAACTCAATGTGTTCATTGAATTTTATGTTTTGGTTGTATTTCATCATACAAAGTACTGAAAAATAGTGAGTAACTTATGTTTCATGAGGTCGACTTGGCTGCTAAATCAGCATAAGTGTTGAACTTTCGTCAAACCTAGTTTATAGAAATTTCAAGGATATACCTCTTAGCTCTTGTGCTAATACCTCTTAACTAACAACATGATGTACTTTCTATATCATTGGAATTTTTGGCTCTTCCCACTGCACTACAACTTTGATGCAAATAAGACTTGAACTATAGCTAGTTGTTGCATTTTTGGAAGATCAAAAGGAGCAAGCAACTAAAACTTGCTATTGCAATTCAAAAGATTAAGTACATCTCACATGTTGCAGGGCACTATGCCATGTTATCTTCTGTTTTTTTGCTGAAGTTTGTATTTTTGTTGGTTTCTAATAATGGAAATCGGGGGGAACCTGATAAATAGATAAACATAATAGTTCAAACGATGGTGAACTGATGGTTCTATAGAGAGCACATGTTGTTTTATAAAATAATACTTTTATGCTATGCATTCTCCTCTCATATTTGTATTATTTCAAAGCTATTCTGATTGCCTGATTGCATGTTGTAGGCTCATTGGATGCTTTGGATGACAAGATGACGCTATGACATGTTGACAAGAGGACCTTTTGTTGGGTGGCCTTCGAATGATACTAGACCTATTGCAAACTATGAAGTCTATTTATGAATTAGAAGTTAGAACTTTTAATTAGAGATTAAGTGTTAAACATGGATTGTTAAACATGAACCGTTAAATTATTTTGGTCATGTGGTTTCTAGTTTGGACTGTTACATTGAATTGGACTCTTGGATATTACTCTGTCTTGTTTGCAAAATCGAGCTATTGTGTCTTATTGTGATATGAATCATATGATGAGTGGATGCTTCTGTGATTTTTCACTTGGCTTGTTCTACATTTCTATAATTTTCAATTGGCTTCTATGATATGAATCATATGATGAGCACATGATGTCTTCTGGCTTGTTCTAGCTCTATTTTTGCATTTGCAAGCCAAGTCGAGCGATTGAGTCGAGGGCTCGCAAGCCTTGTTCTGGCTCGTCAATTGCTAGGCTCGCAAGGGCTCACGAGCCAACTCGAGCTTTATTCCAAGCCGAGCCTAGCCTAGTTCCCGGCTTGTACCTGAAATGAGCTAAGCCAAGCCTACTTTCCAGTCGAGCTTGTGCAAGCCAGGCTTGAGTTGGCTCGGCTCGGCTCATATCCAGCCCTAGCAGGAGCTATCGAGCTCCCTCATCTTGGCAGCAGCCCTGTTGAGCTGGCCTGACTCGATAGGTGCCTGAGTGGCTAACTGACGCGATGCACATGACATGACAACACACACTCGGCAGTGATTACCAAGGCTTTCAATTTGGCTTGGCACTATCCCCCATGCCCACGTGCACCCGTGTGGGCCTGTTAGTCGGCAACGCCACCCCGCACACATAAAATGGCTTGCATCCCTCTTCGCTATCTCACCCAAAGCCGTGTAGTTCAGTATCTTCCCTACCGAGTGAGAGAGGGCCGAGGAAGAAGAAAGAAAGAGAGTAGAAGAGAGTTTGAATTATTTTTTCAAGGTGATTTTGGTACGATTTATGGGATTTTATAGTTGGGATTAGTGTGGATTCAGTGAAGACCTTCATGAAGTGGTATGTTTCGTTCGCCTGCAAGCAATGTGCTTAATATATCATTAACATTTCATTAGTGTATCGGTGGTTTGGTTATATAGAATGCATTTGGTAACCATATTTAGATGATGTATGTATTTAGTTCGTGCAAACGATATTTTGTAATTACCCATGTTAGTGATGTATTAGTGGTGATAGTAACGATTCTTTGTTAATAGCCAACCCTTTTTGTACTATTATTGTGCATACATATTTATACTTTTTTGCACTTTATTTGTAATGTTAGTGATGTATTATCCGTACGTTATTGTTATTTATACACTGTTATTATCTGTACCTTTTTGTACTTTTTATAATAACAATAAAAAATGTCACACTGTTATTTGTACACTTATCGCCATTGTTTGCAAATTAGGTATGCACATATATGTATTGCTTTGGTGCCATTGCAAATATGTAGAAAAATATGTGTACCTGCATTATTAGCACATGATCGTAGGTATAATTAGTAGCTCAGCTATGTACATATGAATGATTATTTTGTATTATGTTTAGTTGTATTTAGCATTGTCTGCAATAAATGTATTTCGTCTGCATTGGTGGTAGGTACCTGCTATTGGATATGGAACACTTGTTCGTGTTCTACAGGGAGGGAGTCATATGGGTGAGTTGTACGAGGCGGAACTTCAAAATTGTGAAAGGACTGGAATCGAGGCTCAAGGGCTAAGGGAGATGGGTCTCCCTAAGCACAGGAGGTGCGTGCGGAGTGCATTTAACAAGGAGGTTGGCAAAAAGAAACTCGTCATTGAGGCAGTAACAGCCACGATGATTGGAGATTCGAGTGCATTTAACAAGGTGGTTGACAACATCGCCTAGCGGTAGTACATGGAGATTGCAAGCAATTCTACTACGACGATATATAGAAGGCCAATGGTGTATGTGCAATTTGTAGAGAGGGCAGAGGTGTTGAGCAGGGGCGAGGCTGGTAGGAGTAGCGGTGTGGAAGTGCCACAGTTGGTTGGTGGTGGCGATGTGGAGTGTAGTGTTGGTGGGGATGGTGGCAGTGTAGTGGAATCTGCTAGTGCTAACCATGGAGGTGGTGCGGTGGAAGATGGTGCCGGTTGGGATGATGGACAGCTGTCGAGGTTGCCTCAAAACTTTGAGCCAACAGAAGGTGCATAGAGATGCTGGGCAGCACGTATTGACTACCATGAATATTTGGATGTCCTATCAGATGGAAACCATTTCGACGAGGAGGAGGATGCCGACACAACCAATAGTGAAGACGAGGTTGGTGTAAGCGCTGGTGGGGGGCAGTGCATATGATAACATTGTGTGCACAGATGTTGAGTATGTTTCCTTAAGATTAAATAATGTTGTATTCACCTCCCTAGTTCTGTCATCCAAAGATGGGTCAGAATGGTCCTTCGCTGAAGACTCTCATTAAAGAGCAATGCTTTCCCAACAAGAGTGCCACGCAATAAGCCATTACAAGATATGCCATCTGCATAAGCCACACTTATTAGGTGCAAATGTCAAACCATGAAGTGTGTGGACGGTTCTTATCCCAGAAAGGTTCGTGCGCAAAGATTCAGAGGCGCTACACATGCACCACAATGTGACCTCATTACTCGCTACTAGTCTGATCAGTCACCTCATAGTTACGGACATCACACGAGGAGGCCTATGACTTTGTACTAAAAATGCTACGTCAGATTGCTGAAGCCAATCCCAGGACATATATAAATAAGATGGAGAGGGTGCACCCTGTGAAGCGGCCCAGTTGTTTCATACTTAACCAGGTGTTCTGGGCGTTTCAGTAGGCGATCGAGGGGTTCAAGTACTATCATCCAGTGCTCACGATGGACAACATGTTCTTCTCCGACAGGTACAAGGGCATAGTGTTGATGGCGGTGGCCACCGACGCAAATGACTAGCTAATCCCAGTAGCCTATACCAATATGGAGAATGAGAACACTGTTACCTGACTGTGGTTTCTGGCCATGTGAAGTAAGCAGTAGTGCTAGACTGGCCCAACGTCTGCCTTATCAGGGACCATAACACCGAACAAAATGAAGTGGGTGCCAAACGGCATACTGAAGCAACCCCCGCACGGAAGACATCAGTCCCGCTGCATCGATAACGATATGGATGACAGTCAACGTGGCTAGAGCAAGGCCACAGAAGTGCAGACTATGCAAGACAGCATGCCACTCCATGAGTAACTGCTTGAATAGGCCCACTTCGTCGGCCACCCCATAGGCCTAGCGATTTATAGAACCTTTGCCTGTATACTCGTTCATTCTTTGTAAGCCCGGCATTTTCTGCAATATAACTTGTAACAAAGTAATGTTCCGTAATGCAAATTATGTCTGTTTTAAATTAAGTTCAGTCCTAATGTTGCCGTATTCTTTTTCATAACTTTTAATGTGAATTTTGTATGGTGACACATGCTTTTACTGCACATTTCATACAGACACTCAAACATCCTTTTCTGTATTGCAGGGAATCGCACTACTGCAACCGAAGTATGGCAAACAGGGCTAAAAGCTCGAGGCATGAGAAGGGACAGCGGGCATAGGCTAGGTTTCAAGGTCGTGACCCTTACCTCGAAGACACGGGCATCTACGGTCTCCTGGACCCTAACCCCCAAGGCCCGATTTACCGCTCAAAACCAAGGAGTCATACTCCCGCGGAAATCCCCTCCATGACTACCCACATATCCTCAAGCCTTGGCCGCAATGCAAACACAACTTTGACGATGTGGTGCAAGTTGTGATGACCACATGCACCCAGGATATCGATTCTTTCATTGCTTTCTGTTCATGGTAAGTGGTTCGTTACCTACCTATACTTGCACACATGGAATGCTTGTACTAACCTCGTCTTGCTTACAGACAGCGGATTACAAGTTTACTGAGTGGGCGGATCCATCGTATCCAACACCCACTCAGGTTTACATTCATAAACTACACATCCGCCTAGAAGAGTTATAGGAGGAGCTTCAGATCGAGAGGACCAACAACGACGAGCTCCGTAGGCAGAGGATCAGGGAGATGAGCAACCAGGAGGTGGTGTACTTCAATAGTGACTACTACCTATATTTCTATTGTGCCAACCTGAGCTGCAATTGTGCCTGCCACTATTGCGAAAACCAACCACGTCCACGTTGCTCGAATGACTGCCACACCATATGGGTGTCGTACTGTTCCATATTTTCGCTGTAGGGTCGTTGTAATTCACATCTTCATGATGAAGTGCTATGCCAGGCTATACATGGTCCATTGTTATAATTTTTTGCAATAATATATTTGCACTACTTAAAAGATGAAGTTGGTGTCGTTGCGCCTCTCTAAAAACATTCTAACAAAATCATATGTTTTTTCCGTCCATAGCACTAACTTTTTTTAAAAAAAGATTAAATGAACAAACAGCCGCTGGGATCCACAAGCAGCAAAGCTGTCGAGCAACCCTGTGGGCCCGCCAACGCCAAGCCACCCGAGTGCCACGCTACAGCAGGTCTGTCGAGCTCGGGCAGCGTGATAGGTGATATATATCATCTGTCAAATCTATTAAGCTTAGAGATAAAGACTATTTTATGCAAAAAAAAGACATCCGGTGGTTAATTTGCAGGAAAAAATTATGCTACAGAGCTAATGTGTGAACAGTTCGGAAATACTTCCATCGGAGTCGTCAACGAAGCAAAACGACAGCAAAGCGTAGGTGATAATACTGGTCATCACCACAAATCCTGCACCTCGCATTGCCGCAGGTGTCGGCCGAGTCTTCAATACTCCCAGAAAACTCCTGTTCTCTTTAGCTGCGGCTTTTGGCTTTTGGCTGAAATTTTTGAATTTTGGCTGTTTACGGTACATATTACGAAGAGACAGATACTCACTTATGATTTTGGCTGGTACAGATGTTGGGCTTTTAACGTGTAGATGTTTAACTTGTAGACCCTGTCTTGAGAAAATACTCTGTTTGAAAGGTAGCTACTGTAGCAAAAGCCAAATGCCAATGGGCTTTTAACTAACTTGCCGAACCAGAGGAGGGCGTGGAAAGGAAGAAAAAGCAATGCTTGGAGGAGGTAGTGAGTCAAGGGAGGGAGGAGCAGTACAACGTTGCTGAGGCGGGATTGCTCGGTCAATCCCGCCAGACCAAATGAAGATAATTGCTTGGAACTGCCGGGGTTTGGGGAGTGGCCCGGCAGTTCGTGGTCTTCTGGATGTCCAGAAGAAGGAGGCCCCGGATGTGTTGTTTTTGTCTGAAACAAAACACAACAGTACATGGTTGGAGATTTTCCGGTGGAGATTAAATATGCCAAATATGTGTGTTAAGGACAGCGTGGGTGCTAGTGGTGGCCTAGTGTTGTTCTGGAGAAAAGGGGTGGATTTAACGGTGGAGAGTATGTCACGATACCACATTGAGGCTACAGTGTAGGAGGAGGATGGTTTGAAATGGCGCTTCACTGGTATTTATGGTGAATCTAGGAGTGAAGAAAAGGAGAAAACGTGGAAGCTGCTGAGAATTTTGAGAGATAGGAGCGATATGCCATGGCTGTGCTGTGGTGGCTTTAATGAAATCATGTTTAACTGTGAGGAGGGAGGACCCCCCAGAGCGGAAAGGTGCATGGAAATCTTCCGTGAAACTCTTGCAGACTGTGACTTACATGATATGGGGTTTGTTGGGGATGTGTTCACTTGGAGAAACCATCATCATAGAGCGAAGAGTTATGTGAAGGAAAGATTGGACAGGGCGGTGGCGAATAGCTCATGGAGGACCAAGTTCCCCCTCGTTCGGGTTGTTAACGGTGATCCTAGACACTCTAACCATAGGCCTGTCATACTGGATACGGGAGGGAGGGAGAAGCAGGAATGGAACAAACCAATGGAGATCATGAAAAAATTTGAAGCAAGGTGGATAGAGGAGGAGGAGTGTGAGACTAGGGTGGGGGAAGCTTGGAGTAAAGCACTTGAGAAGGGGGATACTAGCCTAATGGAAATTCAGAAATACCTGTTGGTGGAGTTGTGGGAGTGGGACCGCAGTGTCCTGGGTGAGTTAGAGAAGAGGATCAAAAAAGCCAAGACCGAACTTGAGAGATGTCGAAGGGGGAGGATCAGCCAAGACCAAGTAAACAAGGAACACGGGTTGCGGTATAGATTGGAGAGGCTGCTAGACCAACAACACGTTTACTGGAAACAAAGAACCCACTCGTCATGGCTAACCCAGGGAGACCGTAATACAAAGTTTTTTCATGCCAAAGCATCGGAGCGGAGTCAGAAAAACAACGTGGGAAAGCTGGTAGAGGATGGCAGCGCTGAGGTAGCGGGGAAACATCTTAAAACTTTTATCGCTAATCAGTACCAACAACTCTTCATGTCAACTGCAGGAGATCATGTGGAAGAGGTTCTCGAGTGTGTGCAAAGACGGGTCTCTCATGTCATGAATGAGGGTCTGGTTGCGCCGTTCTCGGATGCGGAGGTATGGAAGGCTTTACAAAGCATGGGGATCCAAAGCTCTGCATCGACGGAATCCCCGCAATATTCTATAAAAGGTTCCGTCCTTGGTAGGGGCCCAAGTGAAAAAGGAGGTCTTGGGTGTTCGAATGGAGGAACTATGCCAACAGGTGGAATAACACGAGAATTGTGTTGATCCCCAAGATCGATGAAACCGAGGGCCAAGGATCTTAGGCCCATAAGCCTATGCAATGTGGCGTACAAACTCATCTCAAAAGCACTAGCAAACTGGCTTAAAGGTATTCTGCCAGAGATCATCTCACCTTCACAGAGTGCCTTTGTTCCTAGCCGATTGATCACGGACAATGTTCTGCTGGCCTACGAGTTCACCCACTATCTGTATCAGCGCAAACGGGGAAGAAGGGGAGTTGCAGCCATAAAACTTGATATGAGCAAGGCATATGATCGAGTTGAGTGGGTGTTTCTGAGACGAGTGATGCAGAAGATGGGATTCCATGAAAGTTGGGTCGAACGCATCATGTTGTGCGTTACTACTGTGTCTTACCGGATCAAAGTGAACGATGACTACACAAACAGAGTGATTCCACAAAGGGGGCTGCGACAGGGTGACCCGTTGAGTCCCTACCTTTTCATTCTCTGTGCAGAAGCGTTGTCGGCCATGCTACAGAGAGCGGAGGAGGAAGGAAAAATTGAGGGGATAAAAGTCTGTAAGGAGGCACCACGAATAAATCATTTATTCTTTGCAGATGATTCCCTTATCTTGATGCGGGCACAGAAGGATGACGCTACAGAATTACAAAGGATCCTAGATGTGTATGAGAAAGCGTCAGTGCAAGTGATTAATAGGGACAAGTCTTCTGTTTTATTCAGTCCTAACACAAACCAAGCAGACCGAGATCAAGTCCGCACTGAACTCTGCATTTCAATGGAAGCAAAAAATGAGAAATACTTAGGGCTTCCAGTGTCCATTGGCAAATCACGAAAGAAAGCCTTTGGGTATATAAAAAGGAAGATCTGGATGCGGATACAGGGGTGGCAAGAAAAGTTGTTATCAAAGGCTGGGAAAGAGATACTAATCAAGGCAGTCGCCCAAGCAATCCCATCATATGCCATGTCGTGCTTTGATCTAACGAAAGGACTTTGTGATGAACTAAACTCCATGATAGGACGGTGGTGGTGGAGCCAGAATGACAAGGAAAATAAAATCCACTGGTTGAGCTGGGACAAGCTGACATTACCCAAGAAGGAGGGGGTCTGGGATTTCGTGATCTGCACCTCTTTAACCTAGCCATGCTCGCACGACAGGCGTGGAGAATCCTTACAAACCCGAAACTCTATGTAGTCAAGTCCTAAAGGCCAAATATTTTCCAAACAGCAACATTATGCAGTGTAGTGCAAGAGAGGGCATATCTTATACTTGGAGGAGTATTCTGCAAGGACCTCAACTGCTTAGAGAGGGAGTGGTGTGGCGGGTAGGTAATGGTAACTCGCTCAACATTTGGGCTGACCCGTGGATACCGGTTGGAATGACTCGCAGGACAGTAACCCCTAGAGGTGCTTCTGTGCTGTCTCGGGTGTCCGAGCTCATGAACCCGGCTACTGGCTCTTGGGATGAGGTTTTAGTGAAAGACATTTTCTGGGAGTCGGATGCGAACACCATTCTAGCTTTACAGACGGATGCAGATATGGACGACTGGCCAGCTTGGCAGTTTGACTCAAAAGGAGCCTTCTCGGTGAAATCAGCTTACAAGGTGGCAGTAAGGAAAAGGGATCATGAACAAGCAAGAGATGCCTCGGGGTCGGAGATGGGACTGAGAGACGATGCCGGTTTCGATTGGAAGATAATATCGCAGCTCGAAGCACCAAATAAAGTTAGGATGTTTGCGTGGAGGTTTGCGCATAACAGTTTGGCAGTTAGGAGGAATATAGCACGGAGGGGCATTAAGCGTGACACAATATGCCCGATGTGCAATAGAGCTGATGAGGACGGCGGCCATCTGTTTTTGAAATGCAAAGGAGTAAAGGAATGCTGGAGATTAATGAACCTGGAGGACGTGCGAGTCAGGTTGGTTAGCTGCAACACGGCGAAGGAAACAGTGAGGGCAATCTGGAGCCTGGATGCAGGGATTCAGTTGCAGGTCTGGGTGCTATTTTGGAGATGGTGGTCAGCAAGAAATAAAGTCAATGCAGGGGAAAGAAGAGCCTCGGGCCCAGAAATTTGTTCCTCAATCGACTACTATGTGAAGGAGTTTGAGAAGCTCAAAAAAACAAAGGGCCAGAAGGGAGTAAAGGAAAATTTGAAGTGGGAACCTCCACCGATGAACATGTATAAGATCAACGTAGACGCATCTTTTAGGGCCAATACACAAGATGGCGGATGGGGCTTTGTTGCTCGCAATAACAATGGTGAATTTCTGGAAGGGGGATGTGCGAGGCTGGAGAGAGTATCGAGTCCCTTGCAGGCCGAAGCACAAGCTGCATTGATGAGTCTACGTCGAGTTGCTGAGTTGGGAATGAGCCGAATTATCCTCGAAACAGATGCAACAAACCTGCAGAAGGGTCTGACCTCAACGGAGTTGGATAGAAGTGTCGACGGGTGCTTGTTTCGTCAGATTAGAAACTTCATTACGACGTCGTTTGTGCAATGTGTGATTCGGGCTTGTCCGAGATCATGCAACAAGGTGGCTGATAGCCTAGCTTGGTATGGGGCGAGCGTTGTTTGCTCGGGTTCAGAGCTGTTCATGAACCAAGTCCCCGCCTTTATAACTGATCTGGTCTCTGGCGATTCGCCTAGAGCCAATGGTTAATGGAAGACAATGTTTTCCTTTTAAAAAAAAACTTGCCGAACAGGCCGCCACAAACGCCGCGCAGCTCCATTCTCCACTCGCCCGTCTCCATGGCCGCCGCCGCCTCCAACCCCTTCCCGTTTCCATCCCGCCGCCCGCCGGACGACACCCTCTTCTACGCCGTCTACCCGCTCCCGCTCCCCACCGGCCTGCCCCCTCCCGCGCTCCTCGCCTCGCTCCGGTCCCTCCACCTCTCCCTCCACACCCACCTCGCCCCCTTCCTGTCCTCCCACCTCTTCCACCGCGACCCCTTCAACCTCTCCCTCCCGCCCGACCCCGCCTCCCCCTGCGCGCTCTGCGCCTCGCCCCCCGTCCCGCACCTCCACGGCGCGCTCCGCTTCGGCGACTCCCTCCCCGACGAGTGGCTCGCCGTCTCCCTCCTCTTCGCCCTAACCCGCGCCTTCCCGGACCTCGCGGCCCGCGCGTGGGACTCCGACGGTGACTTCCTCCTCATCGAGGCCGCCTTCGCGCTCCCCCGCTGGCTCGACCCGGACACCGCCCCCAACCGCGTCTTCATCTTCCGCGGCGAGCTCCACATCCTGCCGCCCTCCCTCTTCCCGGAGACGCCATCCCTCGAGGCTGCGCTCGCCGCCGTCTACGACGACTCCGTCGACACCCGTGCCTCCGACGCGGTCCAGGCCGCCATACAGCGCCGCATCGCCGGGATGCCCGAGAGGGCGGCGGAGAACCTCCACACGGTTCGCGTCATCGTCCCGGAGCCCGTGGCGAAGGTGCTCAAGGAGGAGCCCTGCCTGATCGCGCGCGCCGTCGAGGGGTTCTACGACCGAGACATAGACAGCATGAAGCACGCGGCGAGGATGGAGACGTTCCTGAAGGGACCCGGTGGGGAGGGGGTTGAGATGGTGAGGACGTCGGTGCGGATGACACGGGCAATGTATGCGCAGCTCGTGCAGCAGAACTTCCAAGCGCCGAGGGGCTACCCGATGCCGAGGAGGGAGGAGGGGCCGGAGAAGTGGATGGAGGCAGAACTGGGCATGAAGATTGCGTGCGGGTTCGAGATGATGTACCAGGAGAGGTGGCGCGAGGGGGAGGAAGGGAAGGGGAGCACATGGGAGGTATACAGGAAGAGCTTGGAGGCAACTGGGTGCTTCGAGGGGTTGCTTCCTGGGTCGAAGGAGTATAAGAGGGTTATGGAGGATGCCATGCATTATTACAAGAGCTCGAGTTTGTTCTCACGAACGAGGTAGCTTCTGTTGCTCCTTCTAGCCTTGTGGATTTAGCTATCTATTTAATTGCTAACTCAAGAATATGTGAGTATGCGACCACCATTTCAATCATAAGTCGTTTAGTTTCAACCCTCGAAAAATTCTGTCTTGTTTGATGATGGTTTATTCATTTCTTTTTTGAAGTACATTGGTAACAAATGACACTTCTGTAGTGAAAGGAAAAGAGTAGTGAATGACATCCAGTATAATTCTTGAGACTACCTGGTTTACATTACTGTATCACAAATGCATGTTTAACTACGTTGATAATTGTTCATGAACTCAATAGCCATGTATAGTGTGAATTATGGGAGTGTTAGAACACTTGTGTTATTTCACAGGGAGATACTAAGTGCCCCTGTGCATCGAATCGATGAAATCCTAGCGATGCCATACTCAGCTGAGGATTTTGAAGGCATTGACCTTCCTCCCAGTGATGATGACTCTTGGTTGTATAATGGGAAGGTTGAGTTGAGTGCAGAACTTCACCAAAGGCAGAAGGAAATGGAAGAGTATGAGGCTGCAAAGAAGCATAGAAAAAGTCAAAAGCAAAATGTCTCCGGCAGTTCTAGCTCACAGCCAAACGAATTTAATCTTGGAGAGATTACAGAGTCCATGCAAGAATTTGTTCACAAAATGTCGAGCTTTGAGGGAGCTGAAGTTCCTGCGAACAGGTTTTCCTCTAGACTCATTTATGGTCTCTATTCCATGCTTAGTTGTCAGTTGGTCATGTTCGCGAATAATGTACTTTTGCTTGTTCAAACATCTGCATATCGCTGCCATCTATTTTCTTTGAAACTATGCTTCATACATAATTTTCTTTTTATACTTAAATTTGCCCTGAAGTCCAAAGTCCAAACCACCAGTAGAAACAGGAGAAGCGTGGGATGAAGTCTATTTGTGTGAACATTTGTAGATACAGATTCCTTTGTCAAACATGAATGAAAATGAACTAATATGGCGTCTGAACTCTCAATTCCCTTTATCTTGATTCACTAAAATGTGTATGGCATCTGGAAACACTGAAAAGAAAAATAAAGAAAATCGTAAAGTTTAAACTAAAAGAGCCTTAGATACCCAAGTGTCAAATTTTTATTTCCGGGTGGAGATCAAGTAAACCCAAACACTGTAGTGCAACCTTGTAATACGTATTTTGTCTACATTGGTTACATTTCTTATAGTCCATTTTTCAGAGCATTGGCCTTATCACACTAGAATGAGGATAACTCTAGGATCTGCCTTGACCCAGCAGTGATCCACATGTTATGGTCTTAAATGATCAGAGTAGTGTTAACTCTTGGTTCATGCATTTTTCCCTAGAGCTGGAGTGGCTCCAGGCTCCAGCTCTCGAGTTGCAACGGTTGTATCTTTGCCAGTTGGGACTATGTCTAGGATGTTCTTCTCAGAATCTTAATCGTTGAGCATTGTTTTTAAAGAAAAAGTAGAACCAAGCATATATGACATTATTTCTCTAGTGCATCGGAGATGACAATTTGATTAATTTGCTAGGACTTTTGCTGTGTAAAATCTGCATACAATTAGACCTTTTCTTTAGCTATTTTATTATGCGCCTGTTCCATTGGATTGGTCGGTATTCATTAACTCATTTTTTTCTTGTAGGAGAGACATGGAATCAGTGGACCTAGATGTCAACCAGTTCTTCAAGGTCATGGAGTCAGTGTTAGGCAGAAATTCACAAGCGGAAGCTAGCAATGATGCTGAATTTGATAGAAAATCCTCATCATCTGACATGGACTTTGGTATGTGTTTTCTTCTTCAAGTCATGCAAAAGCTATTTCTCATTCCTGCCCTAATTCTATGAATCTCACATGGTCAACTATTAGTATCAGATTGTATCCTTGAGTCCTACCTAGTGAGCAAATCATATATATTTATTTTATTCATCTTTCTTGACTATTACTCTATTAGTAATCTGGCCTGGGTTGCAGCTTCCATATGATTCAAGAAATACAATTGGCAGCACACACCAACTAGTGTAGTAATAGACATCAACTGCACCTTTTCTTTTCTTTTTCTTTTTTTGGGTTTGGCCGTTTGGGTGTCCTGGTTGGAGATCTTGCACATTGTAATCTTCTGTTGCTTTCTTGCACATTTTTTACTGAATACAATGATTAAAAATCTCTGGCATACTAAATATTTGATGTCTTAATCAGTTGACTGGCAACTGGACAAATGTGTCTGCTAGTTAACTGGGTAAGGGCCAATGAAGTGATATTTGATCTATTTGGGATGGATTAACCCTTTATAAGCTATGGTGTTATGGAAACCTTCTACTCCTAGCTTACTAGTTGATCTCTTGGTTCTTCAATGCACATTTCTTGCCAACTTCTGTATGGTGGTCACCCGCCACTTTGGTGTCTGGATCCTGGTTTGGTGTGCACTGGACGTTAATTAAGAATGTTCTCTGTGGCGCAGATGATTCTGATGATGAGAATGATTTTGCTGAAGAAGCTGGTGACAAGGATATGGATGATTCTTTCATGGAATCATATTCAGATGCTTTGAATAAAGAGCTAAGTACGACCACTATTGAGAAAAGCTTTTCTCGAGCACCACGTCCTAACACCAACAATGAGGTAACCCTTGTCTATTTGGGATGTTACATGCTTTCATCTTGTCATTTTGTGTTTAGGATAGGGTACTCCCATGTGGACTGCTCACTCAAACTTAAATTTGATAAATTATGAATATCGTTAGTTCGTTACACCATCTGCAGACTGAATTGTTTTCTTGAAACTTGGAAGTGCAATTTCGAAAGGGTACATCCTTTGCATTTTTAGCATGTGGGGGCTTAAATGAGGAATCAGATTACAGCATACACATACTTCAATTTGAAATCATGGAGATTCCATTAGAACTTCCTCAACCACTAATAATCTTCAGTGGTCAAAATGACTGTTCTGATTTCCTTGTGACTAGTTATGCAATGTTGTGAACATGTAAGGATATCATACTGTCAATATGTCATGCCTATGCCATGTTTGTAAATTTACTAGACGTAAACGGTTTAGTTGACTAGTTAGATATGCTCAGCCAATTGTCGAACCCGAGGAATTTTATCATTTATCATCCTTCTCCATTCTTTTCAGTTACTCGCAAATACCAAGTTACTGAAGGATAAATCAATTTAGATAAACACCTGTCCTTGTTTGTGACATCTCTGTTTGCAGATTGGCTTGTTATTTTGGAGTGGCATGTTGCTACGTTTCCCACTTGGTTTTGCCTAGTCACTTGAATAATTTGTTTAATCCAAGTTTATATTACATGCGTGGCTTACTCATGAACAGTGACCCTGCATTTGCTGATTAAAAAAGAAATTTCATATTTGTACTTTCCTTCTGCCATATCGAATTCTCAATTGAAAACATGGTAATGAAGTTCTTGCTAGAATTGTGTGTTCGATTTGACTAATGCAGTAATCCTAATCAACTTTGTGATATATTCTGCCTTTCAGGGTCCTTCAGATGCTGCCGATACTGATGGGGAGATGGCTCCAGTTGATGTAGATTTGAACCTTGTGGAGAGCTTTCTTAACTCGTACTCCTCTCAACAAGGTCTTCCCGGCCCAGCTTCCAATCTGCTCGGACTTATGGGTGTAAAGGTACCTCCCGATGGTAAAAAGTCGTGATTTTGTGTTTCTAGCATACACATGAAATTTCAGGAAACATAGGAAGAACCGTTGTTAGTATGTTACAGAACGAGGTCTTGGTTAGCTGCCCAATTTGTTGTGATATTGTATCTTGTGTAATCTCAATACTGCACTTCTGTTCAAATCTCGAGGAAAGGAATTGGCAGCATGACTTCAGCTTGGTACACCACTTGGATAAGGAAATTTTCAGCTTGGAAGACGTGTCTTCAATTCTCACTCCCTGCACTACCGCTCCAGTATTAACTAAAAAGAATATTCGAGTCTTTTTTGGTTGGCAAGCATAAGTATATATATGCAGCAAATCTTAGGAAAGAAAAAGCTTGACAAGCATTACTGTGTCTATAGCCTATATAAGGTATCCGCTGTAGTAGTAAGAGGTAAATAAATATTAGCAATTGTAGCTATGATTATGCAATTTTGGGTGTAGCATATCTTTTGAGATCTGAAAAAAATATATAGCAAACCGCGATTGCAGTTGTAGCCATGATTGTGCAAATTTTGGAGTAGCATGTCTTTTGGATTTGAATAAGCTATATCTAGCTAACAGAAAGTGTTCAGTATTCATGTCCAAACCAGATTGGCTAGTACAGATTTGAAGCTAATAATTGTTCCAGCCGTGTTTGCATGTATTGATCTTACAGCTGATATGGTGCATCGGTTAGTTAATGACATCCTTTCCAAATTCCAATAGTAGTACTGAACGACATTTAAGGCCTATGTGAGGTCAAGGCACACGTGCAAAAACTGCGATATTTTTTGATCGACACGGTAGAATGCACGAAATCTTCCTCAAATAATTGCTCTTAAAAGGAGACCAAGGAGAAGTAGGAACATAGCATCGGATGGGAAAATAGTTGCTAGCTCCTGCCTCTTGGATGCGTCAAAGGGTGCAAGCCCATTTTTCTACAGCAGCCGGGATCTACCCGAACCATCTCCCAACAGATTGGATAAAGTATGGTCAATCGTGCTTCATTATCTTTTTTTAGTGTTGTCAAACATGGCAGCTACGGAAAGCTCCCTGCGAAGCCGAGAATTACAGAGCAAGAAAAACTAGGAAAACAATAATAAAACACCACTCCGTCAGCAAGTTTTTTTTTACTATGACTAATAATTTTTATCTGTATTTTTTAAAACATCAAAGAACAACGGAAATTCATTTTTGAGATGGTCCATATAATTTTAGACTTAAAAATCATTTCAAAAATCTATTTTAAAATATTGTTCTACTTATTTCGATTTTTGAAAGAGCTAATGGCCAAAAACAGGGCCATTGCACTGCTTCCGTTGGAAATATAGGTTGGTCTCGTCATCCATTGCACACGCGGGTGAAGCCAGTCTGAAAATAGCCTGCTAGCTACAATGTTGTTATTCGAACACCTTAATTTTTAAAAAGAGCCACCTACATGAATTTACCCCGCTCAACAACACCGGCCAAGCTTCCCGACTCAGCAGATGCTGACGACAATGATAGGTCCACGTAGGAAATTATTTTTGAAAAAACGAGACCAAAATTGATAGGTGGTGATCATTTTGGCTTCAGCTTTTAGCTTCCGGTTTATTTTTCACTATTCATAAATTTTATCTTTTTAGGAACTTTTGGCTTTTTATTAAGCTTTTTTGCCGGTTCTTTTTTCCGTATTTGTTTGTATTATACGTAATGGGTTAACATATTTTTTAATTTTTTAAATTTAATTATGCTAAATAAGTCTCTGTCAGCTACAGTATTTTTTCAGCTATAAATCATAAAAAAACCCAATAATCACCACCTTTATAAGACTATTTGTGTGCTTCAAGCTTTTTTAACTTCTAGCTTTAATACAGCTCACCATCAATCAGTCACCCATGCCAAAATAATTTGCATCCTTTTAACAGCATTCGGGGTAGGTATGCCATCACTTCTGCTGTATACACCGCATGACAACAGCTTTAATACTGCAAACCATCACTCACGTAGTGACGTGACCTTTCTTGTTCTGTCTCCAGGTGCAGCAGATTCCCATCCATCTCCCCTCGACCTCCCTCCCCTCGCTTTTCCTCCCGGCTGCACGGAACCACGTTTCCGCATGCGCGCGGCGTCTCCCCTCTCGGTAGACTTTTCACAGCGGAATCCACAAACGAATGGGACTGCCGGGATCTGGATCGCAGGAGCCTATTCGTGAAGCACACCGGCGGCGGAGGAAAGCTAAGGTGCGCTTATTTCAATTTAAACTTCTAATGTCTGATTTATGTTTTATTATTTCTAAATTTTGTTTTTTCTAGTTTTCTGTTTCGTTTGCATTTTTTCCATATTCGTTTGCATTATTCATGATAAGCTAACATTTTTCTATTTTTAAATTTTTTGAATTTATTTACGTTAAATAAGCCACCATCAACTACTATGTAATTTCAAGCAATTACGGCGCAATTTCAACTATAAATTAATTTATTGCAACATAACTAAACAGCACCTTAAGTCCACTACTAGAATGTGCCGAATTGAAGCTCGCGAGGAAGCTTCGTTGGGCGGGAAATTTTCGCGCAACAGAGAAGGCGGAAAAACTCGCGCACCCGGCCGTGAAAAACCGCTCCGGCGACGGTACCTTTCGCGAACGACAAACGTTGGGCCAACGCCGGGCCCGTGGTGGATGCAACTTAATGCTGCTTGCTGATAGTACAAGTGTGCCACTAGAGCATCCACGGCGTATGAAAGCTACGGAGCTTCTGGCCTCCAAAGCTCTGCATAATTTTTATTGTAATGGTTAGCACTTTTGTCTCTAAAATGAGGTCTATAAATAAATAAGTTAAAAGCAAAAATAATTTCTCTCTCATCTCTGTTTCCTAACCTGTCTCCGACAGGTAGACCTGAAAGGCTTAGCTGCAGCCACCATACTTGAAGACAGCCTCTAGCTTGAAGGGTGTTGCCACTGCGCTTGCAATAACGTTTGGAAACAGTCTCCAAGGCTCCAAGTCATCATCTCAAAACACTGTAGCTGACTGAAAAAAAATATTGTAGCTGACAGAGGCTTATTTAGTATAATTAAATTTAAAAAATTTTAAAAATATAAAAAATATGTTAGCCCAATATGTATAATACAAACGAATTCGGGAAAAATAAGAACCGGCAAAAAAGCTGAACAAAAAACCAAAAGTTCAGAAAAAGACGGAATTTATGAATAGTGAAAAATAAGCCAGAAGTCAGAAGCTCAAGCCGAATCGATCAGGGCCAAAACTGTTTCGATGAGGCATCTCTACCGTTTTGGTACATCCCGGGCAGGCTCTCATTCTATTCTTGATTCCGGGAAGGGGAAGCTTCATTCCTCCATTCTTCTCTCATTAATTCATGCATCCATTCCTTTCTAGGAATGCTCTGTTCCACCTCCACTCCTTATGGAGGCTGCTTCTTGCGCGACTCCAAAGGTACAACGTAAGACTGTAAAGAAAATTCAGACTTTGGCATCTAGGAAGCTTTCAAGATCAGAAAGTTGATCTTCACAATCTGTAACAAGCATACCCGACTTCCGGCTAAATTGTCAAAGAAAGCTATCGGCGCAACAATTCCTAGCTTTAGCCTATTTATATTGGTTTTTCTCATATCTTTAACTTTGGCTTATAAATAGTAACAATTTTAGAGAAGTCGTACGGAAAAAGACACTCGTGTATGATTTTAGCAGATATGAATGAAGTCACTGTAGTGTACTACAATCGACTAGTAGACTCTGTCTTAAAAGGATATTTCATTTGAACGCTAGATTATATAGAAAAGCAGTTTAAAAGTCATTACAAATAAGACTTAAAACATTCTTAGAAGCCAAAATCCCGGTAAATCAAGTCTAGAGTACTAGCCTTGTTGTTGTACCCATGTAGGTGTAGTGAACATTCGGTGAAACTTCACCTACCTGTAACACAGTTCTTAGGACTTGCTGTTTGTTACAGCGCTGACCTCACTTATTTCGGTTTTAGCTTCTAACTTTTAATTTTTAATTTACTATTTCTTAATTTCGTTTTTCTGGCTTTCTAGCTTTTCTTTTGGGCTTTTTTTGCCTTTTTCTCGTATTTGTTTGCATTGTTTGTGATGAGCTAACACGTTTATTCTATTTTTAAATTTCATTACGCTAAAAAAGTCACCAGCAATTACAGTATAAAATAATCCATAAGTCACAAAAAAAAGCCCAAATGAGTAGCCCAAAAAACTTGAAGAAACTAGAAATTAAGCATTTTTCTCGATCTCCACAGCTATAACTATTATGCAAGATGCTAAGAGTAACTTTATGGGCGTTAGCATTAGCTACGGCTGATGGATTTTAGTTGGAAATGAATAATAGTGGTTGAAAGAAGTGAATTTGAAAAAGAGGACGCGGATGGTGAGAAAAGTGATAGAGAGATATATTGCACATGATGGAAGCGAGAGAAGTGAGATGTGTAATGCACTCATGACCCCTGCCAACGAGACGGTAGCGATAGGAGTAGAAAAGTCTTTTTGAGAAGCCAAATGTTCATATTGGGTTTAATTTTTCTAAATAGAAGTCGGAAATATAAGCCAATACGAATAGGACCTTATACAATAGAAAGAATTAAAAGATGAGATAGAAAGATTTCTTGGCCTACTTGGAGAAAAATGGTGAAAGTTATTAGAGCTTGCACACATCTCTAAAAGAAAAACAGAGGCTGTCTAGATAAGAGTTTAAAGAAAGAAACATATGCCGTAAAAATGAGTTTTACATCGATTCTATTATTTTCAGCTTATAATTTCTCTCGAACAAATAAGCAGACAACTTCTCCATCATCTTTTCGAAGTGGCTTATCGGCATTCGGTTTATTCGCATAAACATTACTCTAGGGATAAAAACAATTGGCTGTAGCCATAAGCCATCAGCTGCAGTAAAAAAAGTGTAGACCTACCATCTACCATTTGATACAAAAAGGCATAAAGGGGAGACACAAAGGGGTTGTTCAGGCGAGGAGGATTTCAGAATTTCCTTTATTTATTTAGATTTTGAAAGACCCAACACATTTCCTTTCTATCCAAACATTTCTTTTTGGACTTGACTACAGTCTGCACGTAAGTGCAATAGTCCAACCGAACACACATCATCAAATTTCCATGTATAACTATGCGTACCCCTCTGCATGCCAATTTCCACATATAGCTACATGTACCGTTGATAGTTGACAATTGTGCCTGCAAATTCCCTATGGATCCACCCCTTTGCACATGAATTCTTGAAGAGAGCAAAAGTTAGCATGAATTTGAAAGCAAGTTGGGATAAATATGGAAGCAAAATGAGTGTAATTTTGCAATAAAATTTAAAATAAATTCCTAATCAATTTAGTGCAGATATTAAGAAAATTAAGATAGATTATCGACATAAAATCAACAAAAAATCTAAACAAATTATTATAAATTTGAAGCATGTAAATATATAATTTAGGAGCAAATTTGTGAAACTTCCTATTAAAATTTTGTATGACAAATTCAGATTAGTTTTACTTTGGGAGATGAGTTAGCATAAATTCAAAAGCAAGTTGGGGCAAACATGGAAGCAAACTTAGCATAATTTGCAAAAAAATTTAGAAATAAAATATAAAATCAAATTTGTGTAACTTAGTATAAATTTGAAAGCAATTGATTATAAATTTGAAAGAAAGTTGGGATAAAAATGGAATAAAAAATGAACATTGTTTGCAAGAAAAATTACAAATAAAATATAAAAACTCAAATTTGTGTTAGTCAGCATAACTTTGAAACAATTGACTATAGATTTGAAAGCAACTTGGAATAAACATGAGAGGAAAATGATCATAATTTGCAAGGAAACTACAAATAAAATCTAAAAATGAAATTTGTGTAAATGTGAAGTAAGTTAGGATAATTCTGTTCAAAAAGTAAAAAAACCCAATTATTATAAATTTGAAGAAGATCAATACAATTTTTGGAACTAAGTATTCTGAATAAAACTTTAGGAGCAAAATTGAGAATAATTTGAAAGTAAGCTGATAGAAGAATTCAAATTAGATTCCTATGTAATGTAAATGTTTGCCCATTCAACAATCTTTGTCACTGTATGTCAGCATGTGGATATTTATGCTTAGTTTCCATTTAGGGTTGTTCACATTTAGACCAAACTGAAAAAATCAGACCGAAAAAATCGAATCGAACCAGTCAATGTGATTTGACCGGTTTTTAGAATTTGGTGCGGTATGCAGATTTTATATTTTTTCTGGATTCAGTTTTTTTTTGGGTAAAATCAGTTGAAAATCGAAAAAAACCAGTGCAGCCTAAATTGGTGGTAGCCTAGCCTGGTAGGCAGACAACAGTCAACAGTATTGGAGGATTTAGCTCATGACTTCATGACTGATTACTTTGGTATTTTAGTCGTATTAATTTTACTATTTTCCGCACCTTAATACTCGTTATTTCTTCTTATGATAGTATTGGAGGATATTGTAGTCGTATTTATTCAAGCCTGATTACTTTGATATTTCATTTGATTAAAATAATTTGGGATTTACCAGTACCGCACCTTAATTCACTATATCGTTGCAATTCATGCTCATTATATTGTTTGCAATTCGTGTTAACCTTGGTAAATATGATATTTACCGATACCGTACCGAAATAAATTAGGATTTACCGATATCAAATTATATTTTCAACAAGAATGTATATTACCAAACTTATATTATCATATTTACCGTATATATGGAATATACTGATAATACCGAATGAACAGACCGATTTTCATTTATCGTTACAACTAACGTGTATTATATGTGTGGGTTGCATGTTCTCTCTAATACGTTGGCAATCTGCTACGCGAAAAACAGAAGCTTCGTGCGACTTCGTGTCCGTGCGGACACCTTGGATTGGGTGCTTCAATCCACCTGCTCCCAACACCGTGCGGATGATCACATAAACAAGCGAACGCGCGGAAGGAGGGATCTGCGTTTATTTTTCCCCGCAAACTATATGGCCGCCAGCCCAAACAATAATTCCCGGCCCCACCCTCCAATTTTTTAAACAAGTCCCAAAATAACACCCACCAACCTCTCTTCTCGCGTTTATAAACCATCCCTTCTAGCTCTTCCTCCCCCACACAAAATCAACGCGAAAATCACCAGCGCGAGACACGAGCCCGGGATCAAACATGGCCGCCTCACGCGCGCTCCTCCCAAACCCGCACGCGACCGCGAGCCCGACCACGACGAGGGCGCGGGCCCGCCTCGCCTCGATCCCTTTCGCGCGCGGCGGGGCCAACCCGCACGCGCGCCTGCGCATCCAATCCGCGATCCTGTCGTCGCCGGCGGCGCGCCGCCGGTGGTCTCGTCGGAGCCGGCCCGCCGGATCTCGCGGTCGGGGTCGGACGGGGCGCTGATGCCCAAGCCGGCCGTGCTGGTGGCGGAGAAGCTGAGCGAGGCCGGGCTGGCCGTGCTGCGGCAGTTCGCCAATGTGGAGTGCGCGTACGGCATGTCCCCCGCCGAGCTCCTCGCGAAGGTGGCGCAGTTCGACGCGCTCATCGTGCGGAGCGGCACCAAGGTGACGAGGGAGGTGCTTGAGGCGGGGCGCGGGCGGCTGCGGGTGGTCGGGCGCGCTGGCGTCGGGATCGACAACGTCGACCTGCAGGCGGCGACCGAGGCGGGCTGCCTCGTCGTGAACGCGCCCACGGCCAACACCGTCGCCGCCGCGGAGCACGGCATCGCGCTGCTCGCCTCCATGGCGCGCAACGTCTCGCAGGCGGACAAGGCACTCAAGGCCGGTGAGTGATTGATTCTGCTTCCGATCAGCCGGTTCATTGGTTGCTTGATTGCTTTGCTTAAATTTGCTGCCTCCATTTCATTTGTTTTGTGCTGGTTGTTTGTTACGTTTGGGCTGACGTGTTAGAAATTAAGAAGCCAGAACAATGATACCATATTAGTTCATTAATAACATTGGTTCAGATGCGAGCTGGTTGTTTGACGTCGACGTCGTGTTCGATTCCGAAGGACGGAAGCATACTAATAGTATAAATAATCTTTGGTGCTTAGAGATGCTCCGAATCGAATGTTTTAAAGAAACGTTCTTCTAATTGAAGACGACACTAGCTTTTGTTGTCTCACGACATGCACGAGCATTACAACTTTGGACAATACAAAGTGGCGTCAAAAGAAAGGATAGTCCAACACAATTATTTTGACTGACTAATATCTTTATGAATATATATAGATAAGCCTAAAAAAATTACAAGTAACTTTGGTATCGAAAATATACTTACACAAGACATTTTTAGATTTTGTAAATATATTTCAATTCGAGTGTACATGGTCAAAGTTGTCAAATGCCCTAGACAACATTTGTTTGTAACTGGGGGAGTAGTTTTGGTTTTGTATTTTAAGATGGTGCGATGGGCTGCTACTATGTCATTTTCAAGTTCTACAGTCCTGCTTCTATAATTCTTTTGGATTTATCTTATGACTTTTAAGTTATTTATGAGAGAGTATAGAATAATAGAAACTCACATGTGATTTTTAACTGATATATAAAGTTACTATAGTATGTACTATAATTAATTTATAGATCCTGTTTTAAAAATATCACATTTAAAAATTATTTATTATAAAAAAAATCAAAAAATAGCATTGAGAAACGGAAAAGAAGAGGTCTGTCTGCACTGCACAACTTACAGTGGGTCGATCCAATGTACTTCTCGTGCAGATTTGCAGTACAGTGAAAGCCTATCCTTTTTATAATTCTTCGAGTAATTTTCTTACTTACACACTTGGCAATTCAAATTGCTCTTGTGCTGATCACATGGTGATTAAGCGTGCTTTTGATATCTTTTTTGAGTGGTCCCCTTTGGTTGGTGGAGTTCGTTCTTTTTTTGGTTCGGATCTCTAGATCCAGGAGTGATAGGTGATAGGAGTTGATAGAGTTTAATGAAGCTGAGCAGGCTCAATGCATCTGGTTTTATGGGCAGATTCAATGAATCTGGTTTTATCTACACCTCTCTTACGTGGAGCTCGAAAGATTTGTGCAGACCAGAAAACTGTACTTTTGCGCAGCTACTACGAGATGGGCCTGGTAGCTGAAGTTAGTGGAGGCAACTGAATCTTGCTTCCGGTGCCCGAAGTAAATTATTGGGTCCTATGAACCACCAACAGGCCGCTCGGGCCCGCATTTCGCTAGACTAGCACCACCAGGAAGTCGTCGTCAGCCGTGCATCTACGTGTATTTATGCACAGAATCAGAATACTCTCTCTTTGCTTGCCTTTTGTACCATGGGAATTAGATTTATTATTCATTTAGGGTGGTGATCGGTTCAGCTGAAAAGCTCATGGCTTATGGCTGAAAACACTGGAGGTGACTAAAAAATCACTATAGCTGATAGAGGCTTATTTAGTATAATTAAATTTTAAAAAATTTAAAAATATAAAAAATATGTTAGCCCATTACGTATAATACAAACAAATACGGGAAAAAAAGAACCGGCAAAAAAGCTCAACAAAAAGCCAAAAGTTCAGAAAAAAACGAAACTTATGAATAGTGAAAAATAAGCCAGAAGCCAGAAGCCGAAGCCGAGTTGATCAGGGCCCTAGATTAGATACACATAAGAGCAAGCTTACCTCAGGCCAGTCCCACCCGGCCCGGCATGGATCCCATTCAGCACAGGTCCGTTATGATCCATTTAGCTTGTCAGCCTGAACAGGATGTGTCGCAGGCTGAGGCGGTAGCCACGCATGGTCCAAATGGGTTTCCTGCTGTCCTAGGCTGGCATGAGCCCGTTTAGCCCAACGGCCAGCAGGTATGGCTAGCCCGTCCAACCCAGCTGGCCCATTTGGCCTGAAAATTTTGAAAAATATAATAGTTCAAAAAAATGTAGAATTCGAAAAGGACACAATCAACTATAGAAATTATAGAAAAAATAAAATAAATTGTAGAAATTATAGAAAAAGGCTAGGCACGCTGTGCGCTATGTGCTGTGTCGTGCTGGCAGCCTAGGTTCGGCCCACCCATCGTGCCATGCTGGCCCTGCCTGACGCACTTCGTGTTGTGGGCCATACCTACAGTAACATGCTTTGGACCGGCCCGGTAGGTACAGGCCATTTGGACACCACTACCTCAGGCCATCAGCTAATTAGTCAACTAACCCTACAAAATGGCTACTAGTATGTTTGAGCAATTGAGCTGTGAGCGTATGCTTGGTTTGGGATTAAATTTTGCTCTTACGCTTTAGTAGCCACAACAATGACTGGACCAACGCTTTCTGTATTTGTCCTAAGAACTACACTATGATAACTTTCAATAGAAGATAATATTTTTCCCGATTAGCAAGCTAATTTAAAAAGATGTATTTAATTTACGTTTAAAGGACTCCCCCAGTTTCTGCAGGAAACAGAAAAAGAATACAAGTACAGACACATTACCCCCAGTAAATAAGTGTCACAGCCTACTGAAACTATTACAAAACAAATACAGAAAAAAGGAACACACAGTGTTCAGTAAGAGCTTACGGCCATCAAGTTGATTATGATATCGACGACCTGCTTGTTGGGGCAATTGATTGAGCACAGTCTATTGCCTTTTTCCATTCTGTGAAGTCTATTTCAGATAATGACAGCTTACCAATGTGACCAAAAGCGATGCATCACAACTGTGGGTGAGGAGTATATGCCTTCTGCTGTTAGTTCAGATAGCACAATTATGTTGTTAATGTCTTTTCTAATTATAAGCGTACGATCGAACATTAAACGAACCGGGGTGAGGATGTATGGAAAATTTTTGAGTAATTGTATTGTCATAAGCTATGAATTTCTGGTCCGCTTTCAGTATAAGCATTGGTTTCTTATGGACGAGCTAACACTTGCATGACGTAATCTTGGATCTTTACGTGTCTCATGATATATGGTTAGAAATTCACCAAGATGATGCTTATTGCTTATTGGGGGATCTATGCAGAACCATGTTGGTAATATGCCCCTAACAAAATTTTATGTATCAAAGGCACGATGCCTCAATTTAGTGGAGAATACATCCTTGGTCAACTTCAGGGATCTTTTTGGAAAGGGACTACCTATTTGCCAAATTTGAAAATATTGCTACTTGTTGAAGCAAAATTGCTATCTGATATTTTGATAACCTGTTGCTTTCTGGTGCTTATGACACAAACATTCATGCTTTGTCAAGGTGAAACTTTGGTGGATGTAGTCTGGCTTAATTTTATTTGAAATAGCAAGGGGGCTTAATTTTAGTTGCCTGCAAAAATTGGTATAGAAGTGATCTAACCAACCAGTGGGTATTTTCGCCGTAGAGATTAACAACAAATTCATCATTGGGCAGTGCATATAAAAGGTCTAGTTCTGTTCTTAAAATGCACTTGAGACTTGGGCAAATTATATTCCTATCTGCCCTGTTTACGAAGGATATACTGTTTCTGGTTATGCTAATGAAATGATGCATTGCTGTTTTATATATGGTCTGCTAAGCTCTTGAAGCAACCGGTTCATTCTTGCTAATAAATGCATTGAGCAAATCTCTCCTTTGCCACAGGTAAATGGCAAAGAACCAAGTACGTGGGAGTTTCCCTGGTTGGAAAGACTCTTGCCGTCATGGGCTTCGGGAAGGTTGGTTCAGAGGTAGCGAGGCGAGCGAAAGGGCTCGGGATGCATGTGATCGCTCATGACCCCTATGCCCCCGCCGATAGGGCCCGTGCCATCGGAGCTGAACTGGTATCTTTCGAGGAGGCCCTAGCCAGAGCCGATTTCATCTCGCTCCACATGCCACTCACCCCGACGACATCCAAGATCTTCAACGACGAGTCCTTCGCGAAGATGAAGACCGGTGTTCGGATCATCAATGTGGCCAGAGGTGGTGTGATCGATGAAGATGCTCTTGTTAGAGCCCTCGACTCCGGCAAAGTTGCTCAGGTAATAAGAAATTTCGTCTTCTCAGTGTTCTACTAACTCGTCAATGTGAAGATTTCTCTGAAAGGTAGAGCTTTTCTTTTCCAATCTGGATCAGGCAGCTCTTGATGTCTTCACGGAGGAGCCCCCACCAAAGGACAGCAAGCTGGTGCTTCATGAGAATGTCACTGTCACACCCCACCTTGGGGCAAGCACAGTAGAGGCCCAGGTCTGCATCTCACTTACAACCATGTCAATACTTGTCCTACATTGATGTAAACCACTTGCCGCTGTCTCCGATGTACTGACTTTACTGAACTCGCCAAAATTGCAGGAAGGCGTCGCTATCGAGATAGCCGAAGCTGTCGTCGGTGCACTGAGAGGCGAACTCGCAGCGACAGCCGTGAATGCTCCAATGGTGCCAGCTGAGGCACGAAGTTTCTTGATATGTCATGTTCATACTTCAATTATTCAAAAACTTGGATAACTCGTTCATACTTCAATTATGCAAGTACTTAGATATCTCGATCTTATGAATCTTTTTCTTCCCTATGCAGGTTCTTTCAGAGCTCGCTCCGTATGTTTCCCTGGCAGAGAAGCTGGGCAGGCTGGCAGTGCAGCTCGTCGCCGGCGAGAGCGGCATCAAGGGTGTCAAGGTGGTGTACACCTCAGCCCGGGACCCCGACGACCTCGACACGAGGCTCCTCCGCGCAATGGTCACCAAGGGCATCGTGGAGCCCGTGTCCAGCACGTTCGTCAACCTCGTGAACGCGGACTACACCGCGAAGCAGCGCGGCCTGCGCATCACTGAGGAGCGGGTCTCCCACGACAGCGCCACCGCGGAGGCGCCGCTGGAGTCCATCCAGGTCCGCCTCTCGCACGTGCAGTCCAAGTTCGCCAGCGCGATCAGCGACGGCGGGGACATCGTCCTCGAAGGCAGGGTCAAGTACGGCATCCCGCACCTCACCGTCGTCGGGCCCTACGAGGTCGACGTTAGCCTGGAAGGCAACCTGATCCTTTGCCGGCAGATCGACCAGCCCGGGATGATCGGGAAGGTCGGGAACATCCTCGGGCAGAGGAACGTGAACATTAGCTTCATGAGCGTCGGCCGGACCTTCCGGGGCAAGCAGGCGATCATGGCCATCGGCGTCGACGAGGAGCCGGACAAGGAGACGCTCGAGAAGATCGGGAAGATCCTGGCGATAGAGGAGTTCGTGTTCCTCGAGCTATGATGGATAGGAAGTCTTTCCTTAGGATAAGTAGTATCGCTTCATTTGGGTTTGATGACCGCAGGGAGTAACGTGATCCGTGGTCTGTCGGGGCTTCTACATTTTTACGTCAGGAAGAAGGGAAGTACATATGAAGGGTGCCTTCGTTTGGCCCTTGTTTAAATAAGAGTGAACGATCTACGTGTATGTATATTCCATGTGTAACTGTATTGTGCTTAATGCTTGTTTGTGGAGAACAGCATCAGTGTATCAGAAATTGTAATGTTTGATGCAATCAATGGTACTAGTATGATGGGGAAAAATGCTGGTATTTGTATCTGCTGTCAGGAAGGGGCCGCCTAAAATACTATTTCCTGCTGGTGGTGTGAGTCTTGCATTTCCTGCCCTGTACAGAACGTGGTCGAATGTTTTAGTTTTTTTTTGAAAGAAAAATGTTTGGCTATTTTTTTACTGCAAAGTTTCTTTACTTGCTACTGAAAATGAGTAAATTCAACCTTCCTGCACCCCTACAAGAAGAAACGGCTATCCCTTCTCAATCCCCTTTTCCAGTAGCCAAACTTGCATCACATGACCAGACCAGCCTCACGAACACACACACAGTATAATGACCGAAAATGCCAAATAATGTTTGTCCTTTGCAGCAATCCACCGATGGTGCTAGCCCATCCAATTTAGAAACACGACCTAATTCTTGACTAATCTTAAGGCCCTTTTCGGCAACCACCTCTGCTTGGCTGTGGGCTGTGCCGTCTGGGCTAGTGAAGATTAGCCGCGCGACATACTACAGGTGGGCTCTGGAAGGCGCTGGGCGGCGATATACGAGCTGGACGCGGTCGTGAGGACGTTCGGCCGGTGCGCGCACGCGGTGGCAGCCATGAGCCCGGGGTGCCAGGAGCGGATCCCGGAGACCGGGACGGGACGGAGCACGCGTGCCTCTTTTTTTTTTCTTTTTCTTTTTCTCTCTTACTATTTTGTGATGAGCCTCACGCTCTTGTTTAGGCATTTACGTCTGAAGGTTTATGGAGACCTGTGCCCCCAACAACAATCTTTGATATTACAACGCGGGTAAACGTGCATCTCGGAGAAAAAGAAAACGCGAGCACGCGGTGCAAACACACCACACGCTGCATAGGGATAAAAACGAATCGAATATTACTCGGATATCCGGCTACCGAATTCAAATATATCAGATTCGGATATCTAATATCGGATCCAGACACATAATACCCGGATATGTATACAAATCTAGTATGGCTCAGTGCGGATTCTGATACGGATATCCGATAAGATCCGGCTTTGACAGATATAATAGCAACAACTTATCAATATGTATCTTTTACATTTGGCCTTTAAATTAGGCATATTATATATGCATTTCGATCATCTCGATGAGCCCATCAGAATAATGGACTTTAATTTGGCATTTTTTATTTTTGTATATCCCCAATAAAACCTTTTGCATGCTCTTTTTAGTTAAATTTGATATGTTTATAACCGCAATATATCTAGAATTAGTTAGGGTTAGTAACAAAATGGCAGCAATAATCAATGATTATATGATAAACTAGAGAAAATGGGGCATAAATATTACTATAAAACTCATATTGATTTGTTAAACTTCATTGCATCATAGAATATGAAGCTATCCTCAAAAGTTGTATTATATAAATACGTGAGATGAATTATTTATTTGTTGCTGTCAACATTTAATGCGCAGTTACATGTTAGTCACTGAGTCAATTATTTATCAATTTAAAATATTAAAATAATCCGGTGCCATGTTTTAAATAGGTGGGGCTACGAATAATTATTGGAATCGATCCGATTTTGAGTATAATCTGATCCAAATTTGTATCCGACATTTGTTCGGTCTATATTCATATTTGGCGTTTGTCTGATTCGTATTGGATGAATTCGAGAAAAAAAATATAGATGTAAATATGATTTAAACACTATCTGATCTGCTTTTACCTTTACACACGCACACACCTACACACCAAACCCGTATACACACGTGCGTACATCTTAGCACATGTCTAGAATTGTAAGGGGGCAAGAAGAACCTTGCAACCCTACGGAGTACGGACATGTGATTTCTCACCAGAGAGCACTGTTTGTGTGTGAATATACGCAGTTAGGATCAAGCCTTGGCACGTGAAATCATACAAACATGCCTGATGCCTCCATAAATTGGCCACAAATCGATTCACGCTGACACAGTGAAGTGAATTCGTGTTGCGTAAAAAGCGCGTCACCCATCGTTTAGAACAGCTGATTAATCAGCACGAATGCGAATGTGGGAAAGCTGCTGTCACCTGCGGTATTTGTTTGTCGCTGTTCTTTTTTTATTATGTTAGTGACTTTTCACGGTCAACTCACTACTACAAAAATACTATTAGTAGACATCAAATTACAAACGGTTTGATAAAATCGTCTGTGACGTACACTATAATAGACGATTTTAATTTGGAAACCGTCTGTGTTGTTGGTGTCAGAAAAAACGAGTATCACAGACGGTTCGTACCGAGAACCGTCTATGATACTGGACTAGATAATCAGCTTATCATAAACAATTTTTTTAAAACCGTCTGTGATAATGGCTACATATTTATTGCGTCGTTCAGAACCACATCTGTTTTCATTTCGATCTAGATATGACCGGTGCTGCACCTGGAGGAGGCAAGGTTTTCAAGCCAGTTAATTGGTGAGAGGAGGCATGAGAATTTTGAAGATTCATATGTTCCTGGTTGCCTTAGATATGGTTAGTAATGAAATTTATTTTTCTTTGCATTACAATTTAGATCTAAGTTTTGGTGAGTGTTATTGAAGATGGTTTGCATCTACTTAACCATATATGATCAGTTCCCGTAATGTGGGAGGTCAAATTTGTCAAAATTGTTGGTTATAAATGGTTCGTCGATCGCTGGGGAAATAGTTGTTGTGTTTATAATATGAATTAAGCTAGCAAAGCCTCAATGCATGTGGTATATATGTAGTAATAATTAATTAATTTAATTTTTAATACTAAGTTGTTATATATATGCATAACGTAGGACCGAAGCTAGATGTATGCTGCGAACCGTGTGAGTGAAGAATACATTAATGGCGTGTCTGCTTTTACAAGAGCCTGTGATATTTATATATTACATATGGTTTTTAACTAAAATCGTCTGTGATATTTATATATCACAGACGGTTTTTAACTAAAAACCGTCTGTGATTATCAACTAGCACAGGCGGTTAAAAACCGTCTGTGACATTTGCACCACAAATGGTTCGAAAGTCATCTGTGATGATCTCGTATCATTACTGATTCATAAATTCAGACGGCTCACAAAACCATCTGTGATAACATTTCTGAACCGTCTGTAATATGGTTTTCTGTAGTAGTGACAATCATTTATTTCTATAACTTTAAATTAGTGTAAATTGATAAATTTAAGATATTATATATGAAAGCACTTTTAGTAACAAATATAGTGATATAGTTTTTATACAGCAAATCTATATGGCTTTAAACTTGTTAGTGATCGAATCTTAGAAATAGGTTCCAAAACATTTCAGCTGTAGGGAGTATATTTCTACTATAACCATCAGCTGCATACTCATCTACTTCCAGCATATAGTACCATTAGAGCGGGCGGAATGGAGATGCATCATTTTGTGTTCCGTTCCAGTCAGAGCTGAACATTCTGGCTATTCTGGCCTACAGAACGGAATTGGCAACTACGGTTTCTAGGACGGAGATTTGATCCCAGTTTGTCAAGGTTCCAGCCTCGTCTCGTCCATTTTGGTCCCAGCTGATGCGAATCGACCATTTTCGCTTAAAGTGGTGATTCCCAGAACAAAACTCACCGAGACCACGAAGAATATACGTACTGCTCTTAGAGCATCAATAATGTGAGGTGTGAACAGCTGAAGCAGCCACGCGGCGGTCTCCCTCATGCATGGTCCAGTGTTGTCACACGTGTCTGTGCAGGAGCCATGTAGACAATCAAGAGTGGATGATTGTTTCTAATTTTTTTCTCCAGGAACCTTTCGTTTCAATGGCTACGAAAGTCAAGAAGTTTATATTACTCTACCTACTTTGATCCCAAAAGCTAAGGAAAACTATGAAAATCATAATCTAGGTATTCACAATGAATCTCCCATAAAAAAACAAAGCCAACAAAGGCTTTATGTGGCCGTACAGTCTGACCTCTCGTGCAAGACGGTCTGATCTATCTCTCAGTACAGAACTGAAAATCAACATGATTTCAAATCTAAAAATCGATGTAACTTCTAATCCATAACTCCAAATGACTTAAACTTTGATCACACCTTATTTAGAATGTTGAGACCAGATCAAGTCAAGAAATACTAGGTTCTTAGACTCGATACTAATAATTTGAAGGAGAACACCCACAAACTCTAAAATCCAAATTACTTCTTACTTGTGAGGATTTAAGATATGAGGTCTTCAAGATATACTCTCAAATGTCCTAGCAAGATAATCTAATCAAGGATTCAAGCTAAAATCAACTAGATAACTATTTTGAATTTTTTTACTTAAGAACATGAAAACCAAGAGAAGAACTAGTGAAACACCAAGAAGGGATCAATGAGTTAATCTATTATCAGTAGAGTAAGTGATTCATGAGCATATAAATGGTTGTAAGGTGCTCCCAAGACATCACCTTTACTCATTCAAGATTTCTCACATAGCCTTAGGGAGAGAGAAAAAACTACTTAAGACATAGCCAAAATCTTCTTAACCCTAGCTCTCCCCTCTCCTCTCTCATATAAAATGAACCACTTAGTGGGTCTCAACCCACTACGCACATGGGGAAACCCGTCAACCCCATTAATACGGGTTTTACACACTCACGCATGTTTCTCAAATCATTTACAAGACTTAACCTACTAAACATTAGCAATCAATCCACTTAGCCATCTTAGCTCACCTTGACCTAAACCGCTTCTCCTTAGCATTTCTTCGCGCCACTTAGCCATCTTAGCTCACCTTGACCTAAACCACTTCTCCTTAGCATTTCTTCGCGCCGCGGTTTTGTTCAAGGCTCAACCCGGTATTTGGTAAACTACCAAAAATATCCCCGACGAAGTGGTCGAGCACCTTCCCTTGACCCATCTCCATCTTCACATCAAAGCATCTCTGTATGCTTTAACACTTAGCATGTGACGTCCAATGACTTTGCCATCAAGTCTTCATGCATCTCGTCCCCCCCTAATCGTCTTTACTTACACCGGTCCAAGTCACTTAGCACACCACATGCACTAATTTATCTCTTTACAATCCTTGTTTTTTCTTGTGCTTCCCCGCTTGAGCTATGTAGTTTTACTCGGACTTACTCGACCACACGGATCTCAGCTCTCCCATCTAGTCTTGGTCACTTGTCATCGATTGTTAATGTTCTCCAAGCCACATATACACCTAAAGATCAAGCAACAATCTCGAGTACAAGTTCTATGTATTTGACTCATGTTAGTCAAAATAATATATCATACAACACAACACAATACAATCAACCAACAGCTCCCATGTGGTACACACACTTAAACTACTCAAAAACAGCTCTAACTGTTTTCTGACCGCAACCACCGGTCTGACTACTCTTCCCATAGCGGTTAGGCCGCCCACTAGTCAAACTACCAACCAACGGTCGGTTTGACCATATACGTCTAGCGGTCTGACCGGTCTCGCATATTGGTAAGGCTGGTTATACTAACAGCAATACTGAATTTTGCCAACTTTTACAAAATCAAAACCTAATTCTATAAATATACCAATTATGTATCACTAATTATCAATAGACTTTCTCACGTAGTGGTAAAGTCTGCCTGCACGTCTCACGTCCAGCTATAGCGCGCGCATAGCAGCACTCGTAGTAGTGACCCCTCCGTTTCCGCCATCTTTTCTCTCCGCCACACGGTGCCCTCCTCAAACACCTGAAGGGCGCCGCCCCAATCGTCGCTCTCGTCCTTCCCCATTATTCCCCGTTCTCCTTAACTGCTTGCTGCCCTTTTCAGTGGCCTCTCCCACCGTGTCGCTTTCTGCCACGGCGTCACCACCTCCTCCCTCCTTTTGCACGACTGTTACTTTTGGTTCAAGGCTTCATCGACCTTAAAAGCTAGTATTCGACAGTCGACACTTGGCAAAAGCAGCTGCTTGTTTATTGAGAAGCATCACTGTTTCGTGCTTCCGTTCATCATGAATTCTAGCCATGAATGGCATCAAATGGCAAATGACATGGATCAATTCTAGTCACAAGAAACAGAATCGTAGAGGGTCTTCTGTTAGAACGAGCCGGTCAAAACTAATTGCAAGATACTCCTTTCTTATGGCTGCACAAGGCTTGCCAGAATATTCCGTGCATATGGTAGGCCTGCGACTCTGCGAGGATGCATGACGAAATAATAGTTTTGTAATGTTGAAAAGACACTCGGTTGCTAGCACGCGGATCAAGCCAGTGGCAAGACGACGATGACACCGGACACGCATGGTGTGGTGGCTCAAGTAACCGTTACTCTTGTTAGAGTACGAGTATATTTACCTTAAAAAAAATGAATATATTGTCCCTTTCTTTGATATATAACATTTTCTGTGAACTGATAGTACATGAAACTTAGTATGTTATCAAGATTAAAAAGTCTTAAGTTGAAAACCCGGTAATCGCAACCGACCTTAATTTTAGTCAACTAGCAGCGGAAGCGCGGTGCACGTCGCGCTAGCTACTACGTAGAACGAAGCAAAAGAGACGACAATTTGTGAGATTTTTCTAGGAAAATTAGGGCCAAAACATAATTCTGGAAAAATCGGAGGGCTTCTTCTAAAAAAAAGGACCCTGACGTAATAATAGAAAACTATAGGACATGAGCTCTATCTTATTTCGTTAATAGAGAGAAGGGAATACAAGCACCGACCCAAGATGGGCAATGACACCTCTAGAACATTGACCCAACAAAAAACAACACCTCTAGAACACCGATGTATTATCTTTTTTCTCTCAACAGATTACGGTTTTATATAAATTGGTAGGTGTATGAAACTCAATAGGGTTGAGTGATCATGTTTGTTGGTTGCTAGCTTGTCCTTGCCATGGAAGAGAGGGTTTACAAACTCGCAAGTTACAACCATGCATGTTTTCCCTTTTCTTTCCCCTTTAAGATGGCGTCACAACCATGAAGAAATGATAAATGCTGATAGCAACCAACCAAATCTCTACCCCTCTATAATACACCAAAATTTTCTTTACTAAATCCACCCCGTCAACCACCCCCACAGTCATGCCTAATCTAAGTCCACCTAGATTTGTGTACCAAAGTAATCCAACTTCATACAAATGAATGGCCTGAATCTCTCCTCAAGCCTTCTTCTCTTACTCATTGAAGATCCTAAGGCCAAAATTATCCGGATCATGCACATCATTGAACCCAGAAACCCCACCCCACGCCCACGCACACGCCCCCGACGCTGCCTCCACCCCGCGATACCCGTCTCCACCCGAGCGCGCCCTCCGCGCCCAATTCCCCCTAACCTCCACCCAATTCCCCCTGCCGCTCCCAACCTAGCCCCAATCCGCCGCGGCACCCCGCCGCCCACCTCCTCCGCCCTACTCTGCCCCTCTTGCTTGCTCTCCCCTCCCCCTTGCTCCACTCTCGCGTCGCCCTCCCTCTCCCCTTCCTTCCTCTTCTCGACGCTGCTCTTAGCCGCCTCACGTTGCCCTTGCTCTCCCCTGCCTTCTTCTGGCTGGCGCTGGTGGATCTGGCCACCGACGCTCCTCTCGCGCGCCCTCCCCCTCCCGGCCATCCTCCCACCGCCACCACTCTCGACCTCCGTTGGCGCCACCGTCCTCTCCAAGCCCCCCTCCTCGATGCCTTCTTGGGCGCCGGTGCTGGTGGATTGAGGGTAGCGGTCCGTAGATATGCAAGAGGAAGATCGTCAAGGACCACCACCGCCTCCTCCATGGCTACCTCTTGAAGGTGGAGAACAAATCTACGGTGGCCAAAGCAAGAGGTGCGATGGCTACCAAGGCGAGCGGTCCGACGGTGGCGGCCCTTGGCATCATGCTCGAAAAGGCTGCCGGGTGGGCTTGGGCGGTGCGCACTGGGCAGGGTTGCATGCGACAGGGCAATTGCCCGCTGGGGGAGGTGGCCAGCCGGTGGGCGGAGAGAAGAAGCCAAGTCACCACTGCTTAACGTTCAAGCTTTCAACCGAGCTGCTGAACCAACGGTGATTTCCCAAATCCTAATTCCACAACTCTGAACGTAATTGGGAATCCCATATCCCTACTATTTTCCACAAATTTGCCCCATCAACCGCGATGACGGTGGGTCTACGGCTCATCGACGGCAAGGACGCGCAGATCTGCGATGTGAAGGCCGGTGAGGAGCATCGCAGGGTCTTTTTGTGGTTTTCAGAAAATTGTGGTATTCTTTTTGAGCCTAAAATGTTCAATTTGTCTACTATTCCATCTGAAAGAAGGATTACACCTTGTGATTCTTGCCATCGGGTTGTTGCTAATTGAGCCCTTGTTTCCTCTCTACCTGCACAGGCTTGTGCTTGAAAGTGCTTCGGCTGGCTCTCTGAACTTCTGAAGGTAAATTTTTTAGCCACATTTGCAATGTTAGGTGACTTCAATTGTAGAGAATATTTGTTTGTTGTTATAAAGTGATTTGGACTGAAAATGAAATGTGAAAGTAGGTCTTGATATATCAGAGTGGCATTGACGGAGTGTGCAAGCCTTTAAAGATTTGGGTATGTTGTTTTTCATAGTATATTCCTTTCAAAGACCTAAACTGTAGACTGAACTTATGTTTTAAATATCCTACATTCAGATTGCTTTGGATTTAGCTATGCCTCAAATTGTCGATATACACTGTCAGTATACGGTGTCTGAATGGTTGTTGGGCTTAAGATTTTGATTCTTCCCATTATTTTCCTGTAAGAGATTGAAACCTGATTGACAGCGACATAAAAATATCAATGCCAGTATGAGTTTCTAGGTTTGCATTCCCTGGTAATGTTTTCCTGGTTTGGAACTGGTGGTCCATGTCTTGGAACTCTCTGTATTTGTGCACTTACTGATCTGTGTGTGATTTCCCATGGGAAGGTGTAAGTACTCCCGACTCTTCCATGCTATTTAATCTAGCCATTCTACATGTTAATTATATTGTCTGACATGATCAGCAAGGCTATAGTATTATACACACACACATATAGCCTAGGCTCCATACTTATGAGCCATCGGATCACTTTAGATTTTGTGCAAATCAAAACATTGTATTTCATGAACTAAACTAGGATCCAACCTGTTAAGCAATTCATCTACATGTTTCGGATTATTTCCACGTTATTTGCATGCAGATCTTTCCATGTAATACCCATGCCTTTGAAAAGAGATTGTGGCGTTGAATTTTTTCCATTCTATTTGCATGCCGGTCTTTCCATATTATTTGTTGCAGGTTAGAGCCTTAGCAGACTTTAGTACTGGTAAGAGCATCTCCAGTAGAAGCCCTCAAATCAGAGCCCCTACTTTTGATTTGAGGGCTCCCCCTACTTTTGAGGGCCCTGTTTTTTGAGTTGAACTCCAGCAGAAGCCCTCAAATCAGGGCCCTCAAATTCATTCCAACTGAGAATGACATGTAGAGCCCACTCGTCATTCTCAAATTTCTCTACCCCTCCTCTCCTCCACCCGTGCGCTCTCCGCTCATCCACCGCGCCTCCTCTCTCCTCCTCCCCGCCCTCCTCTCCTCTGCCCACCCCATGCCTCGCGCGCAGCGCGCGCCTCACCTCGCCTGCCCTCCGCCTCCGCTCGGGCCTCCCTCGCCGCGCTCTCCACGCTCCTCTCCGCCACGCTTTCCGCGCTCTCCACGCTCCCCTCCCCGCTCGGGCCCCTCCCTCTCCGCCGCGCTCTCCACGCTCCCCTCCTCGCCGCGCGCCTCCCGCCGGCCACCCACTCCTCCGACCTCCTCGCCCTCTTCGACGACGCCCTCGCCCACCTTCAACCCCCGGCTGACTCTTCCTCACCCCCGGCTGGCCGCCGCGGTTTCCACCGCCGCCTCCCCATCGGTCGACCCCGGACCGATTCCGCTCGGTGGGAGCCGCACCCCGGCACCCTGCAGCCTCCCCCACCACCGGCCGGCGTCCTCCGCCACGCGAGCTCCCCCGCCATGGTCGCCTCCCCGCGCCGTTGCCCGTGCTCGTCGCCGGCTCAACCCGGCCTCCTTCCGGCCGCCCCGGTAGCTCAGGTGAGCTTCTACCACCTTGCTCATGCTCGCGCACACCTCCCTTCTTTCCCCCACCCCTTCGGCCACCGGCGCCTCTTTTCTCCTCCACTGCTGGCCTAGAGTCGACGGAGGAGCGGGGAGCGGGAAGACGAGCGGCCGGGCAGGGGCGGGCTGCCGGGCGGTGGCGAGATCTGGGTGGGGGCAGGCCGTCGGAGGGGAAGAGGAATCGAAGCGGCGGGCGCGGCGCTGAGCTGTCAATGCCCGCGAGTGAAAACCATCAAAGCAGAAAAATAGGGGCTCCTCCGAACCCGGGAATGAGGGTGGAGGGGATTTGAGGGCCCTCAAATTTGAGGGCTCTAGTAGGGGCCTTCTTTGGACCTCTGTTTTTGCCTCAAGCCCTCAAATTTAGTTTTAGGGGCTCAAATAGGGGCCTTGCTGGAGATGCTCTAATGTCTCGCACAAATTACTCTTCAATTAATCCCGTCTAATATCTCGCACGCAGAAATTACTCTTCCATTTTGTTTTTCTTTCCATCTCGGGCGTCACGGATGTGTCGGACGTGGGCATGGCAGAACGTGGGCGGTTGGAGCGTCGCAACCGGCTTCACTTGTGGTAGTGCTGGACGTGGGCTATTTGGACTCCGTCCGTCGGTTACTTGACTGATCGTGCGTTGCTCCAGTCGCGGTTGATGGTTGAAAAATTAGTATGGACGAAACACATGGTCGACATATCAGTATCGACCAGCGTGGTCGTAGTACGGGTTTACGACCACTCTGGTCGTGGTCCAAGGTCCTAGGAAGTTTTACGACCAAGTTGGTTGTGGTCGAAAGCCACCAGGGCAGTTTACGACCATTTAGTCGAAAGTTGAAAACCTGCCGGGAGAGTTACGCCCACTGCAGTTCATTCTGAGCCTGGTCGAAAGGGTTTACGACCACGTTGTCCGTGGTCGGAAGTTGTTACGGCCACATTGGCCGTGGTCGGAAGCTGCTAAACCGATTTACGACCACGTTGTGTCATTTACGAATACTTTGGCGCTTACGGCCACGTTGGTATTTACGACCACGTTGGCCTTTATGACTACGGTGGCATTTTCGACCACTTTGGTGCTTACGGCCACATTGTGTCGTTTACGAATACTTTGGCGCTTACGGCCACGTTGGTATTTACGACCACATTGGTAGTCGAGAGCTGCGGTTGGTAGTCGAAGTTTCGACCACGTTGTGACGTGCTCAGGATGTGGTCGGACGGGACTTCGACCACTGTGAGCCCATGTATGTGGTCAGAAGGGGTTTCGACCATGGTGAAACTCGTGCACATGGTCGGAAGTGGCTTCGACCATGACGAAAAGTGTTGTATGTGGTCGGGAAGGGTTTCGACCAGCGCTAAACTCGGTGCACATGGTCGGAAGTGGCTTCGACCACGACGAAAAGTGTTGTATGTGGTCGGGAAGGTGTTTAAATCACGCGATAAGCGGTCGTAAGTTTCGTTAACGGTCGTATGGTCTCGCGAAGCGGTCGCAAGACCTGGGAATCGGTCGTAGGCTTTTGAGCATTGCGTGTTGGGTGGTTCCGACCGGTCACATATTTATGTGACATTCATTATGTGACAAAACTATTTGGTTATACAATATATAGGACGTGGATCTTAATGAATCTGATTATTCGTTTTATTTTTGATAAATTTTATCTTGTTTTGTATTTTACCGTAGCGTTAGCACGAGCACACTACTAGTTGTGATAGTAAAGGATTAGAGATTGATGCGACACAGATGCGAAACAATTAGGCATATTCGAAACACACGGAATTCCACATGAATTTTCTAGGAAATAACGTAATTCGTATATGGATACCAGGGAATTTCCGTATTCTAAACAAAGTTATATTGTTCATTTCAACTTGGCCAGCTCGCAACCCAGTAGGGCAACATGAGCCGCTGGATAAAAAGGGTAGATCAAGGCCGTCTGAATTATTAATAGGATTTAGGATATGCTAGTGGCGGTTAATGTAATAGCTACCCTTGCTCTTCAATTAGGAACACAGAGCAGAGCACTCGCCGAAGGCAACCATTCGGAGGCTCGTACGCACCAAGCGCCGGGGCGAGCCGACGTGCCGTACGTACGCGACGAGGCGAACGGGCGGGCGACCGATGCGTGCGAATAATGGAGGCTGCACCGGCAGCACTGCCGCGGTGGTGGCGTGCGCGCGGCTGGTGGTGTGGTGCCGTAATTGGTGGCGTCGCACGGCCAACTCGACCGATTTCGACGCGACGTGCAAGGTAAGGCACGGCGCGTCCGTTTGGGCCGCGGCGTTGGCATTGGCGTTGGCATGCCGCGTGCCACGTACGTACGCCGCGCTCCGCCCGGCGTTGCTCGCTCCTGATCACGCGATCACGGAGGCACGGCCTGCGTGCCACGGTGCCGCGGTGGTCCTGCTTACTCCTGGCTACATAACTTGCCGCTGACTCGAGTCAAGCATAGCTTAATGTAACGTCCTAAGGTTCAAATCGATTTAAACTTAACCTCAATCTGGATAGGTCACGCACACATTGTAACCTATTTGCACTTTCGTTCGTTTTGTGCAAAACGGTTAACCAGAGGTTGCTATTATTGGAAGCCCTAAACTTATATATTAATGCTTCTCAAGCTAAACTAGTAAGGAGCGACTAATCCACACCCTCATATGCACACATATATAGATCATCATAGGTCTAATTCTATAGGGGCCGATGTGTCACATACACCCTCCTTAAGGGATCTGATGTCCTCGTCGGCCTAACATACCCATATTGGGGCAAATGATCAGGATCTCTTCTCTTGGCATATGTCCATGTATTTAGTGTTAGCACATATGCCCTTTCGTGTGTCCACGCCGGACCTACACGCGCCATACTCTATATGCTTGCGCTCCTGACCCGCATGCACTCATGTAACCTCGAGGGTTGGCTCTGATACTCATTTGTAGTGTCCTAGGATCCAAACCAGTTTTAAGGCCTAACCCCATTCTATGTAGGCCACACACACGTAAGAATCTGCTTGCACTTTTGTCTTCACTTCGCGCAAAATGGTTAAACGGAGTTTACTACCATTGGAAACTCTAGACTTAAATATTAATGCTTCTCAAGCTAAACTAGTAAGGTGGGACTAATCCACACCCTTATATACACATATATAAGCTATCATAGGCCTCATTCTAGAGGGGAGGACCGAGGTGTCACACTTAAAATCTGGCGCAGGGAATACTTCACTGTTTTGTCTGGTTGGGATCAACCGCTCACGTACGAGAATTGGTTTGGGCCACATCTCAAGTTGGTAAGATGGAACTGCACAGGCAAATCAAGTGATTCCTATTAACCAACAACGTCAGAGAGCTCAAAGGAATCTCCACATATATGGCCATATGTAAACCCTTCTGGCTTCCGTGAGTCCTTGACCTACAACGTCTATCGTTTCCACACATGCGGGCTACGGACTAGTACAATAGTGGATGGATCTTTAGCTATTCTACTACGAAATTAAACAGAAGGAATAAATGTACCAGTCTGCAAACAAACTACACGACAGCGACACGGGGAAATACAAAAGAACATGGACATAAATCGAGTCAAATGATTAATGGCCATGGAGAAAAGTTACGGCCTTAGTCGCCTGTGATGCGGCGGCAAATTATATGCGTGGTGACCATCATCATCATCGTCATCTGATAGCTCCACTGAATCGCCTGTGCAGCTTCACATATATTCTTACCGCAGCGCCCATGCCGTCCAGATTGTTTGACACGATTACTTGCCTTGTTCCCCTGTTCACGATCGTCGGTTTCCCTCAACTCTCAAAGATCACTAATATGCTAAATTACTACTTCTCTAAGGTATAATATAATATATACTCCCAATTGAAGTACCTTTAATTATAAAGAGGTTTTTTCCGACCGAAGTTCAAATGCAACTAACTAGCGAAAGCGGTGCTCACTTCTGGTGCGGAGCAGATGAAAGATGACTTCATAAAGGAGTAGCCAGAGAATCGTTTGGATGGATCAATCATGCACTACTCTCGCATCTCTCTTGTGTTCCTGTTCCCAGAAATCGCCAGCCGCTAGGCGTCGTCTAGATCTCCAAATTGAAGCAAGAAAAGCTCTGGCCAGAACGAATTGGGGTCCTCTGACTTTGTACTGTAGCGCAGCAGATCTGGGCCGTTCTTTTTCCGCCGAACGGCTCAGATCGCGCAACTGCACCCTAACTTTGCCTGTGCAAAGTCAGAGGATTCGATTCCGGCCAGAACGGACCAACATGTCGTCGTCCTCCCCTCGCGGCGCACCTGAGGAGCACCGTGCATATCATGGAGAGCCGCTACTGGTAAAATGGTAAAATGGCGCTTAGAAGAAATAGCACGGTGAAAGATAGAACCATTGCCTCTCGGTGGGTAAAACTGTAGGAAGCAGAACCGATCAAGAACCAAGTCCAGACCAAGTGCTACAGTACCAATGCTACAATACGTAGATAGGTGACTGTTTGGACGGTGCAAACTCGGCAGGATTTTTATGACAGAGATCAAACTCTAACAATAATTAAGTGATCCATGTAGGTTTTTGAGTAAACTACTAGCGACGCATGCTTATCCACGAGCGCCATTGACGCATCATGACGAGTTCTGTGCTCCAAGCCTGTTTACTCTCTCAAGTCCCAACTGTTGTACCTGTTTGTGAGATAAGATCAGAGATAGATTATGTTGATAGGATTGGTTTGTATAGACAAGGCCGACTTGTAATCCTGTGACAGTTGTAACAAATGTAAACCCGGTTTTTTGGGACTGTAGCTAATCCGGCACCTTGCCGTGATATAAATATAATCGACGGCTGCCTCTATTGTGTGCAGTAGCAATTCTTCTCATTCCTTCTCAACTCATTCAGAAATCCTTTATGGCATCAGAGCCATGAACTTCCTTTTTATGCTTCAAGTTGAGTCTCTGTTGCACCTCTTGATCTTGTGTAAACGGATGTGTGGGGTCCAACATGCACTTCATCTAGATATTTTAAATACTATGTGAGTTTTGTTGATGATTTCAGTAAATTTACTTGGCTCTATCTATTGAAGCAGAAGTCATATGTTTATAAAACCATCTTGATGTTTCAACCTTATGTTGAGAGACTCCTCAAATGAAAGATTGTTAGCGTTCAATCAGACTGGGAGTGGAGAATGCCAATAACTCAACTCTCTCTTTAAAGATGTTGGGATCTCCCACCAGATTTCATGCCCACACACCCATCAATAGAATGGATCCACTGAATGTAAACACCAACATTTGTAGAAACCGAACTCACTTTGCTTGCTTATTCCTTGACGCCTCTCCGATTTTAGGATGAGGCGTTCCCAACAACATATTGTCTAATCAATCGCCTTCCTAGTAGAACCATAGAAAACTCTACTCCTTTTGAGTGTGATGAGGATATAATTAATCCTTAAATTGTTATTCATCTATAAATAATATGGTTACATCATTATACACCTTGAGTGTACCCCTTATTTCTAAGGAGAGATTTTATAAGGTAGTCGTAGGCTCTTCTATGATTACTCTTTAGTCGTAGACTCTTCTATGACAATGTTTTAGTCATAAGCTCTTCTACGTCAACTTCTTAGTCGTAAGTTCTTCTATGATAACTCCTTAGTCATAAGTTCTTCTACGACAATTACTCCTTGGTCGAAACTTTTCCTATGAGCACCTTATAATTGTAAGTTTTCCTATGACCATAACATAGTCGTAAGTTATCTTACGACTACCTTGTGGTCGTAGATCCCCTATGACTAAGCCAAACTCTGACTGAACTGTCTACGATAACCCATTGCATCATGAGCCTATTTGACAGGGCAATTAGTATGAGTATTTATTCTTTAGAATAAGTGCACATAACTTCAAATTGGCAGAAACCGTCGCACGATGAGTAAAATACAACATCTCTAATAACTCCCGTCGGATGGTTATCATTTGAAATGTTAAGGCATCTCTTGGTAAGAAGAAATAGCCTATGCCATGCAAGCTATATAAAGATGGATATCAGGGAGAAGAGGAGGAGGACCGAGGACTGGGCCAGACCCAAGAGAGAATAGAAGTAGAGTAAGGCTTTCTGCATTACTTTCTCCATTGTAATTAGTTCATTGAGCAATATCCACACAGGAGTAGGGTTCTTATTCTCATAGTAGAAGACCCAAACCTGTATAAAAATTCATGTGTCTTTTCTCTGTGTGATTATAGCCAGGTCTTCAAGAGTTCCCCAGGACCCAAATAAATCATACGTAAGATCAATACTAAAACATCAACAGTTGGCGTCATCCGTGGGAAACATCTTTGCCAAAACTCCGGTAATTCCTTGTTGGAAAGTTCTCTTCTTTTTGATGTCCTCATTGCAGGAGAGTGGAACGAGGAGAACTGGTTTGACCTGGCCGACTACATAGATCTTGACATGGATGCTTGCTACAACAACGAGCAAACCATGCTTTCATTCGATAGTGAGGTTGTCTTTGGAGGTCCATCACGAGATCTCGGAGTTTGCACCACAAGTAAGTTGAGGAGGGATCCTTATCCCCCACAACATTATACTCAATGGAGGAACTAGTTTCTCTAGAGGGCAAGGGTCAATCCGATCACAAACAGGATTGCACCAAGGCGGGTTCGCAATATGAGGAGGGATTCATCTTCAAGTGTTCAAGTACCTTACCAACCACTCGATCTGGGTTAGCAAGCCCTGGAATATGTCATTTGGGAATCCATCAACTGTTGGTGGTCATGACCCTCAAGTCATCCCTATAGAGAATGTGGGTAGGCTCCCTGTGAGTCCGTCCGTACTCTTGTAGGGTTCAACTCCGATCCGAGATGGTTATAACCCAGAATTTTCCTTTTCTGGAGAGGCCTATTCCATACCGTGAGGCTCTGTCATTTGACAACTCCTCAAGCCAGGAGGCATCTGACGTGAGTGGAGACCATGTTCGGAAGGTTTTTGCCCTCCTCTCAGATACTAATCATTATCTCGGAGGAAGGCTTGGCAGCGCTCTCCACCGATCACACACTATGACCCCTTGTAGAGATGGCGAGGAGACCTCCAGTGATGAGCTCGGTGATTACTCTGATAAGCGTGGGAGAAATCCTTGAAATAATTACTCTCCTTTAAGGCGGCCCTAACCAGCCTCAGGCATTGAGGATCCTGATACCATACGAAGGAGAAGATTGGCTACCCAGAAGTTTTTGTCTGGGCGCGTCCAGTACCAATCTGAGGAAGCTCGATAACTTTAATGCATAAATAACTTGCTAAAAAAATCCAAATCAAGAGCTTGCTTGAGCACTGGGCTATGACCACTTCACTGAAGGTATTGCGCGAAGACTCTGAAGCATAATGGGCAGACTCGAGCAACCTCGCCGACACAACTTTGGAAGTGTGCATGTGTGACTACGTCTAGTCATTTGCAAAACTCACCTCGTGGAAATCGACGTGATGACAGGTCACGTCGTTCTCCAAATCATAACCCTGGTTGAAGGAGAGTATTTCAAGCATCCCCAGATTTGAAAGCTTTTAGAGTTGATGATTGATCACTACTTCGAGTAAGAAATATGCAGCAATAGATGGAATACGAGGAGTATTACCCTCATATGGATGAGACCTATTACAGGTCGGGTCCATCAACTACCGGGCATCATCGAGTACAGTTGCCTGGAGTGCCAATGATCCTTTCTCGTAAAGGAGGCATCATGACCTTGTTACTGGATGTTAGGCGTTCACGCCAGAACTTTGAGCAGTACGCTGGCCACCGTGGTTTTGACTGATAAACATGAAGAAGTTTGATGGGTCCCAAAACCCCATCAAATTTCTTTAGATCTAAACAACTGCAGTTCGAGTAGCAGCAGAAGGAGAGCATGTCATGGCAAACTACCTTCCGACTATGCTCGAGAGATCTGCTTGATCGTGGTTGTTGAATCAGTCACTAGAGTCGGTCCATTCATGCTAACATCTCTATAACCTTCTTCTAGTCAATTTCCAGGGCACATACAACCGCCTTGGGAAGGAAGACATGCACTAGATGAAAGCAAAACAGCAACGAGACTCAATGGCAATTCATCAAATGTTTTAGTTAGGTTCATAATTTCATTCTGGAGGTTTTTGATGCTTATGTCATTAGGGTGTTTAAGTAGAGAGTCCGTAATAGGAGGTTCACAGAAGACATTGCCTTAAATCCTTCGACTATAGTCACCAAGCTGTTCGAGATGGCCGACTGTTATGTGGCTGCTGCTGAAGCAGTCGAGTGAGCAAAACCATCGACCAAGCCAATTGAAGTACCAAAGAGGTAGATGAAGGTAGCAAAAGAAAGGAGAAGGTCAAGAAATCCAAGAACAAGGTAAAAGGTCAAAAGCCTCAAGCCAGAAGTTCTAAGGAGGTCTTGGCCATGGGTGAAAAGGAGCCACGGAATCCCAAACTATACTTTGATCGGGGCAAGGCCAAAATCCCTGTGCGAAAAGACAGTAAGCCTAAGTGGTGTCCCTTTCATAAAAGAGAAGGACATGACCTTCGCAACTGCCAAGTTTTTCAACGAAAACTCGAGGACTACTACTCCAGTAAAGGACCACTCCCTACACTCATAGAGTTAGGACAAATGAGTGGTCAGAAGTAGTCGGACGATGATGAGGAGATGCTATTCTAGAATCTGAAGCATACCATTAAGCACATCTATGGAGTATCTTTGGCATAGGAGTCAAAACGATGGTATAAGGCTGTCACAAGAGAGATAAACTCCATTAACCCTTCTCTTGTCAATTATCTTCCTAAGTGGTTGGAAGTCACAATCTTCTTCGAGAAGTGTGACTGTCCGATCCCTTTGAGTCGATCAGGTCAGTTTTCAATTGTGGTCAAGCCCACCATCAATAACTGTCTAATAAATCAAGTGTTGATCGATGGTGGTAGTTCTTTAAATATTTTATTTGTAGGTGCTCTAGATGAGATGCAAGTTCCTCAGACTAGATCATACCAGGGTCTTTAGCCAAGCCAATTGGCCAATTTTCTCTTCCTATTATGTTTGGCTCCCAAGGCAATTTTAGGACAGAGAAAATCTCCTTTGATGTGATTGATTTTGACACGGCGTATAACACCATACTCAAACGACCAACTTTGGCATGCTTTTTGATAGTTGCTCACTATGCATATCAATATCTTAAGATGCTAGGTCCCAAACAAGTGATCATAGTCTGCTATGATAAAAAGATGGTGCTTACATGCGACCGCAAGTCTCTCGAGATGGTCGACCAGTTATCAACTCGAGAAGAAAGTAAGGAGTAGCCTTCGACAAAGCACTTGAAGTCTAAAGCTGTGCCAAAGCTGAATGGGCAAGTCAAAAATGTCTCTCTGAATATAGAGGAGCCTTCGAAAACTGTTCGCATTGGGGTTACTTCTGACCCTACATAGGAAGACACCCTTGTCACCTTCCTCTGAGCAAACGCAAATGTTTTCGTGTGGCAACCATCCGACATGCCCGGGGTCCCCATGGAAGAGATTAAGCATAGGCTAGCTCTACGGCCTAACAAAAAACCCGTAAAACAAAAGTTACGGAGATTTGCACCTGATCAATGGGAGGCTATTAGATCTGAATTGGACAAGCTACTGAAAGCATGCTTTATAAAAGAGATTAATTACTCAGAGTGGTCGGCTAACCCAGTAATGGTTAAGAAATCTAACGGTAAATGGTGTATGTGTATAGATTATACTGATCTTAACAAAGATTGTCCAAAAGATGATTTCCCTCTTCCCGTATCGATCAATTGGTTGACTCCACTGCTGGTTGTGAAACATTAAATTTTCGAGATGCATACTGTGGTTATCATCAGATTAGTATGTCTCTAGAAGATGAAGAGAAGACCACGTTCATCACACCATTTGGAATATTTTGCTATGTCAAAATACCATTTGGTTTAAAAAATGCTGGTCCAACTTTTCAGCGTTTGATGCAATTGACTTTTTTCTTCAACTAGGCTAAAATTTGGAAGCCTATGTTGATGATTTAGTCATAAAAAGCATCAAACAACTTAATCACATTTTAGACCTATAGGAAATATTTGATAACCTCAGAAAACACCACTTGAAACTCAATCCTGAGACGTGTGTATTCGGAGTTTCTTCGAAAAAAAATTGCTTGGATTCCTTGTTTCAGCAAGAGGTAGGAGGCAAATCCTAAAAAGATAAAGGCTATTTAGTAAATGTGCCCTACGACCACTAAGAAAGAAGTCAAGAAACTCACAGGGTGTATCACGACTTTAAGTTGTTTTATCGCATGACTAGGGGAAAAAGGACTTTCTTTCTTCAAACTTCTAAGGAAGCACGAGGGGTTTGAGTGGTCGAAAGAGACTAACGATGCCTTCGAGAATGTCCAGAAATATCTTATGAGTGCTCTTGTTCTGGTTTTTCGAAACCAGAAGATACGCTCTTAATATATCTAGCTGCCACACCACAAATAGTAAGTGCAATACACGAGAGCGTCCAACGACCAGTCTACTATGTATGCAAAGTTTTACATAGGCCTAAGGATCGCTACTATCAGGTTCAAAAACTTTGTATGCTCTCCTCATGTCTTCGAGGAAACTGAGGCATTATTTTCAGACGTACAAAATTGTTGTGCCCTCTGAGTTTCCGTCAGGAGAGGTCCTTTAGAACTGGGAAGCAGCGGGATGCATGACAAAATGGTCGGTAGAACTTGGGGAGTTGGCCTCCATTTTGTGTCCTGAATGGCCCTTAAATTCCAAATCTTGGCAGACTTTGTCACCGGATAGACAAATCCTAAACCTGTTCAGGATCCCAGTACACTTTCCATGACCAGTGGATAATATACTTTGATGGGTTACTTACGCTTAGTGGCTCGGGGGCTAGGGTGATCCTAGAATCTCTTACAAGAGAGACCTTAAAGTATGCCATTCAATTTAACTTTTCAGCCACTAATAACGTGGCTAAATATAAAGATTGTTCACTGGTATATGAGCCGTGAAAGTGCTCGGAATTCGTCGACTACTCATGAGAGGTGACTTTCAACTAGTCATGCATCAGGTCGGGAAATAGTACCAATGCTCTAGTATGACCATGTCTCAGTATTTATCGAAAGTCGAAAAACTTGGGAAATATTTTTTCAGTTTCGAGATACTATATATCCCTTGAAAGGATAATTTTCTTGTAGACCAGTTAGCTCAAATGGCTTCTTCCCAATCACAAGTACCAACATGAGTCTTCTTGGAGCAACTCTAGAAGCCATCTCTGATTGAAACACTAGAAACAACTCCTAATGAGACAGCCTCTCTCGAGTATGAGGAGACCTGGATGGAACCCATTTACGAGTATCTTTAGAAGGATTTAGTACCCGATGATGATCTCGAAGCAGATCGTTTATCCCACAAGGCTAAAATTTATGCTTTGGTTAATGGAGTACTCTATAAGCGAAATACTCAAGGGGTTCTCATGTGATGCATATTGCAGAAGGAAAGATTACAACTCCTTCATGATATACATGGGGGCATCTATAGAGCACATACTTCTTACAGAACACTAGTTAGAAAAACCTTTCGATAAAGTTTTTATAGGACAACAACCCTTAACGACGCCAAAGAACTAGTCAAGAAGTGTATATAATGCAGTTTCATAACAAGCACATACACTAACTAGCTCAGGCTCTACAGACTATATTTTTTTCTTGGCCTTTTGTGACCTAGGGTCTTGACATCCTATGACCATTCTCAAAAGCATCAGGGGGCTTCAAATTCCTTTTTGTAGCTATTGATACATTTATAAAATGGATTGAAACCAAACCTATCACTAGGATAACAACGGAAGCCACTAAAAGGTTCACGATGAAGAGTGTGATTCCTCGATTTAGGTTACCAAGTCAAATAATTATAGATAACAGTAAGCAATTATCTAGTGCAAAATTTCAAGAATTTTGTGAGAAATTAGATACCAAGTTATGTTTTGCCTCTTTCACCCATCCTCAAAGCAATGGGGCAATCAAAAGAGCGAATGGCTAAATAATGTAAGGGATTAAAACTCGAGTCTTTGACTAGCTTGTAAAACACTCGGGGGCTTGGGTACAAAAATTACCTTTGGTATTATGGGCAATTTGCATGACTCCCAGTCGGGCAACAGTGGAGCTCCATTCTTCCTAGTTTTTGGGGCAGAAGCCATGCTTTCTCTAGAACTAAAGATTCGGTCAATAAAGGTCGAGAACTTCAACAACTCCAACCAAGAGCAACTTTGAGAGGATGACATTAACCTAATCGAAGAGAAGAGGAATCAAGCATTAATCCATTCGACGGTCTATCAACAAGTAATGAGTAGATACTACGATCATAACCTTGTTGTAGGTGACTTGGTATTGAAGAAAATTCAATCCCAGTCTAATCGAAACAAACTTTCTCCCAAGTGGGAAGGCCCTTACACTATGGTCAAAGTTACATGACCAGGCTCTTACGACTTGCCATGGAAGATGGCAGATTCTTAAAACTTTTGAAATGTCGACCAATTGTGTAAGTTCTTTGTATAACCTTTTCTACTCTTTCAATAAAGTTTTTAGTTTGTTCAATCGTTATTGTTGTATGTGGAGAAGAGCTTCTTTTACATTTGTTCATCTACCTCTGGTACATTCAATATGTTCAACCTAATCAGAGAAAGAAACATCACCTAGTTGAAATCTCTCCTCTCTGTACGTGGTCCTACTCACTAGAAGGAGCTTCCTAGCGTCGCATCATTTTCAACTCTTGTTATCAGTAAACAAAAATTGAGTTAATGAAGAAAAGTTGAACGGATAAGATCTGTAAGTGTTTGTGCTATTCTCGCTTAGGCCTTCGATTTAATTAAACTTGCTCATAGAAAGGTAACATCACATAGTCGAAGCCTTTTCTTTTTGCATGTGGTTCTGCCCACTAGAAGGAACTTCCTAGTGTTGATTCGTTCCTAACTTTTGCTATCAAAACATGACAATCAAAGTTGGCAATGATAGTCGGATGAACTGCTCTAATCTCTACATACCTTATTCTGTACTACTTGAACTTTGAGTGTTTGTCCTATTATCGTTCATACCTTTGATTTGATTAACCTGATCGAAGAAAGTTTACATCACCTAGTCAAAGCCTATTATTTCTGCATGTGATTCTGCCCACTAGAAGGAACTTTCTTGCATCAACTCATTCCTAACTTTTGCTACCAGAACATGACAATCGAAGTTAGTAATGATAGTCAAATGAACTACTCTAATCTCTACATACCTATTCTATACTATTTTCTTAGTTTATCCGTAAAATCTAAGTAAATAGTCAGGTGCTAGGATAGAGTTATCGATATAACTTCAATTCCTAGTTGTAATTTAACTTCTTTCATTTCTTTTTTGTCTTACGAGTACTAACTATTTAACAAGATGAATTGCAGGAAAAGGAAGAAGATTTTCATTAACAAAAGGTTTGTTTGTGCAAAGTTCCCTATTACAAACTACTTTGATGGAGTAGAATTGATTTGTATATTCTCCGTGATCTTCCAACCAGCTGGCTCCATTTCTTTGATTAGACAGGCTGCCTCTGCTTCAGAGTAGTTGAAGTCGTAATTGATCGGACAAATGTTGAGGCTTTGGTCACATGCCTTGAGTTTTGCCAAGGCATAGCTTACGGCACTCTTAACAGCCTCTCAAATTGAGTTAGCTTGGTTGGTCTTTAGAGTGGTTAAGAGCTTCTCTAAAGCTTTGACTTATCATCTGATCGTACATGCATGAGTGGTCATGGTGTCCTCAAAATGTTTGATCTTCTCAGCACCATGCCCTCTGGGTAGATCATTTAGAAGAGAAACTCTGTGTTGAAGAATGGTCTTCATCGACTACGTCTCGTCTTGACTATGAATTGAAGCCTCAACGAGTTGCTTTATTTTGACTATAGCTTCTGCAAAGTAGAGTGAGACTTAGTTAGGAGAAATACTTTATAAAAGGACTAGTTAGTAAGGACTGGTCAAAGGTAAAGACTTCCTTACTTATTAGTCGAGACTTAAGCCTCTCGACTTCATCCTTATGCTGGTCTTTTAGTGACCTGATCCTCTGGCTTTTCTCTCTTTTATTACAAGTAAACTCACCGATCACTTTGATCTTTTCGTTGACTTCAGTGCAAAAACTTACCCATTTTGACCTCTTTATTTGCAAAAAGAAAAGAGTTAGAGAAAGACAAAAGAGACATCCAAGTAAATAGTCGTAAGTTTAGAACTTACTATTTATTTCATCTTGCAACTTACCGGTTGCAGATTTGGCTTTCAAAAGCTCGACCATATGATCGACATTCTCCTTCTTTAACTTCTGTGTCTTGATCTTCTCATTGTTGAGTGCGTTAGATAAGGCATTTTCATTGCTCTTAGACTTGTAAAGATTAAAGATAGACATAAACAATTAGACTAGTGGCCAAAACAGAAAAGACTACATATGCTAGTAGCTTACCATTTCTTTGCTTGTTCACGTAGTTCAGCATTTTTCTGCCTTAAGAGCATGAGTTGTCTATGGTATTCGCCACAATGGCCATATCTTCCAGAGCTATCTGAATAAAGGAAGATAATGATAAGTAAAAAAAGTCAATTATAAATGACTGAGCATTAGATGCTTACGTTCATGCTTGTATGAGCAAATTTGGCGAGTACTCACTGGAATGCCTCTAGTCGATCGACCTCTTCAACCTTGTTCCATCACACTTTCTCGAGGCGCTCTTCATTGAAGACATTCCCCTTGTTGGGAATATCATTGGGGTGAAGAACTCCATCATGAGATTAACATGAGGAAGACCCACTATGAAAGTGGGATTGAAATACTCAGAGAAGAAATTAGGTTCTTCTTCTTTGACTACACTTCCTTGGAGATGAAGAGGAGCTATTTCGGTGTTTCCCTCCTTGGCGCAGTGGTCGGAGGTATTTTCTCCTTCACGACCAGGTACTTCTACCCCATCTTTAGCCACTTTTGCTTTTGTTTCTTCCACCACCTCGGTGGTCGTAGTCGTTTCAGCTTCGGTAGCAGTTCCCATCGTCGTAGTGGTTGTTTCTTCGATCACCTTCTCTACCATCTCTTCAATTGTGGCAGAGTCGCAGGAGGCTTCTCAATAGAAGTGTCCTCAAACGATGGAGGAGCTGAGCTAAAATTGCAAAAGAGAAGTAAGTTGGCATTTAAAAAAACAAAAGGGTAAGATGCTATCTTTATGCTTTCATTTTCATACCTTGTTGTTGTAGCTTTAATCTTGAATTTAGTAAGGGAAACATTTTGTAAGGAAAGTTTCTTTGATTTCTTCTCCATGGCCATGTATAGTCGTTGAGAAATAGGGTCATCTCCACCCACGTCTGGTCATAGATCCTAAGCAAGTGTTGCTGCTCCTTGTTCTTCTTGCCCCTCCTGGTGGTCGAGACCAGTTTCGACCACCTGAATGGTAGCTTCCTTCTCGATCATAGGTTCTGCCGTTGCAGCAGTCTACTTCACAAAATATATAAAACTCTTCTAATTTTCCTTTTTGAGTTGCTTAACAAAGCCATGAGAAGTGCCAACTGAGAAAGTTTTGTCATTGTAATAATAGGGTACCTGATCTTAGGAGCTTGTTGCTCTAGTACAACTGCCCCTATTTTCTCTGCAACAGTCATATCTATAATGAACTACTCGATGGGGCTAGTCGGTGCAGTAGGAGGAAGAGTAGCACTTGAGCTCACACTTTGCTTGTCGACAGTTTTCATTAGTCGACACCTCTTGGCCAGAGGAGCTTTGCCTTTCTCCGCCTCTTTTTTGATAACCATCAATTCGATCTCTTGGTCATCTGGATGGTTTTCCATACCAACTTTCTGCAACAAGGAAGAATGCTAAGTACTCGTTGCTTATGACTACGAAGTGGTAAAGATGAGATCAAATTTTGATTACCTTTAGGCATTCTTCTCTTTCCTTGGTGGATACATCCACCAAGATGTGAGGAGCCTCCACATCAAGTGATGGAGCCTTCTCATAGATAGCTTTGACCTGAGCATCAATCTCCCCCAGTGGAAGATTTGCATAGATAGATAAAAGTGGTCAGTAAACAGTAACTTGAAATTTAGAATCTAACTAAGAAAACGAGTCTAATTGTTACTTATCATCCTCGTAATCTCTAGTCGCATCCTTGGCCCCCCCGAGTACACCCACATAGGATGTGCTCATTTCTTTAGGTGGCTGATACGACGAGTGGTGAAATCCTTTACCACATTGCAAATCGATAAGCCCTGTTCCCCTTAGTTCCTTGATGGCTTAGATGTAGAGGGCTATTCGAGTAAGGTCTTTGGGGACCGAGTTCCAGAAAGAATTTCTCTCTACGACCTTCCCTAGAAAAGAAAGACTGTATTCGCTGGTTATCTCCCAATACAATCATTTCTTTTTCTAGTTCAGCCATGAGGACCGAGTGAACAACTAGATGTAATCTTCTGTCTTGCTGTCATGAAGCATTGACCACAACTTCTGACAACCCCGATTTGTCTACTCATTTCATAGTAGTACCAAAAGAGCTCTAAATCTAGAGGAATCCCAAGATAGGCTTTGCACAGGTACACGAACACACTAAATGTAGGACCGAAATGGCGACAGAGGGGGGTGAATGTCGCTTGCTTCAAAATCGCCCCCAAGAAATCGAACACTGATTTTTCAAAAAGATGCAAAACAAAGCAACTCACAGAAAATTAAAATTAATTTTGCTGAAATCTGGAACGCATGCGATACTAAAAAATTCAGCATAAATTAGAGGTTAACCAGTAAAAATTTCAGCTGAAAATAATGCCGTTTGATCTGCATGCAAAATGGTTGAAAGTCAGCACAAAAGAAAAAAGAAAAGCATCTACTGCATGCTACGGTCAAAGATCAAGCTTCCTGTACACTGAAAATTCTCGGGAAAGGAAAGAACAAACATGAACTAGCACAGGACAAATCGGAGAGCAAATGAAGGAAAAATCCAAGAAACAAGCTTCCGAGAGAGAGACTTAATGCAATGAGCTGCTGCCTTAATCTCACCTAACCGAGCCAAAAAGGCAAAAGGAAGACAACATTTAAACCAAAGAAGAATTTGGCAGGAAGGCAATGAAGTTCTTGCAGAACAAAGAAGTAAGTAATATATTGCCACCTGATCTGCCTTTTACTCGGAACAGACAAGAAAAGCTTAGGACCTCAAATGAAAAGAGGATGCAGTCCAGCCGACACTTGAGACAAGGAATAAATACGGAAAGCTAAAACAAGAAAACAAGAAACAATGCAAGATGGCCGAACTGAATGAGTAACTGATGCTGAGTACTCCTATTACTGCTGCCGAAACTTTCTGCTCAGGGGAGACTGCAGAGAGAAATATTCAGACTTTGCTTGATCCAAGGAAATCTGAGAAAAGGAAATTCTCTCCTCGAATCACAAGCTCAAGAAGATGATTCAAATACCCCTAGGACCTTTGGAAAGAAAAGAACTGAAGAGCTAGAATTTCAGAGTTTGACAAAAACTGAAAAACTACCGAAGGCTTCCAACAAAAATCAAATTACTCCCCAATCTTTGATCCTTTGGCTATGAAATTTTGCAGATATGTTAGCAATAGCCAGGGGATAAACCAGATCAAATTTCATGTCATTTCTCCAAGGGAATCAAGAATGGCATCAAAACCCTAGAAGGCCAAAAACATGAACAGAGGAAGTCATTTGACAAATTTCTCGATTCCAACCAATTGCTCTAGGGAACTAACTGAACAAAGAGTGTAGAAACATCATCCCATCACTGAGCAACCCATTTTGCCACTCCTCAGCACAAGAAACACCAAGAACCAAAAATCAAGAAAATGGGCTAAGAAGGCATCGAAGCAAAACGAGCAGAGAATTGGATAGAGAGCAAATTCAACCAAATTCATTCATTTCTTGAAGCAAAATGGATACATAGGAGTCCCGATACGCATGTACATTCAAGAGGAATAATTACAACTCAGCTCAACTCATCTCACTACCCCATACATGATTGAGATGAACAAGAACTCCTCTCTGGAAAGAACAGACACACTCTGTCCCTCTCACCCACTCTCAACAACTAAAGCCCAAAGCAAACCTACCCTCAAAGCCCCCAAGAGACCATGCAGGAGACACCCTCCTTTTATAGCCTCTCCCAAGTGGATTTTGCTTTTGCTTTACCCTCTAACCCTCATGCTTTACCCGCTAATGCCCGCTTCCTTTTGTAGCCTTGCGTTTTTACCGAAACACCCCTGTTGCACCTTCCGGGAAGCTTCCGCATTGCTTGTCTCGCACGCCTCGCAACCACCTCGAGTCCTCGTCGTCTTCGACACATCCCGACCGTTCTGACCTAAGCGCCACCTGCGCCTAGTCCGGTCTACCGTGTCTCGCCACGACTCCGCTCGATATCCTGCAGCCACACAGACAAGACACACATCGCATAGCACGGTACAAAGCATGTAAACATGGTTAGCACCTACAAGTCCTACACAAGCGAGAAATGGCCCACATGGCCAACCAGGACGACGCCCACGCGTCAAATTTGTCTAGTCACAACCTGACCTCGCCAAACACCAACATGGCACGAATCACTCAAACCAAACTCACTCAAACCAAACCACGTGTCAATTACTCATCACCAACTTGGGATTTAGACCACATGGTCTCTCACTAAACATGGTGATCGAATTGAGAACTAGGTTCATCAATTCCACCCCAAAGTGCTCGAGTACGACTGTAAGAAAGGAGTGAGCAAGAAGTCAAAGTCCACACTCACAGTATGCTTGAAAAACTAGGATTTGCCCAATCTCTCCCGATGGCCAATGTTTTCCGGCGGCTTCAATCCACTTCACATATTGCCTTGAAGGAATCTTCTCTACTTTGACCAAAGCTTTCATCTTCACGACATCCATCTCTGACACTGGCCAATTAGAAAAAGACTTTGTCGTTTTTCTTAAGTGATCGGTTTGGATTTGGAAGAAATTAGGGGAAGAAGGCTTGGTCTATGGTGGAAAACTCGAAGGAAATTGGAAAAGAAGGGGAAATTAAGAAGCCCAAAAGATCGTCCCATGTTAAGTTTTTATAACCGTTTAGGTCAATTACCAATCTCAGAAACCCAATGGTTGCTACCTCTCAAAAATTACACCAAATGGATAGATCGGTGAGAGTCGATTGGAATTCCTCTGTTTGAAACTAGCATGTATTTACAACTCAAGTAAAATTACCTTTTTGACCAAGTTCACTTCTGGTCAAATTAAATAAAAAAGGCTTACTTTCAATCTTCGGTCATCTACGACATTCTTTCTCAAGTAAGTTATTTTTCACTTGAAGTTGGGGGGCTAGATGATGAGGATATAACCAATCCTCAAATTATTATTTATTTGTAAATAATATGGTTACATCATTATATTCCTTGAGTATATTCCTTATCTATAAGGGAGAGATTTTACAAAGTAGTTGTAAGCTCTTTTATGATAACTCTTTAGTTGTAGGCTCTTTTATGACAACCCTTTAGTTGTAGGCTTTTCTATGACAACTCCTTAGTTGTAGGCTCTTCTACGATAACTCCTTAGTCATAAGTCTTCTACGATAACTAGTCCTTGGTCGTAAGCCTTTGATATGACCATCTCATAGTCGTAAGTTCTTCTATGATCATGAATAATCGTAAGTTATCTTGTGATCACTTTGTAGTCATAGATCCCCCTATGACTAAGCCAAACTCTGACTGAACTGTCTACGATAACCCATTGCATCGTGGGCCTGTATGATAGGGCGGTTAGTAGGAGTATTTATTCTCTGGAATAAGTGCACATAACTTCACCCTGGCAGAAACCGCAATATGATGAGTGAGATACCACGTCTCTAATAACTCCCGTCGGGCGGTTATCATTCGAAATGTTAAGGCATCTCTTCATAAGAAGAAACTGCCTTCGCCATGCAAGCTATATAAAGGTGGATGTCAGGGAGAAGGAGAGGAGGATCGAGGACCGGGATAGACCCAAGGGAGAATAGAAGTAGAGCAAGACTTTCTGCATTGCTTTGTCCATTGTAATCAATTCATTGAGTGATATCCACACAGGAGTAGGGTTGTTATTCTCTCAGTAGAAGACTTGAGCCTGTATAAAAATCGATGTGTCTTTTCTCTACATGATCGTAGCTAGGTTTTCAAGAGTTCCCTTGAACACAAATAAATCATATGTAAGATTAATACTAAAACATCGATAGAGTGTTTGTTTGGATCCAAACTAGACTGTAACATGCTAAGAACCTTTGGTTGCGCGTGCTGGACACATCTTTGCCCAACTTGAGTTTCAATCCTCTCATTATGTGTTTCTTGGCAATAGTACCATGCATAAGGGGTACAAATGCTTAGAACCTAAATCTGGGCGCATATATATATGTCTAGAGATGTCATTTTTGGAGAGCATGTGTTTTTGTACACCTTCTCCTAGCTATGCATTGCCTTTTAACCCCGAATCTATCCTCCTTCCCATGCCATCCATCCATGGACGGATCTATAGTAGGTCAAGGGTGTTTAGCTGAACACCCAAAATTTTTATTAAATACTAGGTATATAATAGGTATATTAAATATATATACTATTAGTTATGTTAAAACTATATTTTTATGCTTGCAAATAAATTCAGTCCGTACTCCCGGTATCTCGCGCACAGCCCATGTAATACATTAGACCCATTTTTCTTTCCACCTCAACCCTCCTCAGGCTCAAAGAGGTAAAGATATAAACAAAATCCTAACATTTATTCCATTTCTCATCTTGTGACTGTCTGTGTGGGAGGCGGCTTTGGCCTTCGAGTGGTGAGCGGGCGGAGGTGCAGGCTAGAGGCGAGTGACGACCGACGGATGCGAACGTGGTGCCATGATGTGACGACAATCATGCGTGAGGCAGTGCGTGGTGCAAGGTGAGCGTGTGGCAGCACAGGCGAGCAGAGAGGTATCGCGGGCAGTGGCACAACGAACACGGAGGTAGGGTGCGGGCGACAGAAAGGGAGCAGCGCGGTAGCTGGGAGGAAGCGTGGCATTGGGAAGTGAGTAGCACCTCCAACTTATTGTCATCGTCCTCTCTTCAGATCTAGGTGTGCTCCACCCCACTCCACTTATTTTTTTCTTGGTCTATTTTGCTCCATGGAAGGAACATACAATTTTCTCTTAGATGGACAGTTTTTGCTGATGGGGAAATAGTAAAAAAAAAAGGAAAGATCAACAAGATATACAACTCTCATTTATCTCTATAATTTGTTGTTTAATTCATATAATTATGCTTGCCTTATGTCGCCCATTTCCTCATAAGAAATCATTCATTTCTGTAATTTATGTATTTTTATTATATCTACATACACGTATCGTTGTATCAGTGTTTTGGGGGGACGGTGCGCTGCAGTATCGACGTATTCGAGCAACGTAGTTCCGAAATCCGAACACCCATCCTAAAAATCCTAGGTCCGCCACTGCATCCATCCCATTGTCACCATGTGCTGCTCAACATATGGATACTCCATCATCTGTTGGGCCTACTGATCTTGTCTTTGCAGAGTCCTCACAGCAAGGGAGGCCAGGAGACAATGCTACTGCCACTTCAGCCTCTGCTGGTGGTGTGGCACTCGGTGGTGTGGCACCTGTTAACGCTACTACTGTGGTAGTGTTTTCCCCTGCCGCAGTGTCTGCCACTGCTGCTGGGTCACCTGCCGCAACAGCCTCAGCAACCTTCATGTCCACTACCAACGCAAGTGAAGATGAAACAGATGAGCAGAGGCATCCTATGCATACAAGACTACGTGACAATATCATAGTTATCAAAGAGTTCAAAGATGGCTGGGTCAGATACAATGCTAATGGACAGCAACGAGCATTCATTGCTCATGCATATGTGGAACCACAGAATTATCTCGATGCCATGCAAGATCCCAAGTGGAAAAATGCTATGGATGTTGAGTACAGTGCACTTCTAAAGAACAAAACATCAAGGTTGATGCCACCAAATCCAAGAGCAAATCTGATTGGTTTCAAATGGGTATTTAAGGTCAAAAGGAAGACAGATGGCAGTGTGGATAGATACAAGGCATGGCTAGTTATGAAAGGATTCAAGCAACGATATGAACTAGATTATGAGGACACATTTAGTCCTTGTAAAGCCTTCAACAATTTGACATGTACTCTGCATTGCAATGTCACGAGGCTAGGTGCTATAACAGTTGGACGTGCAAAATGCCTTCTTGCATGGGTTCCTTGAAGAACAAGTTTACATGAAACAGCCTGGGTATGAGAATCAGAAACTTTCACATTATATATGTCACCTTGACAAAGCATTGTATGGGCTCAAGCATGCACCTCATACATGGTATGCAAGGTTGAGTTCTAAGCTTCCAAAGTTGGGTTTTGCCCATTCTAAAACTGACACCTCGTTGTTTATTTTCCATGAAGCTGGAATCACCATCTATATGCTAATCTATGTCAATGACATCATATTTGTGAGTTCATCTGCTCGGGTAGTTGTTCACTTCTTGGATAGTTATATGAAGATTTTGCAGTCAAGGACCTCGATGATTTGAACTACTTTCTCGGCATTGAAATCACCAAAATTCATGGCAGCCAAGTTTAACACAACACAAGTATGCGATTGATTTGTTGAACTGAGCTAAAATGGCGAATTGTAAACCAATCACCACACCAATGGCTGCTACAGAAAGGTTGTCAAGATCTGAAGGAAATTTGTTGTCGGCTGAAGGGCATCAAATTATAGAAGCATGGTGGGTGCACTACAGTATCTGATATTGACCAGATCGGATCTTTCATATCCAGTGAACAAGGTTTGGCAGTTCCTTGCAGCGCCAACTAGCTCTCACTGGAGTGCCGTGAAGAGAATACTTCGATATTTGAAGTTAACTGTTGATACTAGTTTGGAGATCAAGAAGTCAGAGTCGACTCTTCTTAGTGCATTCTCAGATGCCAACTGAGCAGGATGCCTTGATGATAGGAGATCCACGAGTGGATATGCAGTTTTCTTTGGTTAGAACCTAATAACTTGGAACTCTAAAAAACAAAATGCAGTATCCCAATTGAGCACAGAAGCAAGTACCAATCTCTTGCAAATGCCACTGCGGAACTTATATGGCTACAATCTCTACTTAGAGAGCTCAGGATCTTCCAGGCTAGACCGCTAAGTCTGTGCTGTGACAACCTCGGAGCCACTTACCTGTCAGCTAACCCAATGTTTCATGCTTGCACAAAACACATTGAGGTTGATTTCGTTTTGTCAGGGAAAGAGTGGCTTGGAATGTGGTTGACATTAGGTTCATATCATCTCAAGATCAAATCGTAGATATCTTCACAAAGCCGCTACCAAATTGGCAATTCTCAATTTTGAGAAGCAATCTCAATCTTGTATGACAAGTTTGGATTGGGGCAGGCTATTGGGAGTACCGGTTTGTGAGATAAGATCAGAGATAGATTATGTTGTTAGGATTGGTTTGTATAGATAAGACCGAGCTTATAATCCTGTCACAATTCAAACAAATGTAATCCTGGTTTTTGGGACTGTAGCTAATCCAGTACCTTGCTGTGATATAAATGTATGTTCACGGCTGCCGCTGTTGTGTGCAGCAACAATTCTTCTCCTTCCTCAACTCATTCAGAGATCGTTTACCAACCACGCCACTATTTTTTTTAGAAAATGGAAAAATTCCGGCCTCTGCAACCGCACACAGCCAAGTCTTACAAAGTTGACAGCTTATTTGCTTACAAAATAAAGAAAAAGAGTATACTCAAATAGGAGAAAATCATATGCAAAGTCTATTATTACTTTGCCATCCATTCTTAGCAAACACATCTAAAGCGATAACCTCCAAAGCTTTGCTTGCCAATCGAAACGTCTCCCTTTTATCTTCACGCTGCAGCAACGCCCAGAACCTCAACCAATATGCTCCTCTGAAAATAGACTGCATAAAAGAAATATTATGTTTGTTCTCAAAAACAATGTCATTACGAGTACACCAAATTGCCCAAATAATAGCAGCAGCCCCCACAAAAATCTGTTTTTTATCCTCTGGCCCAGTGCCCATGAGCCAGTCTCCAAGCATGTGAGTAATAGATCTAGGTGGAGTTAACCCAGTAGCAATATGAACAATATTCCAAATAGTTTTAGCATGGCAGCAATAAAAAAAAAAGGTGCTTTATTGTTTCATTGCGATCACAGAAACAACACTTTTGGCTACCAGTCCAGTTCCTCTTAGCTAAATTGTCCTTCGTTAAGATGACCCCTCTTTGAAGATACCAAAGAAAGATTTTTATCTTAAGAGGGAGCTTCAATTTCCAAATGAATTTATTAGTGAAAGGGGTATCTGGTTTATCAAATGCGCATACATTGACCGTCTGAGAATTGACCATGATTATGTAGATCCCGATTAAAAACATCCCTCTCATTTGAAAGTTGAACATTGACTACTTTAGCTACTAGGTTATGCCAAGCCTCAATTTATCCTCGATTAAAGCTCTGCGAAAAGAGATATTAATAGGCACTTGATTCATAACCGTCTCCACAGTGACATGAGGATAATTGGCTATGTTGTACAGACTGGGAAATTGCTCTTTTAGTGGTGAATAGCCTACCCAAGTGTCTTCCCAAAATCTGGTTTGCGAACCATCTCTTATTTTGAAAGACCCACAACCCAGAAAATCCTCCCTGACCTTTAGCAAACCTTTCCAAAACTGCGAATCCCCAGTTTTAGATTGAACCTGAGTAAGGCATTTAGAACTCAAATATTTATTTCTAAGTAAGGTTTGCCAAGTTCCATCTTCATTCAACAATTTATAAATCCATTTGCTTAGAAGACATTTATTTTTGATCCAAAGGTCAGGTATTCCCAACCCGCCTTGATCTTTTGGACGACAAAGGATGTTCCATTTGGCAAGATGATACTTTTGTTTATCTTTATTACCTTGCCAAAAAAATCTTGACCGATAGAAATTCAGTCTTTTAAGAACACCTTTTGGGATTTCAAAGAAAGACATCATGAACATAGGTAGGCCACTTAGAACTGACGTCAACAAAACCAATCTACCCCCATAGGATAGATGCTTAGCCTTCCAAGTACTTAGTTTCCGTTTAAATCTTTCTTCTATAGCACCCCACTCCAAATTACGAAGTTTTCTGTGGTGCATTGGGATTCCTAAGTACCGAAAAGGAACATACCTATATCACAAACCGAACAGTTAGTATAATCTTGTTCGCACTGTTTGGCCTCTCCAAAACAAAAATCTCGCTTTTGTGGAAGTTAATTTTTAGGCCTGATAAATGTTCAAAAACACAGAGTAGTAACTTCATATTCTTAGCCTGCTCAAGATCATGGTCCATAAACAGAACTGTATCATCTGCATATTGCAAGATAGACAATCCCTCATCCACCAGGTGAGGAATGACTCCTTTAATCTGACCATCCTCCTTTGCCCTCTTAATTAAAATCGAGAGCATGTCCACTACGATATTGAAAAGTATAGGAGACAAAGGATCTCCTTGCCTAAGGCCTTTTTGTGTTTGGAAGTAATTGCCTATATCATCATTTATCTTGATGCCTACACTTCCTCCCGATACATACTTATCGATCCATCTGCACCATTTATGGCTAAAACCCTTCATACGAAGGGTTTGCTGGAGAAAAGACCATTTAATCTTATCATAGGCCTTTTCAAAATCTATCTTCAGGATCACCCCATCCAGCTTTTTGCTCTGAAGTTCATGGATTGTTTCATGTAAAATTACAACCCCTTCCATGATATTTCTACCTGGCATGAAAGCTGTTTGAGATGGGCTTACCACATTACTAGCCACTCTCATAAGTCTATTTGTGGCCACTTTGGTAAAAATCTTAAAGCTTACATTAAGTAAACAAATGGGCCTATATTGTTGTATCTTTGTTGCCTCATTTATTTTTGGGAGAATTGTTATGACTCCAAAATTGAGGCTGTGCAAGGGTAGGCGCTCTTCATAGAAGTCATTGAAGAGTGCCATAAGGTTACTTTTGATAATGTCCCAAAACACTTGGTAGAACTCTGCTGGGAACCCATCAGGTCCTGGCGATTTATTATGTTCCATTTGGAACACTGCCTCTTTTATCTCCTTCTCCGTAAATGGGGAGACGAGGATATTATTTTCTTCTTCTGTAACCTGGGTAATATCTTGGTTTTGATTTTCCACCATAGTAAAATTAGTTTCCTCTGGTGATCCAAAAAGCCCCTTGTAGTAATTTGTGATATATGCTTTTAATTCAGCATCACCTACTATGACTCCATCTTCTTGTTCTAATTTGAATATTCGTTGCTTCCTGTGTTTTCCATTAGCAACCAAATGAAAATATTGTGTATTATTATCACCTTCCAGAAGGTCTTTTGTTTTAGCTCTCTCATACCATTTCGATTCTTCTTCCCTCAGCAAATGAACTAATCGTTCATGGAGGTAGTGTTTCAATTCTATTTCCTGATGTGAGAGCACATTATTTTCCGCCTTTTTATCTAGCTCATCAATCATCGAGACTAGCTGTTTCTTTTCTTTTTTATTGTGGCCAGCTATATTTTTTGCCCACCCTCTTAAGAATTTCCTGAGAGATCTTATTTTATTTTGCCATTTCTCTATGGCTGATAATCCTTTGGTTTCTGAATGCCATACATCAGCCACCAAATCATAGAAACCATCTCGCAACAACCATCCTCGTTCAAATTTAAACAGAGGTTGGTGTCTATAATGAGACGAGGTACCTGTGTTTACTAACAAAGGTGTGTGGTCTGAGTTACTTCTATCTTTGGCCAGTACTGTGGTCAGAGGAAATTTCTCTTCCCATTCAGTACTAACCAAGACCCTATCTAACTTCTCGTAGGTTGGGTCATTTCCACTACTCGCCCAGGTATAATGGCGACCCGACATCTCTATTTCCCTGAGATCAAGGGATTGGATGACCATATTAAAAATATTTGGCCATTTTGTGTCGAAGTTATCTTTGTTTTTATCTTGAGGGCAACGCATAATGTTGAAGTCACCTCCAATCAAATAGGGTAATGACTCTTTACTACAAATGTTAGCCATTTCAGTTAAGAATTTTTCTTTTTGCTGCTGTTGAGCAGGGCCATATACTGCAAACAGAGCCCATTTAAAACCATCTTGTTTATTGCGAAGTGTGAATTTGACATAAAAGTCTCCTTCATCAATAACACCAATGTCAAAGACCGTTAGGTCCACACCAAGGAGAATGCCCCCAGAGCGACCCTGTGGTGCCATATAGTGCCAAATAAATTCTTTGCCAGCACAAAGTTTTTTAAGGGTCGTATCTGGGAAATAATCCCGACCCGTTTCCAGCAGAGCAATAAAATCAATATGCTCCTCCTTAACCATATCTTCTAAATACCCATGTTTAGCCAAGTCACCTAGACCTCTGCTATTCCAGAAGACTCCTTTCATTTGAGACAAAGCTTGGAAGGTGTTAATGGTTTTGTGGGAGTCAATCCCCCTTTGTTATTCTTTCTAGAAGAGTTCCTTTTCCTACGGTGTGTAGCTAAAAGTTCACAGCAAATATGGTCAAGTCTGTCCTCTTGCACACGCTCATCAGAATCCCCACAAATGTGATTGAGATGTGCATCAAAGAGGTCTCGTTCCTCCTCATCCAGGTTAATGTTAGGAGAGGGAGATTGACTGCAACTAAGGTTATTTTTATCCGACACCTTTAACCTATCTATTTCTATGTTTTTAAGCGAGGTAACAGAAGATAAAATCTTACTATTATCTCGGCCAAGAGAAACACCTAGGTTATTGATTCTAGAAACAATAGAGGAATCTGAAAAAGAAAGGAAAGATATACAATTACCTTGATCCAGAGAATTTATTCGTGCCACAAAATTCTTAGCCTTCTCCATAATATTTAGATCCCCCATAGCTGCTGTCCTCTTGCTAGCCCTTCTCTCCAATGTACCGACCTCCTTAGAGTCAATTGACTTGATATCTTCAATTCCAGTAACCGAGTCCAAGAGTTGGAGAGCATTTGCCATGGCCACGTTAGAAAGATTGGCTTTGATGCCATTCTTCTTAGACAAAGCTTGCAGCAAATGACGTGGTAAACCATGGTACTTTGAATTCCCTGATGGTAAATTGGTATTCCGTTTAGCATCCGGGACATCCTGACGCCCAATCTGATCAATAGCCACGATCTGGTCCTCCTGTGCAACTCCCGGCATGCCCAACTGAGCAATTCCAGAATCAACAGAATGTTGGTGAACTGTTGTGACCAATGTCTGCACTGCCTCCAACACTGGTTTTTTAGCATCCCCAACCACGCCACTATGGATGATACTTAACTTATTTGATGACGTGTTAACGTTTGCAGACACGTCAAACTGCCGTCCCATCTCAGTCGTTAGTGGTTTTTGCATCATATCCAACTCTTAATGCTTAAGGCAGTCTTGGACGTCTCTCTTTAATTTCTTTGATGTAAATATGTGATCCAAGTGCATCCGGACAATGACTAACACAATCAGCTACTTTGAATACATTCGTGAATGGCTTTCTTTCTTGTAGCAAAAAAAAAGAAAAAGGAAAAAAAAGATGAACATGAGATTTGTAGACCTAGAACTGAAAGTAAAGTATCAGGTGAAAATATGCAGATAATGAGCACAAACTGATAGATGGGCTTAAAAGTTAGAACACAAACCAGCAGAAATTTTAGGGGGTCTCTTTTTTTCAGACGCGATTGCTTCCTAGGCACGAAGTTACCATTCTATTCTAGCACTAATTCTACCCTTGACGGTAGCAGTAATCCAGCATATATCTTGGTGATGCATATCAACATCATGATGGATATCTTGCATCGTCTCCAAGAATCTGTTCATTATACTGTCTCCCAAATTTGGCTGATTGGATATCCTGAAAACAACAGTGCCACAAGGAAACTACAGCCGCACACCGCAGTCCTCTCCAAAGGAGAATATTTATCCTGTTGATGGTTGCTGTTGATCATATATTCGCAATCATGAGGGCTACGCCCATCGACGCACCGCGTCCTACCTGAAAAAAATAATTCTCATCAACTTTGCCCTTGATTACTCGTATCTGACCGAATGGTCGGGCCAATCATGCTGACTAGAGACATAATACTTAGTACAGACACGGCATGTCACGGCAGTAAAATGATCATATCGGTCCGGTCCGACTGGACGTACCGTACTTAGATCAGAATCTTGGTAAGACGGTCTGCTACGGTATAAACAGTAACTCTTATATGGTAATACTGTAAAATTGCTTATGGTTAGCAGTAAAATTACTTGTGCTAGAGTTACTATATTCTTCTGAGCGCAGATAATTACTTGTGGTTAGCAGTAAAATTACTTATGATGGGGTTAGTGTATTCTTTTGAGTGTGGATACGTAACTTGGCAGTAAAATTATTTATGAGTGGTAGTAAAAATACTTGCGACTTAACGACTAAAAGTAACGACTAACAGTGAAATCAACGGGCCATTGGTGGTCTGTTTATCCAAGCGTGCTCGGACCAACTTGGCACAGCTCGACCTACCTCCGTGTTGTGCCTGGGTCAGAAGACAGATCGTGGGCTACCACGATAACTTATTCAGATCAACTATGCTGTGCTTAATAAGTTCGTGCTCTATCCAAACTTACGCCATGCCAACCCATTTGGTCAAGTCTGATTTACTCGCACATGTGTCCTACCTTATTCGCGCGCGCACACACATAGCCCACTAGCTTGGCCACTACAGAAGAGAAGAGAAATATATTCCCATTTCCATTCACTTGGAGCAAAAACAAAAAGAAAGGAACCAGAAGATAGCACCAACTTTTCTCTCAAGAAACAAATGGCTTAGCAAAAGCTGCACTTGGCATGCTATAATTCCACTCCGATCGTAGCAAAAATTGCAGATAATTCTACAAAAGTATGTTCTTGATTGCTGTTTCATGTCAATTCCTCCCTGCTCCGTTCGTCATGGCAAAATTACAGATAACCCCACAAAAATACGACTTTGATCGGGGTTACGTTCCTTGTGGAGATGGTTCTCCAATCCTATTTGGCGGCATTAAAGCGCTCCACTTTTTCGAGGAAACCAAAACAAAAATGTTCTGCGTTTTGATCCGTCAACAATTCTGAGCCACACTACTCTAGTCATCACACCGGGCATGAAAATAAACCTAAAACTAAGAAAAATGGAAGCAAAACTCACACCACAGGGATGTGGTGCTCATCTCTGTCTCTGACTCTCACTGTGATTACCATTCTCAGCGACTTCGATGCTGGCCATGGCGACTTCTTGCGCCTTCTTCTCTTCACCCTCTCCCCTGTTGCTACGGTCTCCAAAGGTGGAGGCTCTGCTTGACATGGGCGTGGCCAGGTACGTCGGCTTCACGTCCCCGGCCATGATCACCAGTATCTTCTCCTCCCATATTGGCTGCGGCAGGTCCGTGGCCACCGGCTTCGCGCTGTCGGCAGCGGAACCGTCGTCGTCGCCACGGCCGGGGACGCCGTCCAGGTAGCCGGACAGCTTCCAGTACGAGCATGCAAGGATGAGGAGGGCGAAGGCGATGAGGCCGAGCATTGCGGCCAGGCCACCGAAGAGGTACGGCACCGGTGAGTGCCACGCGGAATGCGCGGCGCCGCCGCCGGCCACGGGGGCTACCACGGCCTTCGCCGCCGCCGCCGCCGTCGCGTTGAAACCTGCTCCTGGCCTCATTGTTTCTGTTCTTCTCGTATGCTTCTCCTCTGAGCTAGGAGCAGTGTATACTAGTTGGTTTTGTGCTGTTCTTGAGAGGTCTGCTGCAATGGTGTGAGAAATAAATGCAACGGGTAGAGGGTTATTTATAGTGAAATCAGTGGCGGATCCAGGAAAAATTTTAGGAGGGGCTGAACAAAAGCGATACAGCGACATAATTCCACTATACTCCTCCTACACCATACATCCATAGCTAAAAATTTATTGGGGGGGGGCGCTGGATCCGCCCCTGAGTGAAATACTAGAAAACTAGAAAATACTATAGCGTTTTTCAGCCAACAATGTTATAGCTCGTGTTCGTCCAATCCAAACCATCCACACACCTGATGTGCTCTTACCTCCATCTTATCCCTTCGTTTTCCCCTTCCTCTCAGCCAACTCATCTCGATCCAAATCCCTTCACCTTATCCCTTCCTCTCTCTCTATCTCTCTCTCCCTCACTTGGATCCAAGGTGGCCGGCGAAGGAGAAGCCGAGGCGGTGCACAAGCCAGCGAAGGAGTAGAGGCAATGCCGGGATCGTGGCTAGAGTAGGAGCCAGCCGCAGCATGGTAGCGGTCAGATGAGGCGGCATAGCTTCACAGTGAGGCGACGGGGCGGCTTGTTGCCGGAGGAGAGTCGGTGAGGCCGGAGGAGTAGCCGTGGCTCATGACCAGAGGAGGAGGCAGCCCTGCTTCACAGAGAGGCAATGGCGTGGCTCATCACCAGAGGTAGCGGGGAGGAGGAGGAGCCGTGCCTGGCAGCGACGGCGCAGCAACTAACCCTGATAGGCAGTGTCCATCTAGGCTGTTATACCGGAAGTTTCGAGCCTGTAGCTGGGCGCATCAGGCGGCAGCAAGGCGAATCGAGCGGTGGTGCGGAATGGGTCAGCGGCGTATGGATTTGGTGATGTCGCAATGAACAACGATGATGTCGAGTGACCATGGTCTAGTTGAGCACCGACCCAACACACCGAAATTACCTTTTGACATAGTTCTTCAACCTTTCATGACTTGCAAGGGCTCAAAGATACATCAGAAGTTGGGGGTTACAACAACTTTGCTCTGTCTGTTGGAGACCAGCTCTATGTCCTCTATTTCAACTTATGATTTATAATTTATGATTTTGCCTGAATAAATAAATAGGATGGCTTGTTCGTTGTCTTTTCAAAGCAATTTATCAGGATAATTTTTCAAAACGACTTATCAACATTTGATTCATTTATATAACTGTTAATGCTAAGATAAAAAATTATCAAATAAAACCATAAACCATCAGGCGCAGAAAAGAACCCGCTGTATAATATTGATCGGTTCAATGATGAGCATTACACTGAAATGAATCGGTCCCACTATTTTTGCCCTACCTTTTTTTATACCTTTTTCGTGTTGCTTTTTACTGTTTAGTCTCTGTCCATGGGCTCTAGATGAAAATTTTCCCTCCGTGAATTTCCATGTGTGCCACGTAGTGCTGTGCTCCCATCACACAACGACAGCAAAGGCCCGGAGGAGCCATGGTGATGAAACTGAGGGCACTCACAATGAAATGATGTAATCAGTATTTACACCGTGTCATATAAACAAAATGATGGTGTAGAAGAATAATAAAGAAGAGATATGGTAGTAGTGTTTTATACAAAACATTACATATTTGAAAGAACTAAGAAAGTTAGAAGATGAAGATTGGTAAAAAGGAGAGAGAAGATGTGAGATAAGAGGAAAGAAATTAATTAAGTGAGATGGTTGCTAGATATTATGTATTGAAAAGATTATTTCTAGTCTTATATCTATATAAGGTAGCAAGCTATAGATATTACTATATAGTTTCTATGTCGAGAGTGCCCTGAGGGCAACTGGTTTATGTACATGTAACATTGTAACCAACTAAGTATTGCGCGCATCAGAGGATAATGTGGCGCATCACACTTTGTCATGCGCTGAAAATAGCTGTTATAAGTTGACAACTCCTTCAGATAAGTTTATATAGTTGGAAGGTGGTCCACAAAACCATCATAGTTTATTTTGGCTTCTGTTTTTTAACTTTTCTACAGTAACTAACTTTTAAACAGAGTGTCTTTTTAAGATAGAGTCTATTAGTTAATAGCAACTTTATTTATATCGGCAAAAATTACACATAAGTTTCTATTATTCTGTAATATCTCACGAACAGCTTAAAAGTTATAAACCATAGCTAAAAATCATAAGATATAGCCGTAAAAAACAAGCCCCCTGCAGCATGCCAAACACTTGTCTCACAAACAGCCTAAAAGTTATAAACCGTAGCTAAAAACCATAAGATATAGCATTAAAAGTTATAGCTAGATCTGATGTGGCGTAGCTAGCGACGAGCAAAAAACCATAAGATATAGCATTAAAAAACAAGCCCGCTGCAGCACGCCAAACACTTAATGCCAAAGTTGTTCGAGGTTTGAGTCTATATATACGCCCAAGTAGGTTTGAGTCTATACGCCCAAGTTGTGCTGACTGACGAACCAATTAGGACCGGACATACCTAAAATTTACCGTCTATATGTGCGGCCAGCATATCCCCTTCATATGCCATTGACGGCAAAAGACAAGAACTAGTGCCCCCAGGGTTCTCGACATACTGCAGGTACGTACGACACTTGCACCCAGGGCACGAACGTCCAACCTGTATGTGTTTCCACGCTAGCTAGCGCAGGTATGTGGGAGAAATTTTTTTCAGGAACCGGGTCCTTTCTACACCTAAAAGGACCTCTCCTATATGGTGAACACGTGAAATAACAAATCTCAAAGCAGCCTCACCCCTCCATTCCTCTCTCATCCTTGCTCTCTCTCCACCCCTTCTCTCATTGTCTCATCTCACTCCCCATCGCTGGTAGGGCAGCAACCAGAGACTGGGGAACGGATGCAGGAGGCAGTGCGGTCTCTTTGGTAGTGATATACTACAGGGGTAATCATAAAGATGATTATATCACTTTCATGTTTATGATTTTTGAAAAATATATTATTTCATTCCTTGAATAAATGTCTTTCATATTGATCAATAAGTATGTGATTTGTTCGTGGAACTCTTTCTTCATGCTTTGATGTTATTCTAAATTATCCTTGATCTTATATCATTATGTGGGACAATTATGATTTACAGATAAGCACATGTATTGCTTAATTATCATGTTTCACGGCACATGTTAGAAAACATGATGTTGGATTGACTCACCATGAGACATTGCGGGAATTGTTATATTCTTAAGTGTTATCAGTTGGTCTCATACATAGTGTATTCAGGATTCTTAGACCTGAGATCGTCATTGTTTTCTACATGTGTAATAGTTTACTTAAGAGTTACCGAACACTACTCCGTAACTGGGTGGTCATAAAGGTAGCTTTCAGGTTTACTATGAAACATGTGAAGGAATATGAGCGATTAATATGGAATTTGCCCCTCTATATAATAGGAGAGATATCTTTGGCCCCTCAATATGGTTGGATTAAGGAAGTATATAGCCATGTTGAATGTGATTGATGAGTCAATCACAATTGAGTAATCCACTATAGGTTCGAGTGAATGATTGAGCTATCATAGGATGGCATGCTTCTCGTCTTGAGTTTGATATGATATCATGAGACAAATGGATCTATACATAATCACTATATAGGTTCGTCCAATATGATTTTTATGTATGTTTGGGAGTCGTTATGTCCTGCTAGGGACCGCTACCAACTTATGGACCGGAAAGAAGTTTTGGCCCATGGCCAATTATACATGAACCTACAGGATCACACACTTAATAGACTGAAACAATAAGGGTTCGAATGATAGTCTTCGAGTGGGATACGATCTCTACTCATATCGGATAAGGATCCAATTGAAGGCTATATAAGGAGAGGTGTGGGGCTGAGGGAGGCATCTCAAAACATACCCGTCGAGCATGGTATTCTATCGCTGGATGTGTGGGCCTCGGTAGAGGTGTTGCTACGACTGTGTGCTAATCAGGACGATTGCGAGGAGGAGACGGTTGGCTGGAAGATGATCAACTACTACCACTACACCGACACGCTTTTTGTTGAATTGGCTGCTTCAACTTTACTTTTGCTACACTACATGTCTAGTGGTAACGATCCATGATCTCTTACTCGTATGGCTTCCTGGTTTATGCGATAGAAAATTTTAATCTGTGCTAGTGTAGTATACTTGTATCCCAACACTCTTAGTGCGATCGATGGCACAATGGACAACAGGATCAGGTTGCCGGAGGTGAGGAAGACAATGGGATCTGGTGGCTATTGGCGAGGACAAAGTACAAATCTTGTGCATGTCGATGATGAGCATAGGATGGCAGTCGGAGGAGTCGGTGTCCTCGAACATGTCCCCATCACCACCGCTAAGGATTTTGCCATCCCTTCCTTCGGATCCGCTGCAACATGCTTTTTCCCTAGCTTCAACATCACCTCGACCGGATCTCACTATCCCCACCACCAATGTGCGCAAAAGGCCGCGCTGCCTCCTCTACCCCCTACCCCTAATCTCCAGCTGTTGGCCCACCATCGATGGGGAGAGAGATGAGATAGTGAGAAGGGTTGGATAGGTAGAGAGCAGGGGTGGAGAGAGAAGATGGGGAAGACAAGTGGGTGTGGTCGCTTTGAGATTTGCTTATTCCTAGGTCCTATAAAATTTTTCTTCGGGTACGTGTGCGTGTGGTAGACTAGTCTTTGCCCATTTAATTTCAGCAACATATCTAGTGTTAATGGAGTTTTTGGTGCTACATGCTAATGGCGATGTAGAGCATTGGATCCGGCTCAAGCGGCCTAGATCAAGGCTAGTGGAGGCCGCAGCTCACTTTGGCCATTTCCAACCACGCCTCTCACGGCGATACTTTCTCGTGAATATGTACCCCCACTTCCTCTCTCCTCCTTGCGCTATCCCCTTCTCCCTGACTCCAACTCCTTACGCCGCTCCCCTTCTTCCCCACCGTCACCCCCTTTTTCACCACCATTGCTCCCCTTCTTCTAGGCCATCACCATCCCCCTTCTTCCCCGTCGCCACTGGCCCGATTCTCCTCGACCGTCGGTGCCCCCTTCTCCCTGACCACCACCGCCCCCGCCCCCCTTCTTCCCCACCACCGTCAACCCCCTTCTCCCCGATTGTCGCCACCCCTTCCCTTCCCTGGCTAGGGTTAGGGTTGGCCGCCGCTCCCATTCTTCCCACCCCACCCCTAGCACAGCACCCTTCTTCCCTGTCCTGTTGTGGCATCGAATCAAGCCCCGAGGGTTGCTTCCCTGGGCCTCGGCAATGCTCTTTCCAACCTGTCGCCTAGCTCTACACCCTAACCGACTCCTAGCTTTTAGTATAGTGGTTTGACGATCTTAGTTTTGTGTTCTTTGTGTTAATTTCTGATGATATTCTTTGGGACAATGTAGCAACCATGGAATCAATGGCCGATGCGAGCATGGCATTGTCATTACAATAACAAGAAAGCCTCATGCACACTCTATCACTGAAATCAGTTCACCTTCCCACCAATTGATTCATTTTGGTACCCCAGAAAAGAGTGAAAGCACCCCATTCATAGTAAGTGTCGTGTTGTGTGCACGAGCTTTATTCTATTTGTCAATGCATCATGCTTGACACATAATCATTTGCATTGTAGGGTTCTTCTTATACACCTTGTGTTGACCCAACTATCAGGCCATTTAAAGGGGTGGTTTTTGATGACTTGGTCATTGCAGAGGAATTCTACAAGACATATGCACATTCAGCTGGATTTGGAATCCATGTTGGCCAGCATATGGTTGTCAATGGTGTTGTGAGATGGAAGTGATGTATGTGCTCAAGAGAAGACTTCCAGCTTGAGAAAAGTAAGGACAACATGGAGTCCAGGAAAAGGAAATATGTCAGGAAGTTAACTAGGTGTGATTGCGAGGCAATTCTAGCTATAAAATACACTGGCGATAATAAGTTTGGGGTGGAGACATTAGTTGAATCACATATACATAAATTGGTATCACCTAGCAAACAACAGTTGGTAAAGTTTAATATGAAAGTAAATGAGAAAGCCAAGCATTCATTAATCACATGTCATAAAGGAGGCATCTACACAAATGGGGCATATAGATATCTCCATACTAGTGAGGGTAGATTTAAGAATGTAGAATACATGGGGAGAGACTTGCAGAATTATCATAAAGAGCTGAGAGGCTGCATTAAGTTATCGGATGCTCATATATTTGTTGACAACCTTGTAGAAAGAATGATATAAATCCTTTATTTTACTTGAATTAAGTTGTTGATGATAAGGGTAGGTTGGTACATGCGTTTTAGGAGGATAGTATATGTTGGAAGAGTTATGTTTATTTTAGAGATCTTATCTCATTTGATCCGACATATAACACCAACCAATATAACATGATCTTCACACTATTCACTAGAGTAAATCACCATAAGGCATGTATTTTGCTTAGGGATGTATCATTAAGTAATGAGAAGATTGAGTCGTACATATGGTTGTTTTGTACATTCTTGAAAGTAGTGAGAGAAGTTGCACCTAAGCTCATTATAACCGATGAAGATGCTAGCATGAAGGCTGCAATTTCCACTATCTTCCCTACTAGCATGTATAGGTTATGCATGTGGCACATTTTGCAAAATCTTCTAGTGAAGGTGTCGCCATATTTGAGGGAAAACCTTTTATTGAATCAACATGTTAACTCATATGTATAGGTCTTAGAAACTCCAGAGGAATTTGAGCAATAGTTTTCTTCCATTATTTTTGATTTTGGTTTGGAATCTATTGAATGATTGGCTACTCAGTATCGATTTTGTGTATCATGGGTACTGGCTTACTTTAAAGATGTATTCTTGGTGGGAATCCTTAGAACCACTTTAAGGTCGGAGAGTGCAAACTCTTTCTTCAATTGGTTTATTGGGTTCAAAAATACTTTAGTGAAATTTTGTATCACATTTGTTAATGCAGTGGAAGAACAACATCAGAATGAGTTGAAAACTAACAATGACATGTTACACACAATGCCAGCATGCTACAGACTACTTGGGCAATAGAGAAGCACGAAAGTGAGGTCTTCACATTCACCGTCTTCATTGAGTTTTAGAAAAATGTGTTGGCTGCTCGAGATCATTGCAATGTGGAGAATATAAAAACTGTAGGAGAGTACAAAACCTCAATAGTTAGCAATGACTCAAACACGGTAAGAGAGGTGTGATGTAACCTTACAACAAAGGATGTTAATTGCTATTGCATGTTCTTCGAGTTATTTGGAATTCCTTGTCGCCAAATCATTCATGTGTTGCAAAGTCCATCACTTAAGGAGCTATCAAGCCCATTTGTGTTAAAGTGGTAGACCAAAATGGTAACTAAGGACAATGCCATTGATGGAGAGGGCAATTTGTTATAAGAAAAACTAAGGAGTGCAATAGAAACAACTAAAGAAAAGTTGGCATTGAAAATACACAACAAGATGAAATAATTAATTCATCATGCTAGAGGAACAAATAAAGGTTTGTAGTTTCTTTGGGATCGGTTTGTCACATTTGGAGACAAAGTGACTCCACTGATTCCTGACAATGTGGTAAGTAGAGCTAAAGAGATTGAAGCATTCGTACATTATCCCACCCCTATGCAAGTCAATGTAAAACCACCAAATGATGTTAACTCCAAGGGTAAGTGTAAGAGAATAAAATTAAGATAGAAGGTAAAGAAAGAAATGAAGAAAGATGAGAATATGGAGAACAAAATAAGGGTGGCACACATGCGTAGGTCATGCAAGGAGATTATGTACTATGACAACCGCAATAGCCCTTTGAGGAGGACATTACAATGATCAAGGTAATAGTAACAAAATTTGTTCTCACAATTTTTTAATTTATTTTTACTAACTCTCTTGATTGTTTCAATGCCAGGAAGTGCAGCAACAAAGAGGGTATCAAGCTAGAAATTTCAAGAAATTATGCTCAAGAAACTTATGAATTTCTATATTCAGTGTAGAACCTTATGAAATTCTATGTTATGTGATGTTCCATGTTCTTTGTAACTTGTGAGAATGCTTTCAAGAATTTTCTTATACTCCATGTTCTGTGATTGTGTGAGAATGCTAGGCAAGTCTTCTTACTTCTGAGCAGCAAGCTATCTTGTTGTGCCATTGCCCTAGTTGGTTTCAAAAAGATTGATGAATAGTAGTAGTTTTTTTGGAATCTTGATACTAGTGACTACTGTTACCTATACATGCTAAAAAATGATTGATAAATGGGTCAGTTTTTCTTGTGAACTGTAACAGTTGTTGGTGCCTCATCCTTATTATCTGAAGCAATACAGCAGCTACAACACTTCAATTACAATTGAAATTTCACATGCTTATAGCTCATAATTCAAGCACACACGCTAAAATCAGGCCATTACTAAGTACAAAACCAGCCATCACTACTGAGTATCGAGTACAAAACTAGCAAGCCATCAACGTCAAAACTGAATAGTATGATGAACAGTATTAGGTTGCAAGGTCACAAAAAGCTGCTATCAATGAAAGAGCTCACATACTTTTTTTTCCTAAAAACAAAATTCTAAAATAAGATGAAGTGCATGGCACCTGGGAGCAAGCATTAGCACCTAGCTTGCAAATATATTGGCACACATGTACAAGTTTGAGATGAAGTAATACACACAAATCCTCAAGCTTCAACGATGAAAAATTTGTAGCTTTGACACACACAAATCACTGATCAAGCTTGGACAATCAAAATGATTTCAAGGTTTGACATTCACTGATTCATTCAACACATTCATTCACAAATGAATTCCACACATTCATTTTGCAGATTAAGTCAGTCACAAATACAACTACCAAAAATGTACAAAAAATGTGAGCCGATCCTCTGTCAAAAAATCACAATCATCAATTTGATACCATTCGTGATGATGATGCTGCCACAATGTCGTTGATGTCCGGCTGGGCCACTGGTACATGGGTAGAGCTGCCCCAAACCATAGGAACTTTCTTGCATCAGGAGGTGGTTGCATGAATTTATGAGATTGATGGAGTCAACCAAGGTTGGGAGGGGCAGTGTGATGGTGTTGGGGAGGGGTGATGGTGGCATAGATGGGTGAGGCAATGCATCTTAGGTGGCAGCACATGTGGAGGCCAGCCAGCGTGGAGGGCGACGAAAGTGGTGGCCAACCCTAACCCTGGCCGGGGAGGGCGGCATCGGCGACCAGGGGGAAGGGCCCGTCAGTGGCGGGGAGAAGGGCGGCCAACAGCGGCGGGGAGAAGGGGGGTGGGCGATGACCTGGAAGAAGGGGAGCAATAGCGAGTGAGAAGGGGGGTGATGGCGAGGGAGTAAGGGAGCGGCGCAGGGAGTTGGAGTCAGGGAGAAGGGGATGGTGCAGGGAGGAGAGAGAGAGAGAGAGAGTGAATGGGGGTACGCATTCGCGGAAAGTATTGCCACACAGGGTTTGTTTTTTGAAAATGGCCATAAGTGGGCTGAGATCTCTACCTGCCTCTATCCAGACCGCTCGTGCTAGATCGAATGCTCCACATCACCATTGGCATGTTAGCATCGAAAACTCCATTAGCACTAGAAATAGCTAGGTTCGATTCGGCTTATGCTTTTTGGCTTTTGTACATTATTACGGTAACTCGCTTTCAAATGGTGTATTTTTCAAGATATGGTCTATTAGTCAATTGTAGTAGACATTATACCAACTTCAGTTGCATCGGCCAAAATCGTATACGACTGCTTCTCTCTTCATAATCTCTCTGAAACAGCCAGAATTTAAAAATCATAAGTCAGAAGCAACAAAACAAGTCTAAAAGAACACATCCTATATTGCCTTTAATTTCCCCATCCAAATGGTTGGACGCAGCGGATAAAAGAAGCAGCAGCGCATAGTGCAACGTACTCAGCGCGCACAAGAGGCCGCGCGGATTGGGTTTGCGTCGCGGCCGAGGGGACGTGGCTCCACTAGACCACTAGCTACTACGGCGGTATTGCTGGGCGGCCGGCACGACGTCGCGTAGGATGGAAGTCGGGGAATCCCCGCGCCGGACGTAGTGCCCGCGCGAATATTGTGTCACTCGCGCTGATGGGCTACGTTTCCTCCGGCGATCGACGTACACTGCAGCTAGCGCACCGCACCGCAGCGCGCGCTTGCGCCTCCGCGGTTCCCCATTCGATCTGGCGTCTCGCAGTCATCGGCCGGGGTCTAATAATATGCTGCGTCGGGGAGATTCTTTGCCGCCGGGGCGAATCACGCGGCTTATCAGATCAGGCGATCGATGCTGATCGGGCATTACGGTGCGTTCGGGCTCATCTGTACGGTGTAGGCTATCTGCGTACAAAGCAACTAGCAGTCTAGCATAGGAATGATAATTGTGCCTATTTACTCGTATACCTATGGATAAATACCCTAATAGAGCCGGAAATAGGATATTTTCTTTACCCACGGGTTTGTAAATGGAAAGAACACTCTACCCATCAGGTAAACGGGCACGGGTCTGGGTAAGCTCCACCCGTACCCGCCCCACCCGTTTACCCGCGATATAGATTGACAGGTGGCACAGTAATAGCAATATCTCTAATTACTATTGATTGTTATAAACTTTTCCATATATCTAATTGCTATTGATTTTTATAAACTTTCTTGATAGCTATTATATTTTTTAGCAACAATTGTTGTTTATATGTACCTATCATTATTTTAACTCTCAGATGGTGACTCTCAGTTCACGGGTAAACGGGTATGCCTATGGGCGACGGGTATCAGGGTATGGGCGAGGTTTTTCACCCGTCGTCCTTCGTGGGTATACCCATGGGTGTAAATCGGGGTCACAAGTATAGGTATGAACGAGCACTACCCGTATCCGCTACGCCCGATTGCCATCCCTAGTCTAGCATCAGTACGTATACGTAACAATTAATCGATCGGGGCAAGCAATGAAAGATCATGGTTATCTAGTGGAGCTAAAGCTAATCATCCTTGTGCCTGTATAGGTGTCGTCGCTGGGAATAATGTGACATGTAATTGGGCCCCTGATCGACATTCTTAGCCATGAGCATATATGCATCTCTTTAGGGTGCAGCTATGACTTATGATGTCACCTTTTTTTGGCACCAACTAGCTTGTTAGTACAATTTTTATAAATAAGATATTTTATTAATATTACATAAATATATCATTGTTAAAAAAATTACTTAAATATCCTACTGTTACTATTCCAAATGACGATAGAGGCTCTATCATCATTTTTAAATGGCGGCATAAGCTTTTTCATCAAACGAATGAATGACAGAGTACCCGTCGGAACCACGGAGTTTTATGTTTTTTTGTATATTTTATTTTGAAGCCATGGTAGATTAGTAAATAAAATGATTAAATGTGTAGTTGTATTGGATGGTAGATAGATGTGTAAATAGTATGGTTATAAATATGTAGTTCTTTAGAGTAGTTTGTGTAGGATTACAAATAGTGTGGTTGTAAATATTCTTGTAGATCTATTAATTTTTTAGTTGTTAGTTGTAGTGCACCGATTAGTTTTAGAATATTAGATTTGCTAGTTAGGTCTATTCGAAACATGGGAGTACAATTAATATTAATAAAAATATATTAAATTTTAGCAATTATTTATTTATGTCATTTTTAGCGATGATTAATTTATGTAATATTAATAAAAATAATATATTATTTAAAAATCAAGTACAATGTGTGCATAATCTACTATTAACTATATGTGCTACGTACATAAAGTATGCATGGTAATTTCGATTTTTAGAATATATATATATACCTATATATATATGATTGCTTGCCTTTCTTTAAGATGTTGCATATTAGGAAAATCCCCTCCTATGCAAGTTTATTTGCGAGTAGTGGATTTGTTATTAGGTCTATTTTAGGTTTATTTAATCAAATAAGCAGCTGTTGTTAACATCAGTTTATTTGTTGAAATGATCGACATGTATGAATGAATGAGTAGCTTTCAAAATATACTATGAAGAAGGGGTTCTATGGATGGGTGTAGAAAGAATCGATTAGCATGCTTTTTCCTCTATGACGGCCAGTCTGTCAAATGCATAGCAACATCTATGGTGTACTGGTATGAGATGGTTGTACCAATTATTTCTCACTAGACTATGCATTGCACAACATGAAGTTGCATGGCATTGTTACTCGGGCACGGCAACGCACATACTGGGAGGTAGTGGAACTGAATGGGGCAAAATTTATGGAGCTCATATGTGAGATTGGTGAAGGAGTGTGGATGGCCTCTAGTCTTGCTGGTCCAAGCCTTTGAGAAAGTCCCTCTAGCTTATGTAGCATAGGAAGATGCCATTGATGGTGATGCTGAAGAAGTTGGGCACTACAACCAAAGTGTGCCATACTGTTTAAGCCAAGTAGGTAGAGGTGGTACCAACTCAGTCGAAGCTTATACTGTAGACCTTCATATGGTAGACCTTCATATAGGGATTGCAGATGAAGGTGAGTAGATCAAAGCCTTGGTAGAATAGATACATCTCGAAGACTATGACTGTGAGACAATGTCAGATGATGAAGGTTCTAATGATGAGCAAGGTGGAGGTGATGATGCCAATTCATCGGAATAAAATGCATACAATTCGACAAACTAGTAGTGAGTGAATGTGAACATGTGACCTAGGAGTACCAACAGAACAAGGTCAGGCAAGGAGTGTTTTGCAAAGGTAAGGGGGAGATGCATGAGGCAATCAAGTTCTAGGCAGTGTCATTGAGGAGGACATTCAAGGTAGTGAAGTCAAGCTCGTGTGTGTATGACGTGAAGTGTGAGATAGAAGGATTCCCTTAGCGAGTCCATGTATACCAACTTTTGTGGGACACCTATTGGAAGTGCTCCGTAGTCGTTTTGCACACTTGTGTAGTGATAGAGTCCATGTGATTCCATAAAAACATGTCTTTAGGCTTTGTTACAAATGTCATGTACGGAGAGAGCACAACCTGGATTTTGAATCGTGTTCCATTATTCTTGCAGTACACAATAAGCTATGTTTATGCTTGAAAGGTAAAGTAGAAGGCACTTAAAACAAGGTTCGGTACGTTTAAAGACTCTTACCACAACCTGACTGGTCTGCCCCAAGTTATACAACAAAGGAATCCTATGACCCATGTTGATATACTGGAAAAAGCCTCGAAGTGATTCCTTAGGAAGATGGTACTTAAGTAAGCATTCTTTACTTTTGGTGTGTGCATCAATGCATTCATACACTATCGTCCATTGCATTATGTGGATGGCACCTTCTTGACTAGGAAGTACAAAGGCTAAATATTAACTCCAATCGTAGTGGATGCCAATAACCAGGTTTTTTCTATTTCACCTACACTTGTCAAGACTAGGAATGCTGATAGTTGGTTGTGGTTTTCGAGGAACGTGAAAGCTGGCATTTGTAGACCCGACACATTAGGAACAACACAGATGAATAGAAGTGAGGCCTCATTTGAAGAAATGCTCCATTTGCAAGGAGACTAGGCATACCTTCAAATGTTACCCTCACTAGAGAGGCCAGTAGAAAGGAGGAGAAGAAGGCCACGGGGACAGGGTGGCCTACCTATGAACTATGTTACGTTACTTTACTATGATCTATGCCTTATGTGTAACCTATGTTACTTCACTTGTAGATTTACCTCGTATTATGTTACTTTACTTGTATATTTATCTTGTGATCCGTTACTTTTTGTTGTACTAACATCCTTTGGTTTTTTTAATAGGTATGGAGGATGATTTAGTAGCTGCGTAGTGGCCTTACAAGTTGCTCGACCCAACTATCGACGCCATGCACTGCGACCGCTTGGTGACCGCCTTGCATCAGCATGGCGAGGCACCCATCAAGCTTGCTCTGTTGCAATTGTGCACCCCCATGAGGGCACGGAGGATCGACCCTCGTTGGCTTGCTAGGTATGTGAATGGGTAAACTTTTATTCGGCATACGTTGCGTCTCAGCAATCTGATGTAGCATTCTTGGCATGAAGTCATAGGCCTCCTTATAGGTACTATGCATTTCATGTATGACCTTCCTCCTCGTCTATCACACTTTACCATAACTCATCGAAAAACCAACCAAATTCACGGCATCGACCATCAACAATTTCGGCTAAACTATGACATCTGTAACTATGAGATGACTGATTAGGTTAACAACAAGTCATGAGGTCACATTCTGGTGCCTGTGCAGTAGCTCCGCAAGCTCACAGGTGTGATCCTTCACCACCGTCATCCAGAAGTCCATTGAACCATCTCTGAATCTTTGTGCATGGACTTTCTTGAGACAAGAACTGTCCACACACTTCACCACATACGTATCAGGGTTCGACTTGTGCACCCGATATGTACGACTTATACGAACATCATATCTTGTAATGTCTTGCTGCACGTCACTCTTGTTGGGGAAGCGTTACCCTTCGATGAGAGTGTTTTCATCGAAAGACCATTCTGACCTATCTTCACATGGCAAAACTATAGAGGGCAACACAACAATATCCAATTTTGAGGAGACTCACACAATACCATCAGATGCACTGCCCCTACTAGTGCTTACACTAGCCTCGTCTTCACTGCTAGCTGTGTCGGCATCCTAGTCCTCGTCGGAATGGCTTCCATCTAATAGGCCATCCAAATATTCATGGCAATCAATATGCGCTACCCACCACCTTCTTACACCTTATGAGCCAACCTCGACAGCCATCCACCATCTTCTGCTGCACCACCACCATAGGCAGCACTAACATGTTCTACTTTGCCGTCACCATCCCCACCAACACTACGCTCCACATTGCCACCACAAACCAATTGCGGCACTTCCACGCCACCACTCCTGCTGGCCTTGCCCTTGCACAATGCTTTCACCCTATTCATACTGCACATATACCATTGGTCTCCCATATATCGCCGTAACAAGATTGTTTACAATCTCCCTGTACTGTCATCAAGCGACATTGCCAACCACCTTCTTTAGCTCCTAGAAGCGCTCCCTCAAATCTCCAACCACAGTGGCTATCATCGCGTCAATGACAAGCTTCTTCTTGCCAACCTCCCTGTCAAACGCACTCTGCACGCACCTCCTGAGCTCAAGGAGATCCGTATCCTTTAACCCCGGAGCCTGGATTATGGTCCGTTCATAATTTTAAAGGCTCCCCCAATATGGCCCATCCTGTACGACACCCTCCCCATAGAACACGAACAAATATTTCATATCCAACATCAAGTACCTACCACCAATACAGACAAAATACGCTTATTTTAGATGATGCTAAATACAACTAAAGATAATACAAAATAATCATGCACATGTACATAGCTGAGCTGCCAATTATGCTTATGGCCATATACTAATAATACAGGTGTACATATATTTTCTATATTATTTGAAATGGCACCAGAGCAAGAAATATATATATGTGCATACGTACATACATATTTCCTAATTTGCAAAGGCAGCGATAATTGTACAAATAACAGTGCGTATTTCTTCATCTATTTATCAAGAATTGTCATTATCGTCACTAATACATCATTAACATGGCTAATTACAAAATATCGTTCACACGTCCTAAATACATACGTTAGCTGAACATAGTTACCAAGCGTATTCTATACAACAAAACCACCGTTATGCTAATGAAATGTTAATGATATATTAAGTGTATTGCTAGTAGGCAAATGAAACATACCTCTTCTTGAAGCTCTTCATCGATTTGTACTAACTCCAACATTAAAATCCCCTAAATTGCAGTAAAACCACCTAGAAAAACTAATGTAAACTCTCTCTCTCTCTCTCTTCTCCCCCAGCTCTCTCTCGCTCAGCAGGGAAGATACTCAACTACACGGCTTCGGATCAGAGGGCAGAGAGGGATGCGAGCCATTTCATACACGTGAAAGGCGTTGGTGACCGACAGGGCCACATAGGTGGATGCGGGTATGGGGAGGGGGGATAGCCCCAAGCCCTGTCGAAGGTCACGAGGATTACTGTCAAGCATGTCGCGTCAACCACCCAGGCACCTACCGAGCCAGGGCGGCTCGGTAGAAGAGCTGCTAAGATAGGGCAACTCGGCAGCTCCTACCGAGCCAGGGGAGCTCGATAGCTCTATGGGGCTCGCCGACGCCTGAGTTGTGCCAATGTCTTCGTGCTTGTCATCCATGTCGCTGTGTCGAGCTCCTGTCGAGCTTTAGTGGTGTGGCAGGTAACATGTGTCGCTGCTGAGCTTAGAGATAGGACTATTTTTACAAAAACAGGTGTCTGGATGTCAAATTTGAAAAAAAATGTGCTACACTGCTAATTATGTGAACAGTTTGATGCCCTCCACATCTTTGATACATCTCAAAATAAACAAAAAAAACTTGTTCATGGTGTGGGAAATTATGTGCAAAAATAATAGTACTATATAATGACAAGGGTATTAGCTACAAAAATTTAGGTTGTAGTAGTATTATTATTGTATAAGCTTCCTAATAATACAACTAAAGTTTATACCATTGCTACAATTTGATTTTAATTTTTTTGACAAAATTTTTGATCCCTCTTTTAAGGAAGCATAACTTCATTGTAGGAGCCAAGCGCTATCTTGTCCATTGTGTAAGCGTCCATTTTTCATGCAAAAAAAATATGTCAATGTTGTAATTTCTTAAACCGGCTCAAAAGCTAGGTGTGTAGTTGGCTGCTGTGAGCATAGCTCATCCGGCTCGGAATCCATTTTGCTAATGATTCCCCCAAAAGGATGGCGATATCACCTGATTTAGCTTTCGCTTTTACCTGCATGAAAGATTTGGCCATCATGAGCTCGTAGAAATGAAAAGAGGCGCGAAAGCTGGATGCAAGGCTAGTAGTATTGGATAAGCAAAAGCAAGTCTGCATAAATACGACTTAGCAAAGCTCCAGTATTGCTTGTTCTCACTAGCTAGTGGATTGGTTGGCATCTTGATGTAGTAACATATTAATGCCACCTCACCAGAGAGCAAAATAATCTCCCAGCCAGGGAAGGAGGAGATGACTGGGCAACACTATGGCCTCAAGTAACCTATTTAACCTGTTGTAATTAGTGAGAACCGAACTCTTGTCGGCAGCTGGAACTATACAACAATGGCGACTTGGGTCTAGCCTAGGCTACAATTATACAAAAAGGATTCCTTGGACAGGGAGTAGGAGAGCAGAGAGACCTGCAAATATTCTCTCCGCGACAAGCCGGCGAGAAGGGCTTGACGTGAGATCTTAATATGTACCATAGCAGCGAAACTAGGTAGGGATGGAAATGGATCGGATACGATCGAATAGTCTCAAATACGAATACGAATCCATATTTTTAAAACGAATACGAATTCGAACATTCTCAAATACGGATACGAATATTCTCGAATACGAATACGGATATTTTCGAATACGGATTTTCTCGGATACGAATATCGGATAAAACGGATTCCTAGCGGTTTTGCCAATTTTTCACTGGTTTTTGACTGGTTACCGGTTTTAAACCGCCTAAATTCAAATTTTAAATCACAAAATTCATACGAATTTTTCATGGGTTCTAGAAATGGATCAAATACGAATCAAATAGTCTCGAATATGAATACGGATACGAATATTCTCAAATACGGATACGAATATTCTCGAATATGAATACAGATACGAATATTCTCAAATACAGATACGAATATTTTCGAATACGAATATGAATATTTTTTAATACAGATTTTGCTTACCACATTCACGTTTTCTCAAATATGAATATCGGATAAAACAAATTATCCGTTACCGTTTTCCACCCCTAAAACTAGGGGTGAAAACAGGTCGGGTTAATCCCGACCGATTCAGCACCGAATCCGATTGGTACCGAATCCGACTAGTACCGAATCCGGAGAAAAAAAAATATGGGTTAGGATATGGTAACAGCGATATCCGTCCGAATCCGAATATCCGTCCGAATCCGATACGTCTTCAAGTATGATTTCAGGTTAGTGCTACTATTTGATGTTTCATTTTCTTTTGTAATGGTAAAATAAAATCTTCCACATCAGCTATTAAATAGTAACATCAAGTCAGTGCGTCCTACTCTATTTACTGCACTGTATGCATTCCTTACAAACAAGTAGGGGTGCAAACGAATTGGGTTAATCCCGACCGATCCGACACCAAATCCGATTAGTACCGAATCCGATTGATACCGAATCCGGAGAAAAAATATGGGTTAGGATATGGTAACAACAATATCCGTCCGAATCCGATCCGTTTTCACCCCTACCTAAAACTAGGACCGCCTGCACTAACGGAAAGCTCAGATGCAGCAGGCAAACTTTTACCGGCCGATAATCAACCAAAAATCGAGATTATTGGAAATATCGGAGTCCTCCGTAGAACTTTGTATCGGTTAAAAATTTTCGGTTTTGCATGGTTTTCGTCAAATACTGCTTTAGAGCAGTAGGTCTAGGCTTCGAATCCTAGACACTGCATTTTTTTTTCATTTTTTCGTTTGAACTTAAAAAATACAAATTTTGATTTGAAAATTTCGGCCGAAATTTTCTAAAAATCAGAAATATTGCTAATTTCGGACCCATCCAGTAAATTTTAGTTTCGGTTTTAAAAACCCTGAGATGCAGGTCCTTTATCAGTTATCACCAAAGATGTATAGCGACATTCTATTGAATCTTTCAAAACGTAAGTCAAGGCTGGACAAGAACCTGCCCACTAGCAAGATCGTCAGGTGAAAGCTTTCGGATCCTGATATATATGCACAATAGTGTCAGAGTCTTGATTCTCCCTGTAAATTCTTTGTTTCTTTACTGTGGATTGTGCCTTTCATTAGGTTGTGCGCTAGCTGCAAGGAATCATGCGTCCGAGTAAATATCGGTTCAACTAAAACTGCATTGCCGGCAGATGCGCAGACGGCTTCATCTTTTGGCTTTTTTATTTTTAATTTATTTAAATAAAAAACCACTTGTAATGCATTGGTTTCTAATTTTGGTTTTTTTTTTGCTTTTTCGGCTTATTTGCCTCTTCTTTTTTCCTTTATTTCTTTGTATTGTCCATGACAATATAATTATTTTTTCTAATCTTTCCTTAATTTTTTTCTATTTTTCCTTATTTTTTCTAAAAAAAGCTAATAGCCGCTAAATGTAATTTCAGCTAAAAGGTATAGCCATAAGTTTAAACCAAAATTAGTTGGAGCACCACCGTATCCATGGAGAATGGAATGGGATGCCTTCGGTCCATCAATCAGCCACGCCGTTTGGGCTTCAAAACAGCAAAAGGAGTAAAATTCCCTGCCCCTCGGAACTGATGTGTCGAATTGCTAATACGAGCACTGTCTGTTTCTGACAGAAAGACGTACACAGCCTATTACCAAATTCGTTACCTCCTATACGCATGCAGTTCATAACGCCCAATACGAGTAATAGGATGCGTGGAATGACTTGCGCAGAAAGCTGTGCTCGCATTCGAATGATGAAGCGGTGATCGCAGGCCGGAAATCACAGCCATCGTTGGGCGAAAAGGAACCTCGTTTCAGTGCATTTCACAGCACAGCACAGCTCTGCTCTGCTCGTGATGCAGAACAAATGACACACGAGGGCTGCGAAGTAAACAAACCCGCTTAAGACGCTCGGAGGCGAATAGCAAATTAGCAATGCACACGAGGGCTGCTGTTTTGTCAGTCAAGCAATAAACTCCTGTTGTTTTATCATGAAAAAATTCATCATTTAGCATGCGCTTTTGCTAAATTAAAATGGCGCTGAAGACTGACTCTGGACCTGAAAATTTTGATGGGGATGTATGCGCAGAAGGGGGACTGCACTAGCACTTCGTTTGAAGTGAAGAAGAGAGAGAGAGAGAGAGAGCGATCGACCGAATTATTGTTTAGTTAAATCTTACATCTGATTCCATTAATCATATATGATGTGATGTTTAGTGCATCTGTACATGCATCCCCATGGCTGTTTATTTGTTTATTTTTACCACTAGAGAGTATCACTGTCAGATCATGTACTCTGTTAAGCTTTAACACTAATTGCCCCCTTTACAATATGCATCTCGATCTTAAAGTAAGACATTCTATTGGAGCAATCGCTTTTCCGAGATTGGCAACCAAAGCAAATTAGTGTTGGAATTTTCAATAGAAAGTTAATTAAAATTTCCAATTTTAGATTTCCTATTTATTGGGGAATAGAAAAGGAAATTGAGAAGAGGATAAGTAGTAGGTCCACCTGTCATTTGAAACAAGAGAGAGAGAGGATGGCGAGATGCTCTGTTGCTGTATTGAAATGAAGAGGGCAGCATGCCATTGTTGTCAGAGTTGAATCACACAACTCTTCTTACACCTTCACAGTATGTTAGAGCTGAATCACACAACTCTACTTACACCTTCACAGTGGCTACCAATATCTTTCTAGAGGTATGCTTCACGCACAGCAGGAGATAAGGGACCTCAGGATAACACACACAGAGGGAACTTGTCTCATTTTCATTCAATAGCCAACAACTTAAATACATAAACGATGCATGCAAGACTAGCTAATGTGCAGGCCCACTAAAGACGTGCTCCACTTATGGACCTATTCTCAAGCCTTGACTCCTACTAATATGCAACTAACCCATACAGCCTGTTGGTTTCTCAGCTCACATGCAACATCGTTTCTCACGGCAAGTCCGCGTCGCACGGCACGTCGGCATCTCGCCATCAATGCGCTTCAGCTCAAGCCACCAGCTTGTACATCTCGCACATGTTGCTAGCATGCACAGGCCTACACAAGGATATTCACTACATACGAATGAATAGAAATAAACATGCATATGCACTAATGACAAGATTATAGCTAACAATTATCCCCCTAATCTTGTCATCATGTCTCCACTCACAGAAGAGCCGGTTCGTCGCTTGCGTAACCTTGAGCTAACAAAGCTTTCTCCTCCTTTTCTTTCTTAGGACATTCTCAAGCAAAATGTCCAAATTCTTCGCAGTTGTAGCATTGTACCTTACTTTTATCTTTGCGCCATTCGCCACGTCCACGGCCGCGACCTCGTCCTCGCGACGAGTCATGTCCTCTTATCATGAGAAATTGCTCTTCTGTCCGCGTGTCCCGCCCCTTGAGAAGCTCCTCGTGCGCCTTCAGTGATCCAATGGCCTCCTCTATAGCCATCTGGTTGATGTCACCAAATAACGCTATCGACGAAGCAACATTGATGAATTTGTCAGAAACGGATCGTAGCAGCTTCTTCACGACATACTTCTCTTCCATCGCGTCTCCAAGCTCATGAATGCGCCCAACGAGCATCGTGAACTTCGCCGCGAAATCATCCACGGACTCTGCATCACTCATCTTAAGGTTATCAAAATCCGAGCGCAAGGATTGGATCCTTGCCTTCCGGACGCGCTCGACACCCACATGCATAGCGCGCGCGCCACACATCAGAGGCGGTCTCCTTCTCTGCAACTCGCAGCAACGTCTCGTCGTCGATCGACTGCGAGATGATCAGCAAGGCCAGCTGGTCCTTGCTCTCATCAACAGCCCGGATGCCTTCTCAGGATCAATAGCACTCCACACGCCATTGGTTCGCAGGAGGTACTTCATTCTCATCGCCCACGCCGCGTAGTTCGTCCTTGTCAGCATTGGGAATGGAAGCCTCCCCGCCGTCATAGTCGTCGTCGAGTTACCCAAGTCACTGCCCACAATGGTGTTGCTCGGTGAAGATCCATCGCGCGGCATCGTCTTCATCATAACCTGGGAGCTATGATACCAAATGTCAGAGTTGAATCACACAACTCTTCTTGCACCTTCACAGTATGTTAGAGTTGAATCACACAACTCTACTTACACCTTCACAGTGGCTACCAATATCTTTCTAGAGGTATGCTTCACGCACAGCAGGAGATAAGGGACCTCAGGATAACACACACAGAGGGAACTTGTCTCATTTTCATTCAATAGCCAACAACATAAATACATAAACGATGCATGCAAGACTAGCTAATGTGCAGGCCCACTAAAGACGTACTCCACTTATGGACCTATTCTCAAGCCTTGACTCCTACTAATATGCAACTAACTCATGCAGCCTGTTGGTTTCTCAGCTCACATGCAACATCATTTCGCACGGCACGTCCGTGTCGCACGGCACGTCGGCATCTCGCCATCAATGCGCTTCAGCTCAAGCCACCAGCTTGTACATCTCACACATGTTGCTAGCATGCACAGGCCTACACAAGGATATTCACTACATACGAATGAATAGAAATAAACATGCATATGCACTAATGACAAGACTATAGCTAACAATCGTTACGAATTCAACAAAATCCCGTCGTCTTCGCTGCTCAGATTTCTTGTGTAATTGTTGTGCTGCATCTTCCCAAGCCTCAGGTCCGTCGTTCGTCTTGCCACGGCTGCCAGACGTTGGTGTTGTATCTTCGGGAACAGACGTCGGGATCCCGCGGCAAAGGCGGGGCGACATTGTTCTCTGGGACAACGTCATTGCGACGTGCCTTACCATCCCTCGGATTCTGCAATCGCACTGTAAGAAATCCTTTTCCTTGTACTCGTTTTCTTCCATCAAGCACTAGAAATAGTATTCCTGTTCGTGGTCTGCATGTTGTAGATTTGAGTTTTGTATACTAGTTCATGTGGCACTAGTTGTTCAGAGTGTAGCCTTTATTGATTGAGATGCTTTCTGTTAATCTATTGCACTTAGTAGTTGTGTTGCTGGCTGTTGGCATTAAGCCTTTCTTTGGGCTGTAGCAGTAGACATCCCCTAGCTATTGATTGCTTGGTAAGTATCTTGTTTTAACCTGAGGAATTTAGGCGTGTGACTCCTGTTTTCAGCTACTTGCCTACTTGATTAATAAAGTTTCTAGCCTTTTGTGGAGGGTTAGTACTCTAGTTGCAGGGTTAAGGAACTAAATTTAATTATGCTCTAGTCCAGCAGATGCCCTTGTGTTTTAATCTTGGGGTTTTGTTAAACATCTTCCGGATGTTTTCTTCCTAACTATCATACAAATTTAGGACTGTTGGATTAGAGATCCAATGGCCATGAATTATCCCCCCTCCCCTTTGAAAAAAAATCTCCCTCCTTAAAAAATAAAGGGCCCCTTGATCTTTAATCTAAGAGTCACAAATTTAGATGATAATTAGGAAGAAAACATCCGGGTAATACCTAAACATTCCCTTAATCTTGTGAATTATTTTGTTATGTTCCACCTTTGTTGTATCACTAATCCACACAAGTTCCAGTGTCTATTACAAGTTCACTCAGAGGAAGATGGGAATTGGAAGGTAGAAGGAGGCGGAAGAACAGATGGAAGAACAGGTGGGGAAAGTAGAGGTATATTGTTTGCGTAGTATCCGGACGCCTTGCCTCTTGCCAAATCCCTCTCCATAAGAAAATCCATGTTTTCTCAGAACTGTCCTGTGGGTCCCAGTTGGAAGGCACATACAGCCTTGCTGTTACGCCACCTAATCCTCCTTAGGGTATCCCTGGCTAGGTCATCAACTTCTTTTGTGAGACAGGCTGGCCAGTGTTGTCAGGCCATGAACAGGGCCTAGTCCTGTAACATTCTCCTTTAGAACCAACTTGCCCCCAAGCGGTGCTACTGGGAATCTGCAGAGATGGTCCTCATAATCTTCCCAAGTAGAGCTAGAAGGAGAGATACCCGACCATTGCACCAACACTTGCGTAATCGTAGACGCCCCCTTTCTGCCAGAAGCAGCGGTCCAAGATCTTCACTGGTACACATTCTTCGTCAAGTTCTAGAAGCTTCGATTGAGCCTGGTTTGCCAGGTTCCAAGGCTTTCTTCAGTTGGGAAACATGGATGATTGGGTGAATACTGCTGGTCGGCGGCAACTTGAGCTTGTATGCAACAGCGCCAATCCTTTCTTGTTCCTGAAATGGGCCAATATATTGAAAAGCAAGCTTATGGTTAGCTCTTGTCGCCACTAAAGACTAGACATAAGGTTGGTCTTTATGAAAACCTAGTCTCGATAGCAAACACTCTCTCTGAACGCTTAGTATCGGCTTGAGTTTTCTTGCGTTGGTTTGCCTGATTCAGATGTTGTCATAGAAGCCTGGACATAACCTCTCTCTCAATCAGCCATACTTTCAAGTCCAGAACAGCACACGTAGAAACATACACAATTCCAAAGTAGCGTGGAGTGTGTCCATATAGTATCTTAAAGGGGGATTTGCCCAGTACTGAATGGGTGGAGGTGTTGTACCAAAATTTCGCTAAACACAGCCAGTCAACCCATTTCTTAGGGCATGCATGCACAAAGCAATGGAGATAGGCCTCTACACATTGATTCACCCTTTCGGTTTGGCTGTCCATCTACGGATGGTAAGCCGAGCTCATCTTCAGTTGGGTCTGCACCAATTTAAATAGTTCTTGCCACAAGGCACTAGTAAAAATCCGATCTCGATCAGAAATGATGGATTGAGGCAAGCCATGAAACTTGAAAATATGACAAAGATAAGCCTATGTAATCTAGAGGGTAGTCAAAGGATGAGCTAAGGCCACAAAGTGAGCATACCATGAGAACTTGTCCACGACCACCATGATACAATTAAAGCCTACAGACCTTGGTAATTCCTCAATAAAATCCATCGACATCATCTACCATGCATGTTCCAGGATTGGGAGTGGTTGAAGCAATCCGAGATAATGAACATGTTCGACCTTTGCTTGTTTATAGACTATGCAAGCTGCAACATATTCACGCACATCCTTCTTCATACCGATCCATGCAAACAATTTACGGATCCTGCTATATGTTACATGGAATCCCAAGTGCCCTCCAATCGCACTTGAATGCATGGAACTAATGATAGTCTGTTGCAATGTTGGATTAGAGCCAACCCAAACCTGTCCCTGCCAGCTCAATATGTCGTCCTTCAATTGGAAACTCAGATGCTTAGCATTCTCCATTCTTAGTTCGGCTAGCAGCTGACTAGACTTTGGGTCCCTGGTATACCCTTCCGCTACTTCCTCAAGCCACAAGGGTACACAAGAGGATACTGCTGCCAGGCTATCGATGAGATGGGTTTGTCAGGACAAGGCATCTGCGGCACGATTCTCCACTCCTTTTTTATACACTATATGGTATTGCAGTCCCAACAACTTCTTCATAGCCTTTTGTTGCCATGGAGTGGATAGACGTTGGTCTCCCAAATGCATGAGACTTCTTTGGTCAGTACGAATGAGGAACTCCGCATGCTGAAGGTAAGGGTGCCAATGTTCCACTGCCAAGATGATTGCTAGGCTTTCCTTTTCATATGTTGACAATCCTCGTGTTCTTGGTCCAAGAGCTTTGCTAAGGTAAGCGAAGCGGTGGCTGTCCTGCATCAAAATAGCCCCAATCCCTTTCTTTGAGGCGTCTACCTCAATCTCAAATGTTTTGTTGAAGTCTGGCAGTGCCAACACTAGAGCCGACACTAGGGCTTTCTTCAAAGCTTGGAATGACTCCTCCTTGGCTGTCTAGCAGAAGACCACATGCTTCTTCAATAGCTCAGTCAGTAGCTACCCCATCTTTGCTGATAGTATGTCCTAGGTAGGTAAGGCTTGATTGAGCAAACGAACACTTTGGACAAAATATCAAAAACTTGCTACAGCACCAACACATGCTCCTCCAAGGTTTTGCTATACACAAGGATATCATTGATGAAAATGAACACCCCTTTCTGAGGCAGTGGAGCAAGGATGGTGTTCATCAACCCTTGGAATGTGCCGGCGCACTTGTCAATCCATATGACATCACCTTAAACTTAAAATGTCCTTGATGTGTTTTAAACGCTGTCTTATGCTCATCAACCAGTTGCATGTGGATCTGATGGTATCTAGCACGTAGATCCAAACTAGTAAACCATTGAGAACCACCAATTCATCAAGAAGCTCGTCAATGATTGGCATCATATAGCGGTTCTTTATAGTGATTGCATTCAGGTGACAGTAGTCCACACATAATCGCCAAGTCTGGTCCTTCTTGAGCACTAGCAGAACCAAGGAAGAAAATGGGCTTGAGCTCGGCTGAATAATTCCTTGGGACAACATTTCCTTAATTTGCATTTCAATCTCATCCTTTTGCACTATGGTGTATCTGTAAGGGCATTGGTTAACTTGTTGCGAACCTTGCATCAATGGAATCGCATGATCAAACTCCCTCCTAGGTGGCAACCCTTGTGGTTCCTCAAATAAATGTAAGTACCCCTCGATTAGGTTCTATACAGGCTCCAGAATTTGCCCAGTTCCTCCCTCCATATCTAGCTGGCTGATGGCCCATATCCATTTGATGCAACTCTGCATTTGGTAATGCCCTAACTAACAATAGCAATTCTGTGGTTAGTTGTGACCACAACCCTCCCAACAATACTCTCTTCCCCTTGAGCCAGAAAGACATAAGTTTCTTGCGCCAATGCACTATCATTGGGCTATGTACCTCCAACCAATCCATGCCAATAATTACCTCATAGCACCCTAAGGGCAGCAATTTGAGGTCCATATAGAATCCGTTCCCATGCACCTCCCATTGACATTCCACAAACTCTTTGGTGCAGCTGAGCATTCCTCCATCTGCGATGTGCACTTGAATAGGTTTTAGGGATTTTTGGGCTCCATGCAGCTGGCTGGAAAAAAGGCTCACTCACAAAACTGTGCGAACTGCTGAACCCACTAGGATCAATGCTTCCTGTCCTTGCACTAACCCCTGTAGCCACTATGCGTGGTGCCTCTCCTCCTGTAATGACTTCTTTGGATATGGCCATTAAGTCACCCTCCATGCTCCATCACCACATTCTGATGGCGTAGACAACTGCTCCCGGTCTTGTAGCAGCTCTAGCAACTCCTCCACAACATGTATTTGGACAGTAGGGCTGCACTTATGCTCCTGGCCCCAGCGTTCACCGCAAGTGTGGCATAGACCATGGGCAATGTGACATGCTCGCGGTAATGCCCGTACACCAGAAATGGACTCTGGTCGATGAGTGTCCCTCCAGACCACCTCCAACACCTCCTCCTGCAAGCAAGCCAAGGAGACGACTGTATCCAAATCGGGAGGTCGGTGCAGGACAATAGCAGAGAGTACATCACTCTAAAGACCATCAATAAATTGAGTAACAAAACATGGGGCCCCAAGAATGATGAGCTAACAACTGATGCATGATCTCATTAAACTTTTCTGCATACTCAATGACTGAACTAGTATGACGAAGATGGTTTAATTGCCTAACTTGTTCAAATTCGTCCCTACCAAAGTGAGCACAAACAACGGCAGCAAAGGATTCCCATGTAGAATGTTGTAGGTGTGCAGTAGAAGACTGTAGCCATAACATGGCACTTCCCAGGAAGTACATGGCTGCTAAGTTAACTCTTAACTCTGGATGGACAGCAAAAACACAGAAATAATTTTCGCACTTTAACTGCTAGGCTCTAGGACTATCACCATCAAATAGGGGAATTCTATCTTTTTTTTAGGGAGGGGGTTGGGATGATGTCCTAGGTTCCTAACTGAAAATCCAAGGTGCTCCATGCCATGGTGCGGAAGAGGTTGCAAATGGTGCTCACCATTATCCAGAGGTGGCAGAGGAGATTCCTCCCCTTTAGCCATCATCCGGATATGTAGTGCATCACGGTGGCCATCTGGCCCGTGGCTACTTCCACCGTGAATGGACCACGGAGCCTCCTCCTGCCGTGGTCGACCTAGAATGTAGGGGGTAGGTGACGTCACTTCCAGCTTGGGCAGGATCCCTGGCAGATCCATCGGGCGGACAACGAGCACGGGGTTGCGCATGATCTGCTAGATCTGATCGCGCAACTCACCCATCTTGAGCCGCAGCTCCTCCGTTGCCTTCTATACCTCCGGCTTCCACTGTTGCAGCTCGAGCATGGATGGCTTGATCTCCTCCATAGATCAAAGAATCTCACTTCCTTGTGCTTGCAACTCCTTGATCGACTCTCCCTGAGTCTTGATGGCCTTGATCAAATCAGTGATTTGATCCATCTCATCCGCTTGGGTTTGGGTTCTTGTGCGATAACGCGGTAGCTCCAAGGCTTTGGACTTGGGCTCTAATACCAAATGTTACATTCCACCTTTGCAGTATCACTAATCCACACAAGTTCCAGTGTCTATTACAAGTTTCACTCAGAGGAAGATGGGGATTCGAAGGTAGAAGAAGGAGGCGGAAGAACAAACGGAAGAACAGGTGGGGAAATTAGAGGTATATTGTCTGCACAGTATCTGTATGCCTCGCCTCGTGCTGAATGCCTCTCCATAAGTATCTCCATGTTTTCTCAGAACTGTCCCGTGGATCCCAGTTGGAAGGCACACAAAGCCTAGTTGTTACAACTTTGATTCAGGAGAAAACGCACACATCGCAAATAAATTGAGAGAATACAGGAGAATTTTTGAATTTCTCTATTCTCTTATTTGCTCCCTCTTTTTCTTGTTTTTCTTTACAAAACTGGCTACAAGCCTTCTCGATATATAAGCTAATAATCTCCTACTAGCACCCCTACTTGTTTGTAAGGAATGCATACGGATTTCAAGTTAGACATAACTCTGGAAACTTGATTTTACCATTGCAAAAGAAAATGAGACGGACTCTACTGAAATCAAACTTGAAGATGTATCGGATTCTTGAACTCTAAGTCAAGATTATTTCTACCAATCGATTCGTGCGGATCGGTCGGGATTAACCCGACCGTTTTCACCTAACGCCACCCAATCCTCTCAACTTGAGTTACACGGAGACGGTATCACTCTAAGTCAAGGCTACGCCACCCAATCCTCTCGGGGCCGACTTCTTTTGTCGGACGGGCTGGCCGGTGTTGTTGGGCCATGAACAGGGCCAGTCCCATAACATATGTTTACTTTACTTACTAGTTGTTTCGTATCCTCTGTTGATACTGTTATGTGGTGGAAGCTCGTGTCATATCTGGTTATAGCTATTGTCTATTTCTGCTAAGAGCTCCAGAGTGTATAATTTGTTAATGTTATGTTTACCGGTGTGACCATCAAATTAATTCCCATTTGGCATCATCCTCTTGATTAGTGGGTAGAGATCTATAAACTTCATGCTGTTTATGGTGTGAAAAATTAAGCTTTAGGAGGTTAAGTACCTACAGCCATGTCCAGTAGATTTTGTGGTCTACTGATTAGTGGTAATAAATCTCCCTGTGTTTTTATGGAATTATGTCTTTTTAGCCTAATTATTTCTCGTACTTTCAACAATTAGAGTGGTATTTTTCAGCCAGTGGAAGAACTATTAGTATTAGATGATGTCAAAGAGAATATTGCATGGAATTTGCGATGGTTAATTTATTCTCTGAATACTGCACATTGTCATTTGGTGTATACAGTTTTTAGCACACCATGAATTTAATTTTTTTTGAAGACTCTCCATGACTTAATTTGTCAATACGTTTTCATCAGTAAGGCAAGTTTGTCCTCTCATACAAAACTGCAAAAGTTATAGAGCGATGGAGAGATTAGATTGCATTTGCACCTACCATGGAAGAAAGAAAGCATTGCACAGTGCATTCTTCAGAGCTAGGCAGCATCTTGACAGACGACAAATGGGATCTACTCTACTTGATCGAGTTGCTCGATGACGTACGGGAGCATTACTCGCGCGATGTGGCTGAGAGGCTGGTGAATCATATATCCACTAGTGTCTCCAGGCACAGAACCAGATCCGGTGTATATGTAGTGATGTCAAATGATGAGACGATCCACCACGAAAAAGATTAGGCAGGGTACTGCTTCTTCATCTTCTTTTTTAATAAGCTGCACAATTCCATCATCCCATGCATTGTTTGTTAACTTTCATTAGCTAGGTTTACCTGAGTCTAGGCTGGAATCCTTTTGTACTTGTAGTGGATATTTTGGGTGCCAATCATTGATGCTTTTAAGCAGGCGGTTTTGTTCTGGATAAGCATGAGGGGGAGTTGCTGCTGTTTGCTTTGAGATGGGTACAGTGTTTGATGAACTCCGTCCAGCAGTGGGGCTAGGGTTATGTTAAGGTAGGAACCTGGAAGTGAAAGAAAGGGAGCCGCGGCAGGGTTTGATGTCTGTTCCTTAACTGTTACTCAAACTAGCTAAATTGTCCGCACAATTACGTGGCTAGATTTGAAAATACACATGTAGTTGCTATACAATTCTAATATCTATGCTTGAAAACACCATTGTATTCATAAAAACGCAAATACATTGGCTTTATTATAAAGTTTTAACAATATCTAATTAATCTAAAATGTTACAATCTGACTCCACCAAAAATAAATGGCATATTGTGAGACCATGTGAATGTCACTTCATGGTTGTAATTAGTAATTGAATTTTGGATTAGATTTTTCATGGAGTTTGAGTTTGGTTTTTGTGGGTTTTGCAAAAGACTGCATTCTGGTTGAGCTGTATGCTGGAATCTTCAGGTTAAGTGATCTGACCGCTTTGTTTTCGTGGTCTGATCAAGCGGTCTGATCGGCAGACTTCGACCATTGACAGTAGTCGGAGGCATGGTCCTCGACTTTGTAGTCGGGCGGACCGAATGGCCTTTTGCTGAGTGGTCCGAAGAGCTAGTCCGACAGTGCTCTATAGTCGAGAGGACTCCGTACTCAATAGTTAAGAGATCTTAGTTCTCGATGGTCGTAGCTTACTGTCTGGTGGATGTTCGGTAGTCGTAAGCCTTTGCAATCGTTAGTCGTAAGCCTTTGTGATCGGTGGTCGTAGCAGCCTGTTATGATGGCTGTAGTTACTTGTTGTGTTGGTCGTAGACTTCGCATGTTATCGTAGTCATAGACTTCACGATTGATAGTCATGGGCGTTGCAATCGGCTGTCGTAGACCTCAAGTTTTAGTGTTAGACTAGCTAGCGGTCTGATCGGCCTGTGCTTGGTGGTCAGACTGGCTACTCTGATGGTCTGAAACTGTTGCTTGGAAACCTTGGAGTTTGGTCATGGCTTGACCTAGGTATTGTTGCTAGTGTGCATATAAGTTTATTGTTTGGTCCTAAGTTTAGGATCGGTAATTTGGGTGCATACATTTTGCATTGTTCATTGTATGGATAAATTGCCCAAATTAATGTCTTTGTGTATCGTGCAGTGCTACGCGACGGTTTACTTATTTATGTTGGTTGTAGGATTTTGGAGTTAGGTCATGGTGAGGCGTAGGAGAATTGGGACTAGGCATAGCGTGATGCTGAGGTTCAAAACGGTCAGGGAGACGCCGAAGATGATCAAGGCTTGCGGTGTGGTTGCAAGCTGAGACGACGAGGAACCAGGGCGAGAGCTACCGGTGGTGGACATGACGGGCGAGAGCTACTGGTGGTGGACATGACGGGCAACAACAAGGTGGACCAAGACTAGGCTCAGGGAGGAGTTGAGGTCCTATGTGGTCAAGGATGCCGGGTGTCATCATGCGTGAGGAGAGGCATGTGGTACACCAAGTGACTTGGGTCGTGTGCAAGCGAGGACGGTTCGGTGGGATCCAAACGCATGAGAGGCTTAGCGATAAGTCATTGGGGCCACGTGGAAGATGGCGAAGCATGGGTGATGCTTCATTGAAAAGGAAGTGGAAAGCTTCGTCAAAAGCGATAGAGAGGCATTTTGGTAAAATTGCTCAATACTAGAGAAGCGTGCATGAGTAAAATCCGGTGTTAGGTGGGGTTAACGGGTTATCCCCAGTTTGGCCTAATAGGTAGATCCATTAAGTTTTGGTTCAGGTTGTGAGCCTATATAAGGGGAGGCGAGGCAAGGGCTAGGATTTGAGAAGGTTGGCTAAGCTTTTTGGTGGCTAGCTTCTCCTTCCTCCCATAGAAGATAGGTTAAAGTGTGTGTGCTCTAGACTTAGAGCTCTTCCTCCTTAGTGGAGTGGCTGTAAAACCAATCATCTCAAGTAAACAATACATCAATCTTTGTTCTACCTTTTATGTATCTTTTTTGTCTACTTGTAACATCCTGATTTTCAGAGCCTTTTTGAAGCTTTTAAAATAAAATTCACCATTTGGATTTTTCTGGAATTAATTAAAGCTTAACTGGAATTTTCATTAATTAAAAAGATTTAATATGATTAAATTAAACATTAATATTTGTTAAAAATATTTTATTTGTGTTCCTTGTGTCACAAGGAATTTTTCTGTATTTTCTGGGATTTTTCGGAGTTTGTTTGAGTTCAATTTGAAATTTCCAAAAAAAAGAGGAGAGAGAATGAACAGTACCCGCGGGGTACTATCCACTCGTCTTCTCCAGCGCGCACGCGAGATCGATCGATGCCCCTGCTGAGCACAGTTCCTTCCGATTTTCTCTCTCTTCATAACTTCCAATCCGGACCTTATCTCAATGTCTTCCCAATAGGAAAGTTGTGCTAAATCCCGCAAGGAATCCATCCCAACTGGTCCCCTTCCGTTTCGTTCATCCGTTTGCCTTTTATCTCCAATTTTCTGAAACGGACTCTAAACCGAAATCCGTGAATTGGAGTCGGTTTCTACCCCTTCCAAGCCTATAAATAGGACCCCTTGGCTCCCCTAAACCCATCCCAAGCCGTGGCAAGTCCCATCAAAGGTCAGGACGCCGTCGGCATTGAGGCCCTTCGGTCTCGAATTTGCTCGTCACGTCTCGAGCTATTCGGTAAGTTTTTCCGTGATCCTTTCGCGTCACATTGTGCCTTCATGTCCCATCTACCATCTTGCCAAGTTAATTTGGTTTTGGTGCAGCCAATCTCCCGGAATCGAGTTTTCCCCAATCTAGGTCAAGAGCGCTTCCCGACGTCGATTCGTCATCTTCGGTAAGTTTCAGCCCTTGCCGTAATTTTTCTTAGACTTGCCTCATCGTGTTCTACGCCGTGCTCACTCCCTTTTCCCCAGAAAGCCTCCACAAATTTTCGCCTCCGAACCTCGCCATGGCCGTCAATGGCATCTCGTGTCCCCCATCTACCCGGTGATGTTTTCACCAATCCGTTCACGTCACTTTGTGCCAAACCATCCCAGGTAGCTACCCCTCAAGTGGTTTTAGATTTCGTTCACCGAGCACCAAGATATTAAGTTTTTCCTTTACCCTTCCCGACGTCATTCAAACGTAGATTGCGCCGTCTCCGATGGGTTTCTGGCCGAGCCGATAATTTTCCTAGCTTCACCAAGCCGTGTTCTACCCCGTGCTCACCCTACTTCTCCATGTCCTATGCCCGGGTTTTATTCCTCTCTTCTACCCATGTCGTTGTAGCCGACCGTGCCATCACCGTACTCCGTTTGGCGTGCCGTCGCTTCCTATGTGTGCCTTAGGTCCCTAGCAACCCATTTTGCTAGTTAGATTCATCTCCTATGCCTTCTCTCGCCAGCGCTAGCCTTCTCGCCAAAAGTACCGTTCTCGGATAAACAGTAACATCTGTGAATTTCCAGCATTTTTTCGCCCCGGCAAACTTTAGATCGCTCGTTCTCCTTCGTCCGAACTCCGATCGACCCGATTCTTCTTCCTAAATTCATATAAAATTGAGCTCTATCTTTTGGTTCTGGTTTTGCAGTTTTTGGAGTTCATTTGAATTTTATTTGAATTTATTTTGTTTATTTTGTCGTTTCGCGCGTAGAACCCGAAGTTGCCGAAGAGTTTGTCGAACCACAGCAAGAGGGACCAACCAGTGCACAAGAAGGCAAGTCTCCTTTGATCATCTTGAACCTATGCTTTCGAAATATTTTAAATATTTTAAATTATGTGCATTGCTATTTACATAAAACCACTAGTTCAAATCTTTAGGAATTAGCTACTCCAACTTTGTTATGCCCTCATTTGACATTGATTGTCATGTACCTTTGTCACCCTAGAACTTCCTTTGTCTCAATAATGAGATTAATATTAATCTTTGTGAATATTAGAATGGTAGTGAAATGCTTAGTCATGCTATTTAATATATTTAAACTCTTGCAAATGGGAAGTTAAGATTTATTGAGAAAACCTTGTGTTTATGAAATTAGTGGTAATTGTAGTTGCCATTGTGCTTTCAAAATAAAAATAACAATGTGAAAGTTGGTTTAGATTAGGGTGGATGGTTGGTTTGGTTTGGTGCGATTAGCACGAGATCTTGTTAAGTGTATGTTCCACCCTAGTCAATTAAGGACCGACGCTTGTGTTTGTCCGCATCGAGCATTAACCGTACAACCACAAGTCTATATGGGTACGACCTAGTGACTAACTTATGATAGTCTAGTTTAGGTGCCACCGGGAAAGTGGGTGCGAGGATGGACCGGTTATTCACAAGTGAGGGACAGATTTCTTGTACTCATATGGCGCAAGAGGGGCTTCGGTTGGGCGGTTAGCCTACTGCGGTGAAACCTCGGCGGGTGGTATCTAGCTAGATTAGAGTAAGGTAAAGGCTTTGTAGTATTTTATCCGGTCTCATGCCAAAGGAAGCGTGTTGACTTTTAGGATAATTTATCTCTTGTGGGTAAAGTTGTACAACCTCTGCAGAGTGTAAAACTATTCGAATAGCCGTGCCCACGGTCAAGGCGGGCAAGGAATGCATTCACATGGTAGATTTCTGGTTTTGGTTTTAAAATCAAAAGTTTTGTATTCGAGAGTGGAGGGAACTCTTGGAAGGGTATCTGGCGATTGGAGCGAGAGGGTGGATGTAACCCAAGACTAAACTTGTTCGATTAAACTTGATTAAAGCGGTGTTGGTGGATGGAACCTTCACTAGTGAGTTAATGTTAGTTCATTAAAACCATTATTTTAATAAATGGATGCCTTTGAAAATAGTTATTGGTAATTGAATTTAAAATATTGCTTTGTGCAAAAGAACCATATGGCTTTCCTTTGTCAAGCCTTGCATCTATTGCATTTTCCCAAGACTTGCGGAGTACTTTATGTACTCACATGCTGCACTCAAAAATAATACCCAGAGGAACACGAAGCTCAAGAGGGAGACTACGACTACTTCGCTTGTGGATTTGATGAAGGATTCCCGGAGTACTAGGTCGCGCTTCCCCAGTCAATTGCCTGTGGCGTATTGATGGGTCTTCGCTGGATTTATCTTCTGCTTCCGCTGTGTTTTGTGTGTGTGAGGTCTTGAAACCTCATTTGTAATATAGAGACCTGTCGGTCTGTACTCTCTATTATTGTAATAAAGCGTTGTTGGTTATGTAATCATTTCTGTTTAACTGTGTGCACTAGCTTTGATCTGGGACTAGTGCTGTAATACACAGAGGGTCCGGGTTCGGAAATCCGGGGTCCCGACACTACTTGAGTTTGCTCTGGTTTGAGTTGGTTTTCCTCTTCTTGGTCTCTTTCTGTTAATTGAGTTGCTTACATTTTGGTTGATTTGATCTCTCTTATGCCCCTCTCTTGATCTTGATGTGCCAAGGACATGAATGAGATGGAGATAACCTCTTGAAATCGATCTCCAATCATCTAGACATTTTAATAGCAAGATTTTCAAGGAACTTAGTTTTTGCTCGTGCTGAGGCTAATCGGGTGATTTCTTGATCCGAGAGTTTTTGAGTTGATTCCTTTGGTGATCTTGTTTGCTGTGACATATGAGAAAATGCTAAAAAACCATCTTGGCTATCTTCTACCCATGAGCAAAGATCTTATCATCGATTTGGTTTTTAGTTCTTAGTTGGTGTGCGCTGCTTTAAATTGCAAAAGGGTCTCAAATTTGTCATGGATTTTTTTGATCTAGGAATGGAATAGCTTCCTGAGACCTTAAGAAATATGTGTACAAAGTTTCACGGCTTTTGGTTTAGTCGATTGAAAGTTATGTCAATTTTGGTTCTCGCGGTCGGCTGAAAACCCTGTTCATATGAGAGGTATAGCAGTACGCAGGCTGTGTAGCGGTAGTACCGCAATACCTGTTCTCTGACCACTTTGGTTTTTGACCATTCATTGGTCGTTGACAACTTGGGTCATATTTTGAACTATTATGACTACTCTGGTCATCATCTACTCGATTGGTTTTCTGACTACGTCTCCTGGTCATCAACCGCGAAGGTTACGATCATATTGGTCTTGACCGCATTGGTTTTCGACCACTCATTAATCCTCGACCACCCTGGTCTTTTGACGCACAGTGGACATAAACTACGTTAGTTTTTGACCACTTCTGTTTTTGACAACGTCTGTTTCGACCACGCTAGTTTTGATCATGCTGGTTCCAACCACGTTGATTTTCGATCACGTTGGTTTTCGACAACACTCTGGTCGTTGACCACTCGAGTCAAATTTCGACCACGTTCGTTCTAGACCACTGTTTGGTCATTAACCACTATAGTCAAAATCTGACCACATTGATTTTCGATCAAGTTGCGCTCAGCTTTGTGGGACTTCCGACCACGTAGTCGAAGTTCGGCCACGTTGTTTTCTGATTAGTTTTGTTCAGCTCTAAGAGTCTCTGGTTTTTCAGTGGGATTGCTATCCTGATCTTCATAACTTTGTAGCTATCAGAGGAAATGATAAGTGAATACTTAGGAGAAAATTTTTAAGCACTATTCATCCCCTCTGCTGCCATCTTCAGTCCTACAATTGGTATCAGAGCCATGTTTGCTCTTTGTTTGATTTTAATCGATCTTGAGCATGGCAACTACAGTAGGCTTAAAATTAACTAAAGAGTGATTTTATTTGCAAGAAACTACAAGTTTGAGTTTTGTGGTGCATTCTTTACCTTTGATTATTCAAGTGCAGGGAGAAGAAGCTTTTGAAATTCACGAATGATGATGATAATATTGACAAGGAGGATGAGCTTCGACTCATCATGAGCAAGGTAAAATCTCATGTGACCTTGGCTTTGTCCAAGGTGAATATGCTTACTTTAGGAATAATGTAAGATGCCTAAATGATAAGAATACTTGATTGCTTAATGATGATTTTGCTAGGTTGTAATCTCACTTACCATGTGTAGATTATGAGTCTTTGCATGTAGATGTTGAAATTTTGAATACTTCTCTTACATACTTAAAATCTGAAAAATGAGAAATTAAAATTGACTCACCTCACATGTGTAGAGTAACTTAAGTTAGCTAGGCCTAGAATTAGTGAGCCAAGTCCTTCTGTTCATGATTCTCGTATAGTCTCAAGTGTCTCTCATGTTGATAGCTTAGCTTCTTTTGTTTAGTGTTTGTACTAGTTATGTTCCTCTTGTTGATCCAATTCATTGTTTACTTATATTTTTCATCTCTTGTATATATTGTCATTCTTTTAGAGATGGTGTAAATACTTTGAGGAGAGAGCATGATGATGTGAGCACTGAATCTTGCAACTTACTCATCTCTTTGCATTTGGATTTGAATTTTTCTAGTAGTAAGCTTGGTTCTATCAATGTTGATACTCGTGTCATATTTTTAGATGCCCTTACTTTAATTAGTGCAATTTTTGTTAGCTCTTTTAGTATTGTTCAAAGGATTTTTAGTAATGACGATACATGTATTTCATTTGGTCGAGAGTTCGTAGATTATGTGGATGGCATTATGTATTAAAATTGTTGGGTATTGAGAGCAGGGTCGTGACTTGCGAGACTGAAGTTGGTCATAGGACGACATCCCAATGCCGACCAAACAGTAAGAGGTTCGTGGAAGCTCCACGCAAGTTGTTTTGGGTTTCACTTCTCCCAATTGTCAGACGTGGGGGGTTTTTTTTGAAATAAACTATTGGATGTCTTTCAAATAAATCAATCTTGCTTAACAAATCTAAGCTCTAAAACTATGGTCGACCAAATGAAGTTTCGAATGTTTTACTTTTTTTACGTGAATTTTTTGTATTTTTTTCTTAGCACCCGTCATCGACTTTTATGTATATAATAATAATATTTACTGTACAATAGATAAGGAATCTTTACGTCTGTAAAATCTGTTGCGTAATACCTGTATATTCATGACCTAAAGTACAAGAAAATGCTGCTACTACCCACAAAGCCGTTTGAGGCAGCAGCAGCCGCTTCCGCCCGAAGGCTCTATTTGCCCCTCCAACCTATGGGCCAGCCGGCAAACGCGGTCTGGACACAAACTCGAAATAGTACAGGGTCTTCACGGCCGGTCCCATGGGCCGTTGCGCACGATGGCCCATGTACGCCGCAAATGATAAATGTCCTGTTCTTATGGACTTTTAGTTTTTAATTTCTCTTACAATCGAAATAAACAAGACGGTTTGGTAAAGCAAATTCTTTAAACGGTTTTTTAAGCCTAAAACTGAATGCACTATTTACATCGATATGTCTGTTATCTACTATTATTTTGATAAGTATAGATAAAATATATTAGCCGTAGTAGCTAAAAACTTGAACTGGACAAGGCAGCTTGGCAACAGACCTCCTCGGGCGGTGCACGAGGCCCGCCTGGGCGCCAGAATCCCGAACCTGGAATGGAGCGCATCGCTCGCGCTGCCGCACTGGGCAACGGCCAATGCAGCCAGCAGGAACCTCGGGATTGGATCTGGCAGCGGGCCTCCTAGGCCGTGTGCGGCAGGCTTTCCTCCTAGGCGAGCTCGGGCGTACGCGGATGGTGCATAGCAACTTCACCCGGTTCTTTATCCTGCTCTTCATTGTATATTTACCTAATATGACTCAAGAAATGGACTCTAACCGATTCTTTATCCTCCTCTTCATTTTTATCGAGTCACTATTTTCTCCCGGCCGCTAGCTAGATTTGGCGAGCGCCTCCTCACTCGCTTCTCAAATAGCTAGGCCATTGGAATGCTAACTCAAATAGAGAGCTGAAAATAATAGCTAGTCTCTTCATCCTAGGAAATAGAGAGAGAGAAATGACTAATAGGATGGAGTTGCTCAGCTGTGCCGCCACCGTCACATCAGCAGAAAGCATGACTACTACTATATTTCAAGTCAAGTTCTTGAGTGAGTATCAGCGGTGACGTACAGTATTTAGTCTTACTTATTTTAGCTTGAGTTTGTGGCTTTTATCTTATTTTTTACTATTTATAGATTTTGTCTTTTTCTAAATTTTCGGTTTTCTTTTGAGCTTTTTTGCCGGTTCTTTTTTCGTATTTGTTTACATTATACGTGATGGACTAACATATTTTTATATTTTTAATTTTTTTAAATTTAATTATACTAAATAAGCCACCATCAGCTACAGTATAAAATAAACCAGTTACAGTAAAAATTCAGCTATAAGCCAAGCTTATTCAACCGAAATGAGCACAGCCTTAACGTCCCAGATATAGAGGTTTTTAATATTTGTAAAGTCAATTCTTTAAAATAATATGAACTTATATATATAAATTTTTATAAGATTATTTTGTAAAAGTTGTTGGGTCAATTGACCCGGCTCGTATGTGGTTCCACCATCTAGCATTTTCGTACTTGTGTCAATGGATTATTCATTTTATTCTGTATCCGTATTCAGATTATTTGATACATTAAGACTCAAAGAACTTGTGTCAATTAGATCCGGATTATCCGTTTTATCTAGTTTATCTAATATCTACATCTGGACTATTATATTCATATTTGATACATTAAAACTCAAAGAGTGCTAATCATTTCTTTATTATCTATTTTATCAAATCTCATTCTTCTCTCTCGGTTTAGTTGTGAAAAATCTGAAAGTGTTAGCGCAAATTTGGTCAAAATTCGAGCAAAATATTCAAAAATCTTCAAATTTTTTGTGAGAGCTACAAAGGAGGTAATAATGCTGTCTTATTTTAATTTTTGGTATTATTTGTTGGTTTAATTTTTGTTATTATTTGTATGTTTAATAGTAAGTTAATCGTTTTGCTCGATTGATTACTTGATTTAATGGAGAACTACGATTTTCAACTCTCCGACTATTTAATTCATATAGTACATCGATCCGTTAACATACCTATGTGTTCAATTTCATTTATTAATTGTTCTAACCAACGAATAGCCGCATATAAGAGTTTTTGCGTAGCAATGAATGTTCGTCCTAGAAAATTTGGTTTAGACATGCTGTTAGATGGAACTCTACTTATCTTATGCTTAAACATATATTGCCACATAAGAGCATCAGATCTGTTTTCCTTCACACCCAAAGTCATCAATCTCGTAGCTCCTCAAGTAGAACCCAAGTTAGAGACCACGAACTTCTTGAGGACGATTGGGATGTTGGTGAAAAATATTTTCCTTTCTAGAAATTTTTCATAAAGTCACTTTTGAAAATGATCCTATACTACGGGATCTTTGTAGGTGCCATGAAATCTAAGTTTTTAAAATATTGGAGCGAAATTCTATTTTATATGCATTTGCTTTTATTTTGGATCCTAGGGCCAAACTACAAGGATTTATAAATGTTTTACAAGTTTTAAGTGAGGCTACCGGTTTAGACTATTGTTCATACTATACACAAGTTAAGGATAAATTATATGAGGTATATAATAAATATGAAAATAAATTTGGATCATGCGTTTAGAAAGACCCGGTAGTTCATTTCAAAGACTCGAACAGTGAATCAAGACGCAACATACTGCAGATAATAAATATTTAGAAGAATCTTTTGAGAATTTGTATTTAGATAGCAATGAATAGGATTTTCAATATTTTTCTTTCACATGTGGTCAATAATGAGCTTTATAGGCTGTACTCTTTTTCTTTACCAAGGTTTTCTCGATGGTAGCACCTGGATGGTAGCACCAATAGACATTGCCATGTAACAACTCATTTTGCTTCAATTTCGTTGCAACTTGATTAATCTGCCGACAAACAATGCCAATGATTAGCAATACGTAGGAATTGGCAACGCCCGTCATTGTCCTTGTGACGATGCTCCTACTCGTATGTTTTTCTTGAGAGGCCGTATTCGTATGTTATGGTTGCGCTTACAGCCGCCGTCGTAATCAAGCACGTCCAGATCGTTAGTAACTTGTGCTGATATACATTGACGAGATATTACGCGTTTCTATCATTTCATTTCCTTGCGAATGTGAACCCACGTTGGTTTGCTGGAACTTTTGCTCCAGAAACAGCAGAATACGCCACGCATGTTTTATCTTTTCAGCTCAGTAGTTACAATTAGCCGTACTCCCAGTGAAAACAGCGTGGTTATATATTTAGACACCACATATATCTCCACTCTTTAAAAATATGAGTTGATGGCAGAGACGGAGCCAGGATCCAGACAAGAGAGGGCCGACCCGCCAAGGCGCCGGCGTCATGGGCCCTGGGCGCCGTGTGTCGGCAAAATTAAACATGCACATATATAATTAAACATACGCATATATATTGTCATATAAATTCAATCATAACACATATGGCAAAATAATGTAGCATACGTCTAGTAACACAAAAGAAAGGTACTTTCATTACATCTCCACTAACTTGAATTTGTTACATCTCCACTAACTTGAATTTAGCACGACGATTACCAACTAGATCATAAGATTTGATAATATCATTGGAACTAATCTTGGCTGCCAATTCCTTTTCAATATAAACTATCATGTAGCTTCGCAAAAAGCCATCTCCCATTTTAGTCCTAATACGTGTCTTGGCAAGTTTCATGGCTGAAAAGACTCTCTCAGTGGTCGCTGTTGATATTGGAAGAGTTATGACTAATCTTAGCAATCTATCGACCATTGGATAAATATAATTTTTACCTAATCTCACTAGTCCCTTTGTTAGATCAGCACGTGATGGCAATGTACTTAGCTCTGGATGGTTGCATACATCAAGTTGAAAATGTGGTAGTCGACACTCCAATTGAGCTTGATCTTGACTTGAAAAATCAGCGGACCTAATTGACTAATTGACTGTGATTAAGGGTGATTAAGGGGTCCTATTAATGCATCTGGTGGACCATTGGGGGGGGCCAGGCCCCTGCCCGCCCCCCTCTCTCCGCCCCTGGTTGATGGTCATCGGTCCATTCTCCCTCCTTTATTCACAGCTGTCCAATCAAAGATCAGCCATCTAGATCCGCATGTAGATTGTTCTTCCGCTACTCGTAGAAAAGATCGGGCCGACACGTGGGCCGCGCTCCTCCTCTTCTCTTCCCCGCATCCTTCACCTCCCGCAATCACTCCACCTCCTCTTTCTCTCCCCCAAACCCTCGTGCCGCGCCTCCTCCTCCTCCTCAGTGCCACCACCAATTCCTTCCACGCGTGGTAGCATCTGGTCGTAGTCCCCCAACTTCACCAGTAGCATTGCATCCCCCCGTCGCCGCCTCCCCAACGCATTTGCCCATCGCTTCCTCTCCCCATCTGCCCGTCACCGCCTCCCCACCTCCACCTCCCACAACCGCCGCCTCCATCTCTCCCTCAAACCTCGTGCCGCGCCTCCTCCTCCTTGGCACCGCCACCAATTTGCAGTCCCCCAACTTCCCCCAGAAGCACCGCATCTCCCCGTCGCCGCCTCCTCAACACATTCGCCCACCGCCTTCTCTCCCCATCTGCCCATCGCCGCCTCCCCACCTCCACCTTCTGCAACCGCCGCCTCCTTCTCTCCCCTGAACCGTCATGCCTTGCCTCCTCCTCCTCGATGCCGCCACCAATTCCATCTCCCATCGCCCTTCCAACCAGCGGCACGACGCTCGGCGACAGCTGCCGGTGGATTGGAGAGAAGGGTGTTCGATGACAGTGGTTGGTGGATCAGAGAGAAGGGCACTCAACGATGGCGGCAGTGGGCTTTCTCTTCCTACGCCCGTCCATGTGGCTCTCCCCCGCTGCCACGGCCCAGCGGTCGCTCGCCCGGTGAACCTTTCTACCTCCTCCTGCTCTTCGCTCGGAGCCTGTCATGCTGTCTAGCGATTTTGGTCTCCCAAGCTGGTCATCAAAGTCAATGCCGTGGTCGAAGGGGGCCGTGATCAAGGGGCCATGGCCGAAGTCAAGTGGTGGTGGTTGAAATCGAAGCAGTGGTCAAATGGGGCCATGGCTAAAGTCGAAGATCAATGGTCGAAGTCGAAGCCGTGGTCAAAGGGGCGGTGGTCAAAGTCGAAGTGTCGTGGTCAAAGTCAAGCCATGGTCGAAGTCAAAGGTTCGTGGTTGAAGTCCAAGCCATGGTCAAAGGATCAATGGTTGAAGTCGTCAAAGTCGAAGGTCCATAGCGGTTAGGCTATGGTTGAAGTTGGTTGGTCGAAGTCCAAAAGAATGGGGCAAAGTCTAAACCATGGTCCGTGGTCAAAGGGGATAGTGGTCGAAATTGAAAAGATGTGGACGAAGTCGGTCTACAATCGAAGTCAAAGGGTCGTGGTCGCGTGGTGAAGGGGGTCGTGGTTGAGGGTCAAAGTGGTCGACGTTGAAGGGGTGGTGGCTATGATCAATGGTTGAACAATAATGATGAAGGGTCATGGTCATCGAAGGGTAATGGTCGAAGGGGATAGTGGTCGAAGTAGCAGATCCGTGGTTGAAGATCTATGGTCAAGTCAAAGATTCTAACCGCATTTTGACTACGCTATGGTCAAGTCAAAGATTCTAACCGCGTTTTGACTATGCTTTCAATCACGTTTTCAACCGCGTTTTTTTACTACAAAGGTGTCGACCACGTCGGTTTTTGACCATGTCAATCTTCGACCACAGAGGTCATCGACCACATCGATCTTTGACCACGTTGATTCTCGACCATGCAGGTCTTCGACCATGTTGATTTTTGACCACAGTGCTCATCGACCACGTAGGTCTTCGACCACGAACGAATGCGGTAGTACCATGATCACATAGCCAATACTCTCGGAAGGCGGAAGTACCACAAGAAACACAGCAGTAGTTCTGATTTTTCTGGAACTTTCAGAGGAACTGAATTTAGATCAGAGAATTGTGCAAATGATTCCTAGTTTAGTAGAAAAATATAAGGCTAGATTTATTGCTAAAGGCTTTACACAAGTGCTTTGATGGATTATTATGATCTTGAACTCCACCAAATGGATGTTAAAATTGCTTTTTCTTAATTGTCCTTTGGAAGAATATAAAATATATATATATATGAAATAGCCAGAAGGTTTTGGAGAAAAAGAAAATGAAAATAAGGTTTGCAAATTGAAGATTTATGATATTAAACAAGTTTCACGTCAGTGGCATATTTTTTTGATAATGCTATCACGTCATATCCGTCCGTATATATTTATATGTTCGTGATATGAGGAAGTCTATTGGAACTTCACTTAAGAACAAGATAATAGATAGGTGGTTTGCTGCATCTAAATAGGTAGAGAATATTGAGTGCTCTTCCTTCGATATCTCGATGATTAGTCTCATGTGTTCGTTTTGATTGCTCTTTGCTATCCAATCCAATATCCTATATAGGGGGTGTAAAAGAAGGGGATAATTTTCGTCCGATCGATCGGAATGAAGAAATGAGTATCTGGCAATATCCGTGTTCGATTCCAACTTCAAAAAATATAAAATAAAATAAAGATAAATAGTATCTATCTGTATCAGGGGCGAATCCATGGGGTAGGCTTCATCAGGCTGAAGCCTACCCTCCATCGTTCGCAGACACCTCCTCTCGCGCGGCCGTGACCAATGATGGCGGCATGGAGAAGGCATGGAGCCAGGGGAGTCTGGGGAGAAGAAAGGCCGAACCGCCGAAGAAGAAAACTAGAAATACAGACCATACTGAGCCCACACCCACCGCCCACACATCGATACATGCCGGTTCAGCACGAGCTCCCGACCGTTCCCCAAATCCCCAATTCCCCAAATCCATTCCCTCACGAGCTCCCGTTCCCCCAATCGGCCAACCCCAATTCCCCAAATCCCCAATCACGACGAGATCTGGTTCCATTCGCCCCTGGCGGGGACACCGGTCGCCGGATCCGGAGGGACGCCGGAAGGCGAGGCGAGTCGATCGGAGGGGGACGGGGAGGAGCCGGGAGGCGGGAGGCGCCGAGGCTGGGACTGGGAGGACCGGAGGAGCCGGGGAGGCGGGAGGCAGGGAGGCCGTCGCCAGTCGCGTGAACTCTGTGTGTGAACTGTGAACTGTCGCAGGGAGTGTGTGAGTGTGTGAGTTGCCTTAAGCTTTAGGCGTGACTGTCTCTGTCTGGGCGTTATTGCGTGAAGCTGCAGCTGCTGCGGCCCGCTGGCTTGCTGTCGGTTACTCGGTTGAATGGTTGATGTCTTGATGATCTGTCGGTTCTCCGTTACTTCTCGGTTGCTGCTTGAGTGCTTGATCGCTTATTATCGCCTTCTTGGTCTGGGCAATTTGGACTATTCACTATTGGTCATTTGGTTCTTGGCGAATGAACTCATCGAAGGCTTGTGATTTGTGAAGGCTGCTGTTATTTGATTGATGATTTGTATTTTGTAAGTATCTTTATTATCTTTATTACGACCGAGCTTATTTGATTAGCCATTAATTTGTTATACTGTTATATTGTCGAGCTTATTTGATTAGCAATTAATTTGTTATATTGTTATAATATTGTATATACTCAATTAGCAATTAATTTGTAGGTTTGCAATAATGGAGAAACGAACTTTGCGTAATTATTTTACAAGCAATTCAATTAGTACGCCTCCAACTGATGAGAGCGCAACTCTGTACGTCGCATGGTTCTTTTATTTGAAATGTTCATGATCCTTTAAGTAATTAAGTACATTTTGCTAATTGCTATTGTATTACTAATTTTTTTTTATTTTGATGTACAGATTGTTATATACCGGAATCATATTTGCATATTTTTGGAGTTCACTTGCTATTAGCGAGGTACCTCCGTTGTATCTCTCTTTTTACTTTGCTTTTATTCATGTATAAAGTTATGAATTTCATTGCACAAGAATACAAAACTATGTTTCTTACAAAGTAGTTTAATCATTCGAGGTGTAGAACCAATAATTTTACAAAAACTTACGATCTAGGATAAGAATGTAGAATTTTTCAACCCATCCTTATTTTTCATTCTGGATTCGCCACTTATCTGTATCCATTTTGATTGCACTCTATGTGCAGGTGCGAACCAATAACGTTCTGTGGCTTGTGCCGTGGCCGTGGCGTGTGGGGGTTAGGTCGGGCGCGTCCACGGAAGGCGTGGACAGGAGAGGCCGTGGGGTCCGGGAGCTTGGGTAGTCTTGGATTGGACGGGGCCGAGCGTCGCCCACCGTCCGGGTGGAAGTTGGAACGCGACGCGGCAACCAAGGCCCAGTTGGGCACGCTCGTGGGCGGAAATGGGCCAGGTGTGTTGCGGATGGCGGATGGCCGGGAGAAAAAGTTGGTTCGCGCGCGTGGTAGTGCTGGGCTGACGATGCTCACGGGCAGGCCGCCGCCGTGGAGTTCTTGAACTCTTGGACCTTACTTCAAATGCTTGTTTCGTGATGGCCTTACTTCACTTGTACAGTCCTACTCATATATTGTTTGGGCTGTAAGTCATTGGAGGCCTTCAAGACTCGGCAACACGACTGAGTAGTGAGTACCGTGTCTGCTGACTATCGTGTGACGTGAGCCCGTCTCAGCAAGCGTTAGAGCACTCAAGGCAACAGCGTGTGAACTCAACTGTGGAGCGCGAATAGGTTTCCTCGAAAGGAACAGCGCACTAGCGCAGTCCGAGCAGACCTGGCAACTGTAACGTGCAAGTGAAAGCAATTTGCCCAAAGTAGTTACGTGCGGTGCAGCAGTAGAACGTTAGCAAATGCCCAAAACAAGCGTAGAGCGGAGCCTAGCGATGTCATGGTGTGGCAAAGGATGCGCGATGGCTGAAGCGAGCGATGGAAACACTTGTTTGGCCGAAAACCAATGGTAAAAACGAAAGCACGATATTTCTTCAGAGCAAATTTCTGCTGCTGGGATTGCTCAAATGATGTGCTGCGGAGCCAAGAACAAAATTAAAGGGTAGGCTAAGTTAGATTATCACAAACATAGTATGTTACTCTTACGTAATTCAAATTTATACATGAATAGAATAGAAATGAAGTAAAAGAGAAATAAATACAACAAAAGTATCTTAGTAAAAGAAAACATATCTCAACTTAGGCGTTGTCTTATTGTTTGATAGAAGTTCTACCATCATTAGCCTTGGACTATCCTTTGACATACTTATTTTTCTTCTTCTGCTTTATCCATGTTATTTTCTTGCTCCGTGCCAATTCAATGAAGTATATGATGTGCATATTTCTTATCAGTTGAATGCAACAAGTGGCCGTGCCGCCTCGCCCCTCCCAAAAAAATTTTAATAAACAAAGTCACAATCAGAAATGCCTCAACACATGAACGACTGTCGCATCACCATATCAAAACAAATAACAGACCAAATGCAGCATCTCGACACACTCATGGGTGGGGAACTAAGGCAACTCACTGCTATAAAAAGAGTCATCATAGATGGTTTGAAAATGTCATCACAGACGATTTTCTGAACTATCTGAATTTATAGGTCAGTGGTAATCGGGGGTAATCACAGAAGCTTTGTGAGCCGTCTGTGATAATCACAACACAGACGATTTGTAACTAGAATCGTCTGTGAAGAACACTATCACAGATAGGGGTGCAAACGGATCGGATTCGGACGGATATTGTTGTTACCATATCCTAACCCATATTTTTTTCGGATTCGGTATCAATCGGATTCGGTGGCGGATCGGTCGGGATTAACCCGACCCGTTTGCACCCCTACTTGTTTGTAAGGAATGCATGCAGTACAGCAAATGAAGTAGGAGGACGTACTGTCAAGAACTTGATGTTACTACTTAATAGCAGATGTGGAACATTTTATTTTACCATTGCAAAAGAAAATGAAACATCAAATAGTAGCACTAACCTGAAATCAAATTAACTTGAAGACGTATCGGATTCAGACGGATATTGCTGTTACCATATCCTAACCCATATTTTTTCTCCGGATTCGGTGCCGGATCGGTCGGGATTAACTCGACCCGTTTGCACCCCTAATCACAGACGACTTGAACCAAAAATCATCTGTGATACTCACACATTACAGACAGTTCTAGCTACCAACCATCTGTGATGGGCGAGTATCACAAACCATTGGTATATAGAACTGTTTGTGATACTTTTCATAACAGACGGTTGATAGATAGAATCGTCTGTGATGTGCTAGTATCACAGATGGTTTTTAGTTCGAGCCATCTGTGATAATCCTTCACAGACGGTTTATATCACAAAACTGTTTGTGATAGTTTATTCTATACCTAAATTTTTTTTCTTTTTTTGGCTAGCCTCAGGAAATGTTAACTATGCCATCTGAAAACAAACAAATACAACAATAAACACAGTAGCACATTCCATTTCCATTAAGATTAGAGTCCACCATTACAATATCCTAAGATAACGAGCAGGTTACCCATCTAGCTAATACAACAAGAACATGTAAAGAACACATCTTCTAATCCTATGAATCTAACTCTTAAACATGGCAAGAACAGAGAAAAAGCAAAGATCCTAGCAAACAGTAGAAACTCAACCGCGCTGACGAGGCCTATATACCTAGGCCCTCTCGCACGTGATGCAGTGCATGAGTTAGATATCTTTGACGCCTGCCATTGCCGGCACCGACTTGAGCGTCGCCTTAGTAGCCACTTGCTTCTGTAGCGTTTTATCTCCCGTAGACTTGCGCGTCGTCTGCATTATGCGGGCTATTAGGGTAAGGGTCGGGGAGGTGGAATGCGAGGAGGCTGGGTTTGGGTGAGGAGGTGGAATAGCGAAAATTTTTGACGTGGGGACGGAGAGGTGGAGCTATGATGCATGGTGTGGGGGTTGGTGGGTTTCTATTGGCTATGATTGGGTTGGGTCAGATTATTATAAATGGTTCTATATATAAACCGTCAGTGATACTCTCCCATTATAGACGGTTGGTATTTAGAACCATCTATGATATACATGTAGCACAGACAGTTCTATAAACCAGTCATCTGTGACTTGGACAATATATATATCGATGCAATGTAAACAGCTTGTCTCCAAAGATAAAATAGCAAAGTTTTATATGGCTTATATATATTCATTTGAAAGATTTCGATGAGATCTATAACTTTATAGTTGAGGCAAACCCCAAATTCCATAGGGAAGATAAAATTTTTTGGCAAAAACAAAAACCGCAAACTTGTAACACAATTTAGGGCTAAAGATGGCCAATTTTCAGGGTCTTAGACGGTGACTGGCATGAATCGGTCATTTTTTGGATCGGGCTCGTCATTAACTTTCCAACAAGTACAAGAACGTTGAAAAAGGACATCGTATGCAAAAGTTATGCTTGTTTTACTAAAGGTATCTCAGAATGGGATCCTACTCGGACTCAGTCGGGAGATTATAAAATTTTAAGGGATTACGAGACAGGAAAGATATCACAAACGGTTTTTAAACCTAAACCATCTGTGATTGCATTCAACACTGATGGTTTTGATTAACTGTCTATGATAAAATGTCTAATACAAGTTTTCTTTATAGTAGTGACTTGTGATGCAAAATTTCTGCTTGGTATCCACATAATTGTTTTAGGCTAATTGAATCAGCTACAAGGCTCTAATTTCCCCCGATTCAAACAAAAATAAATCTAGAGAATGAAAGCATCACCGTATTAGACACGGACATTACTTAAATCTGCAGCCAGCTAGTCCCAGACCACAGTAATCCATTATATCCTTCAGTTACTTTCCAAAAAAAAATGGAAACATCACTAGAAGCACGTAGCTGAGGAAACAACAAAGCGATTACTACTGAGTCCAGCTCGCAACTACCAAATGCAAGGAGCATCCTAAGTTAAAGCTGCTGCAACTCAACAAAAGTAGGGGTACCGCTACAAGCCGCCCGCTACCGACACGAACCGCGCACATCAATTTAGGGGCCGCCGCAGCAACACAAGCTTAATGTCCATGCTTATTTTTCACTATTCATAAGTTTCATCTTTTTCTGAACTTTTGGCTTTTTGTTGAGTTTTTTTGCCGGTTCTTTTTTTCCGTATTTGTTTGTATTATACGTAATGGGCTAACATATTTTTTATATTTTTAAATTTTTTTAAATTTAATAATGCTAAATAAGCACGCGACTACTGATGCTTTTTTTAGCCAGCTACAGTGTTTTCAGCCATAAGCTATGAGCTTTTCAGCCGAACCGATCACCACCTAAGACACATCAATTCACCGCGCCAGATCCGGCGCAAGACGAGATACCTGCGTTGCGCTCACAGGAAGTGGGGGCGGTGATCTGCGACGAGACGGCGAACGGACACGACGATTAGCGGAGAGAGGAGGAGGATGCAAGATGCGAGGCGTCAGCGGTGTGGTGGAGAGGGTAGGGTAAAGGAGGCTCATCTCCGAGTAGTGTTGGGCCGGGGCCTCAGTGGATGAACTCATATCCCAAGGGGTGCCTTGGCCGGTCCATCTTTGGGGAGATGAGGGTTTCGGGGCGGATTGAGAGTGGGCTGAAGCTTAACGAAGTTTATCTGATGGGTTCATCCCTGACTAAAACGGTTGTGTGGGTGCCCCTCCTAGTTGGCCAGGCAGTATGGTTTGGCGCAGCAATTTGGCCAGCATGTCAGCATATTCATTCTATTTTCATTGCCTATGTATAGGTGTGAAAACGGAGTGGATATGGAACATATAGTGGTCAAATCATATCTACATCTATATTTTTTTCTCGGATTTAAATACGAATCAGACAAACGTCGAATATAAATACGAATCGGATAAATGTTGGATATGAAATCTGATCGGATTCAAATATTTTTGGGATTCTAATAAGTATTTGTGACCTCTCCTATTTAAAACATGGCATCGAATTATTTTTAATATTTTTAATTGAGAAATAACTGACTCTAACACGTAACTGCACATTAAATATTGGCAGCAACAAATAAGTTATTTATCTCACATATTTATATAATACAACTTCTGATGATAGCTTTATATTTGTAAGGGTGTCAATAGATTGAATACAAATCGAATAGTGGTCTTCCTGTATTCGTATTCATATTTTTTTAAATAAATACAAATTCGAATAAACTCAAATGCGAACATGAATCAAATATTATAACGGATATAAATACGAATTGAATACCTACTCAATTCGGTCGGATGTGAATATCTTATGGCACAATGAAGTTTAGCAAATTGACACCGGTTTTATAGTAATATTTATACCCTTTTCCTTTAATTTATCACATAATCATTTATCATTAATGATATTTTGCCACTAATTCTAGGTATATGCAAATAAATTGGTTATAGACATATCGAATTTAGCTAAAAAGAACATGCAAAAAGCTTTTTTGGGGATGTGTCAAAAAAAAAATATGAAATGCCAAATTAGAGCTCACCATGACAACGGGCTCGTGGATGATCGAAATATATATATAATATGCCCAATTTGTAGGTCAAATACAAAAGATATGTATTAGCTAGTTGCTGCTATTATGTCTACCAAATTCGGATATTGTCCAGATATCCGACTCCGAATCCATTTCATGTCATACCAAATTCACATCCGAAATTCATAACTCCGTTAGGCAAATATTCGAATCTAGCTCTAATTTTCTATTCGGATTTAGATATTTACTATATGGATCCGAAAAATCCAGATTATCTGATCGAATTTGGATACGTTTTCACCCCTGCTATGTAGGCGCCGTTCCTTCCTCCGAATCCCGGTCTCAATAACCACGTACACTTGTGCATCTCATTCTCGTATTGAACTAGCTAGTTGGATTGCAAGTGTTCAATATAGTATTAGACGAGGACTGCTAACCGAACATAACGTAAGATGAAATGACCTTCGTACCCTTCTTGGCAGAACCACCCATATAAACTACTGAAGCGCACACAGGAGACGCTGGAGGCGTTAGACCATCACATCCGTTCGATCTTCTATAATGGACGACTCGGAAATTAAATATGGACTAAACTAGGAGTCCTAACGCGTCCAATTAATTCGAAAACATCCATTCTCTGTTGAGCATGTTGGACGATCTGTTCCCCATGGGCCATGAAGCACCATGGCTGTCAATTGTCACTAGTTCGGATTAGCTCAGACCTCTCTCGATGTCCCCTGTAGTTTCGTACGGAGCACCATGTACAAAGGTAGAAATATCATCCCCCTCTAGCTTTCTTCTAAATGGTGATTGATTACACACCCGTCGATACAACTCTCAAACTTGGCACACAAGAAAATTGAGATTCAGGAACTGAACTCACGTCCTCCTTTTGCGTGGGTATATGTTCTCTCTGTCCAGGTGGAAGAGTGCTAGCTAGAAACGACCCCTTCTTTGTGCAGAAACAAAGGAGCAGAAAGAGAGAGTTTCGGGAAGAGGCCTCGCAGAAAGGGCGCTCCGTTCCATTGCTTATAACGTGATTACACAGGTTCATTACAAGGTAAGCTCTATACATAGAAAGCCTATACAGGGAAAGAATAATAATGGAAAGCATTATACAAGGCAAGGAATAGTGCCATGCAGCGTAAGAGATAAATGGTTTCCAACACCCCCCTCAGTCGCATGATCGGGAAGCTAGCGCACAGACATGCAGACTGGAGCGAAAATCTTCAAATAGCGACGTGGGAAGACCTTTAGTCATAATGTCCGCAAATTGATGAGATGATGGCACATGAAGTACTCGGACCTGACCAAGAGATACTTTCTCCCGGACGAAATGAATGTCAATCTCTATATGCTTCGTCCGCTTGTGTTGTACGGGGTTAGAAGACATGTAGACAGCACTCACATTATCACAAAAGACAACAGTGGCTGTAGAAGGAGGCGAGTGAAGCTCCTGAAGAAGTTGACGAATCCAACAGCACTCGGCGACGGCGTGGGCAACTGCACGATATTCCGCTTCAGCACTGGAGCGCGAAACCGTGGCCTGGCGTTTAGAAGACCAAGACACCAGATTGTCACCAAGAAAAACACAGTAGCCAGAGGTAGAACGCCGGCTGTCAGGACAGCCAGCCCAATCAGCATCCGAGTATGCTGTCAACGCCGTTGAAGACGAGACATGCAGAGAGAGACCATGTGACAATGTACCCCGAATGTACCGGAGAACACGTTTGAGAGACTGCAAATGAGGCTCTCGAGGGGCATGCATGTACAAGCAAATCTGCTGAACGGCGTAGGCAATATCCGGATGAGTTAGAGTGAGATACTGCAAAGCACCTGCTAGACTCCTGAACTCCGACGGATCCTGAACAGGGACACCTTCATCAGCAGATAATTTAGCACGGGTGTCAACAGGGGTTGCACATGGCTTACAATCACTCATCCCAGCGCGTTGAAGAAGCTCACGGGCATACTTCTGTTGAGAAAGAAACATCCCCTGACTCGTCCGAGAAACCGAGATGCCCAAAAAATAATGAAGTGCACCAAGATCGGTCAGAGAGAATTCCCGGCCAAGCAAGGAGGTAACATCCCGGAGGAGAGAGGTGCTAGAGGCTGTAAGGACGATATCATCCACGTAGAGCAAAAGGTATGCCATATCAGAACCACGACGCAGAATAAATAAGGAGGTATCCGAGCGAGAAGCAACAAAACCAATGGTGCGGACAAATGTAGCAAAACGCTGATGCCAGGCCCGAGGAGCTTGCTTGAGACCGTAAAGAGAGCGATGAAGACGGCAAACATGAGAAGGCCGGGATGAATCCACAAAACCAGAGGGCTGCTCACAATACGGTCTCATCGAGGTGCCATGAAGAAAAGCATTCTTGACATCCGGTGATGCACAGGCCAAGAGCGAGAGAAGCAAGGCGAGAACCGTCCGAATGGTAGCGAGTTTCACCACGGACTAAAAGTCGCATCGAAATCAATGCCGGGCCGTTGAGAGTAGCCACGCACCACCCAACGCGCCTTATAGCGGGCAAGATGACCGGCTTCATCAAACTTATGTTTGTACACCCACTTTAGGAAATAATATTAGCGCCGTCGGACGTGGAATCAAAGACCAAGTTTGATTCTTCAACGATTGCTTCATACTCCTCGGTCATGGCACATGTCGCCAATAAGGATCCCGCAAGGCAGCACGAAAATCCTTGGGAAGAGGCGAGATGTCGGTGGTGGCAGATAAATTCATCCGGTTGATTGGCTTGACAATTCCAGACTTGGCCCGTGTAACCATCTGGTGAGGACCCGGAGCAGGCCGAGCATCAGAAGCCACCGTGGGCGTGGATGACGGAAACAGCTGGCGAGAAATGCATGGCCCAGGGGAGAAGTCGCCCGAAGAAGACCCACGCCGTCCAGAACCCACGCAAGGCGAGACAGCATCAGTCGGAGGAGCGGCGCTAGGAGAGCCACGCGGTTCAGCGCCAGACACCATGGACACGCGGGATGCGCTGGATGGTCCGAGTGTCCCTGGCGTGACGGGCGGGCCATTAGCTGCAATGGTCCCGGGCAGCGGCCACCGACGGCGGCCGGCAAGGCGCGCGCCAACGACGTCGGTGAGGTCGCGGAAGAGCCGTTCGTTCTGAGGCGTGTGCAGCGGCGCGGTAGCGAGGAGCATGCAATGGCACGGCAACAGGAGCATGCAACGGACCCTGCAAAAAATCAAGCGTAGCAGCAGTAGATGGTGGCACAATCTTAGCAAAGGGAAAAATGCCCTCATCGAACACAACATGCCGAGACACAATGACCTTGCGGTGGCGGGTTATAACACGGTACCCTTGTGAGAGCTAGGATAGCCAAGAAAAATGCGAGCAGCGGATCGAGGAGCAAGTTTATGACGGCGGTAGCGGAGATATTAGGGTAACAAAGGCAACCAAAAACGCGAAGATGGTCATAAGACGGAGATCGTTTGTGGAGAAGTTGAAAGGGAATGCGGTTTTTAAGAGCTGTAGTAGGCGCAAATTAAGAAGATAGGTGGCTGTGGCAAGGGCTTCGGCCCAAAAAATAGGAGGCATGCTCGCTTGGATGAGGAGAGTTCGAATGACATTGTTAATGGTACGAATGGTGCGTTCAGCTTTGCCATTTTGAGGAGAAGTATGTGGGCAAGAAAGGCGAAGATGTGTACCATGGGAAGAGAGAAGGGTAGTAGTGCGAGAGTTAACGAACTCCCACCGTTGTCGGCTTGGATGGCTAAGATGTTTTTATGGAATTGTGTGTGGACGTATGGGTAGAAAGTATGGAAAATGTCAAACACATCACTTTTACAGCGGAGGGGAAAGGTCCAAAGATAGTGAGTGTAATCATCAAGAATAACTAGGTAATATTGAAAACCCGAAGAACTAGAGACAGGGGAGGTCCATACATCGCAATGTAAAAGTTCAAAGGGAGCACGAGTAAAGGAGGTAGAACGACTAAAAGGTAATCGAACATGTTTTCCAAGCTGACAAGCATGACAAAGCGAATGCTTGGTTTTATTACAATTGGAAAATTGCGGAATAAAAGATAAATTTTCTGAGGCTGGGTGACCAAGTCGGCGATGCCATAGATCGGTGGAGCAGGTAGCAGTGAAGGTGGCTGGTGGCGAGCTCTTGGCAGATCGGAAAGTGTATAGATCTCCACTACTATTGCAGCGAAAAATCTCGGTCTTGGTTTGGAGGTCCTTGACGGAGAAACCAAAGGATCAAATTCAATGGAGCATGAATTATCACGAGTAAATTTTCTAACGGAGAGAAGGTTCTTAACTATGTGTGGGACAACAAGGACATCATGAAGATAAAAGTTACGGTTGTGATAGACAAAGTAGTATGGCCAATGAAGGAGATGGGCAATGTGGATCCATTACCAAGCTGTAACGTAAGGAGGTGAAGTGAAAGGTTTGGAAGAATGAAGTATACCGGCATTGGAGGTCATATGAGAGGTGGCACGGTATCAAATACCCGGTCACGGCGTGGCCACCTTGCATCGTCATGGCGTTCATGGCTGCGATCAATCCGCAGAGTCCCGGCTTGGCGGAGTAGACGGCGACACAGAGGCAGGCAGCGTTGGAAGACCGCCTCCAGGGTGATGCGCATCGCCGAAAGCCGAGAAAGCTTGCTGTCCACCGGTGGGCCCGGAGCCAAGGATACCCGGCCGCCCATCCGCCATGAACCGCCCGGTTGGGCGACGGTGGTGGTGGACCACTAAATGGGCTGAAGCAAAACCATGGACCACCACCGGAGCGGGTGCGTGAGGTGGAGTTGTTGCGAAGCCACGGAAGCTCCGCCCCACCGTTCTCATTTATCGATGCTTGTTGTTCTTGTTCCACTTCTTCCCACCTCCTTGCTTGCGTTGTCCTCCATTGGTGAAGCGCTACCACGGAAGAATTCCCGGTAGCGAGCTCGGCAATGCCGTGGAATTCCCGGCCGAGGTCAGCGATGCCGTGCTGCTCTCACGGCCAACTCGTTAGCTAGCTTCTTTTCAGCCATATCCGATATTGACACAGTGCGCAAAAACTAGGGAAAGGATCAAGCAAGGGTAGGAGTTGAGCGATGAGATGAGAACCGCTTGTTCAGCCCGGATGGTGTTGAGGACAAGAGCTTTATCGGTCCACGGGCTGGCCGACATCCGCGAGCATCGGCGATCTTCTTGAGCTTGCGGCGATGTCGCCACGGGCATGTCTCCCCGAACGATGCTCGAATTCAGCTTCAAGAAAAAGCGCGCGGCTCTCTTTGTTGTCGCGAAAAGCTCCTCAATCGCCTTCCAAGTCGATGGGCGTCGGTGAGGCTCGGCGATGATCTCGAAGATCTCTTCGCAGATCGACCGTGAAACCACGGCGAACCGCGAAATCCTGGCGCTGGTGAGTGTCGTCGAGGTTGGGGTTGGTGGTGCCGTCGATGAAGCCGAGTAATCCGTACTTGCCGACGAACACGGTGAAGAGAGTGCTCCATTGGGTGTAGTTGGAGCCGGAGATGTCGAGCGTGGCGGGGACATGAGTCTTGACGAGCGGCGTTGGCGGCGGGCTCATGGGATCTGGTACAGTAACCGGCACGCCAACGTTGCCGGTGGCCGGCATGAGCTCGGAGGTAGTCGCTGGCGAGGAGGCTGTGTTGGTAGGAGGAGTAGCAGCCGGATCAATGGGAGCGCTCATGGTCGAAGGATCAGAGTCGCTCTGATACCATGCAGAAACAAAGGAGCAGAAAGAGAGAGTTTCGGGAAGAGGCCTCGCAGAAAGGGCGCTCCGTTCCATTGCTTATAACGTGATTACACAGGTTCATTACAAGGTAAGCTCTATACATAGAAAGCCTATACAGGGAAAGAATAATAATGGAAAGCATTATACAAGGCAAGGAATAGTGCCATGCAGCGTAAGAGATAAATGGTTTCCAACACTTTGCACCACCGTCTGGGCTTTAGCGCTACATGCTCAGGAAACACGAGCTGGACGGCCTGAACTCGCTAAGCCATATGAACACCAGAACCAGCTCCTCGACACAGCAACATCACACGAGCATGCCTAGATAGGTAGGTTCATTAACATGTCACGCTCCCTACGCGCCATGCATCTCCCAGACCCACATAGCAAGAGCTATCTCCCTCGCTCCAGGCACGTGTGCTGCTGCTTCAGGCCGCAGCGCCGGGAGGAGGGGGGGCCTTCCACGTTCCATGGCCACCGCGGCGACGTACACATGCATGGCTAGCTCGGCTTTCTCGCCCGTCTCTTTAAGTCGATCATGGCGTCTCACCTACCTAAACAGGACGTGAACACCGGCTAAGTACGTGCCATTGCAGTTGAGTACACACTACACTGTGGGGCGAACAGTGCCCTCTCAAGATCTCGCCTGGGATCCAATAGCTTGCGGTGTCGCCTGGATAACAACCGGAGATGAGGTCCCTTCCGATCTGGTTAGGGAAAATTGTATCAGTCTAAAAATTTTATGAGAAGGCAGCAATATGACTGGTAACCGTCGGTTACCAGAAATTTCGAAAATCTTCAGTTGAAAATTTATTTTGAAATTTGAAAATTTTTAGATAAAATTTGATGATTCTGATTTTTTTATTCGGTACAAAATTTTACCAGTCCCTATCGATAAGGACGAAATCCACTGATTACTAACAAAATTTCGGCCATAGAAATTTCCCTGGATCAGTTACGTACGTCACCATTCCTGCTTTGCCAGATCGGTGTATAGCTTGGTGACCATCAGCTATCACAACAGTTACAGCTGATATATAACTATCATATAAGTGTGTCACTGTGTCTCACTCACTGGTCTCAGCGAGGGATTTTGTGCGCGTTTATTTTCGCGCACATCATTTCTGAACAGCTAACAGCCATGTCCTAACGTGCTCGAGCCTTGCCCTTTTGACGCCTGGCATAGGTAGTGGCTGGACCAGTTAAACACCAACGATATTGGTTTAGGTGAGGAGAGTTACGATCGTGCTTGGTTTAGGTAACACAGCGGTGTTTAGGTTAGAAGCTGTTGTTGTAGTAGTACCTGAGAAGTTATCGCCTATTAGGACCAGCGCCGGCCTAGGAGCTCGACGCTTGCGAGCCGTGCAGTCCTGAGACCAGAAACTGGTTGGGCACTCGATTGCAATTGACTGGAGTTCCAGCTAAATTTTCATCACGTCTAATCTAACGAGCCAAATCAAATCATTTCATTTCATGCATTATTCACATGTCATCCAAACACCACGTCATCACATACAGGAGAAAGAAACTTGGGTCAAAGTTTTCTCCTCCCAAGACCAGCTTTTGTTTCAGGCGCGACAGGCGGGCATCGCCGGATACCGACGGCTTCCCACTCCCGTCCCACCGCACGCGACCGACCGCGAGCCTCGGAGTGATTTCGAGTCAAAAACGGGGGGACCTTGCTGTCGCGCCGTCGTACGTCTAGCTCGGCATGCATGCGGCCGCGAGGGCAACAGGGAGGGAGGTAGATCGATGCTGAAATGGCGCACCTCGCAGGCAAAGCAAGCGGGGCAATCTTGCTGTCGGCACGGTGTGATCCGGCCGGCCGAGATGACATCGATGGATATATCGCAGCAGCAGCGCGCGCGCGGGCGGCGTGTAGGGCCACGCCCCAACATTCCATGCACACGAAAAGTGGGCGATGCGTGCCTTTGCCGGCCGGCGCCATTCCGAGATCAAGAAAGATCTTCCCGGGCCCCAAGGATCCACCTTTCCTGTCGCGTTTGACGAACAGGTGGTGCTGCCACGGTGCCACTTTGCTAGCTATAGCTGCTGCTTTATCGTTTATATCCATCAGGGGAATTTTCTTCTCTCTTCTTTTAGCTGTGTTCGTTCGCTAGTCTTGCGAGTATAGGTGTACCTAACAGGGTGCAAGCGTGCCGCACGCAGCGCGCACGTTGCGGTAATAGGAATTATATGAGAAGCACGAGCGCACGATTGATTTGCATGTGTTTAGTTTTCCCAAAAAGAAAAGGAATTTTTAGCATTTTAATCTTTGTAGATATGATCCGATGGTCAGCAAGCAATTAAATTATGACAATTTTTTGAGATTACAATGAAAACGCACATGGACATAACCACACACATACATATGAGCATGCCCTCTTAGCACATATGTAAACTGAGAGAAGCCGGGGATAAATCTGTGGCCTCACGAAGTTTCTACTAAAATAACCTTGCATGTGTGTAAAGGTAGGTATTAGGCTTTGAACTTTGCCGGGTGAGTCATATATCTATAACTCCACTACCAACCAAGACGTGAATCCCCAATTTAATTATGATCTGGTACTCCATTTCTTTCATCATTTAATAATGTGAACAAATAATAAATGTTTTTTAGAAAACAAATCTATGCTGTTTTGGTGAGAGCATAGTCAAACTTTCGTAACATTCACTATACTAGTACAAGTTAAAGTATGTAGATTAATCGTACGAAAGTAACATACGTTAATCATTAAGTTTTTTGTATACTGTATTTGTATAGCATTTTTGTAATATATTGTGATATAAATTAGTAGTTGAAGTTACATATGGAGAATGTGCCAATGTCCAAAATAATATATATTTATATAATAGAGTGAGTGATATCTTACTGCTTCCTTTATAAAAGATTAAGATTTTGTTGATGCTCGCAGATCTGAACTCAAGATTTTGTTGTAAAAGATATTTGCAAGGCTTAAAAACATGATGGAGCAGATCCGGGACCCTCAGATATCTTCGGTCACATCTTAGACTTTATGTCATGTGACGTAGAAAATGGTAGGCATGCATCCGGATAAGGTCATTGGATTAGTTTAGACTACGCAAAAGTGAGGATGACGCCTGAAGATTGTGGACAATATTGTGACAAAGTATTGCTAAGTTTGTAAAGCTAAAATTTAAATTTTATAATGTTTGAATTTTGTTGGTTTGATCGCTGAATTGTTGTCGATCAGACTACTGGTGTGTTGTTAGTTAGATCGCACTGGGCAGTATGACCGCGACGATTAGACCGCCGGTCCGTATGACCAGTGTTTTATTGCAGATTGCAATTTTTCATAACAGGTTATTTGCACTGTGTTCAACTAGTCTGAGCGGTCTTTGGTTGGCGGTCAGACCGACTCAGAAAATCGATTATGTGATTTTGGGAAATTGGTTTTCGAATGAATTAAATTATGATTGGTTAGTACATTAATGTTGCACGAAACATGTTTTGGCTAACTTGAATCAAGTTATGAAGAATTTATGTCCAAAAATGATTTCTTTGTCTTTAGATGTGCAGGAAAATTTGGAGTCAATAGTGGTCAATTGTAAAGATCGGGGCTACGCTTTTAGAGGAAATGAGGCCCAGAAAAATCAATGATACTGGGTGAGATAGTTGAGCTCAAGCATGATACAAGAAAGGTGACAAATGTTGAAGGGAAGGTTCAATCAACGGGTTGCACCAAATGGCTTGATCAGTACAAGTGAGGCATGGTTCAGTGGAATCGGAACGGGAGAGACTTGCTGATACGTGCTAAGCCATTAGTGTACCTACACGTGGCGAGCATGGTGATTACTTGCAATGGAAGATGAAGACAAAGTCAAGGCGATGATATTTTGGTAAATTGCCAAATACCGAAAACTTCATATCAAAATCACGGTGTTGGAAAAGTGGTTTAGGTCAAGGAGATATTGAGAAGATCAGTTGGATCAAAGATTAAAACCTTAGCGGATCCAGACTCATGTACTTTGGAAAGCGTGTATGAGTTAAGTGTGTGAGTAAAACCTGTGTTGTGTGGTATTAACGGGTTTCCTGCAAATATGTTTCTAAATAATATCCATTAGAATTAGATGTGGGCTGATTGTCTCATCTATTTAACAGGTTGGGATAGAGGCTTGCAAGGCAACCTTCCACCATTCCAACATTGTATTCTAGGTTAGGGTTAGAGAAGAGTGAGTGTTGTGATGTACTCTATTGTCTTCCAGGTGGAGTGGTTGTAAAACCTTCAACATCAAGAAGTAACATATCAACTTTGTTCATCACTCATGGTGTCTCATAGCTTTGATTGATTTGTTCATGTTATTGTTGGTTTGATCTATTCTTTCTCCTTCTTGATCTTGATGTGTGCCAAGGATGTGTAAGTGATGGAGATAACTCATGAAGATCAAATCCCATCCATCTAGGCACTGGGTCTTGAAGGATTTCGATGTTGCCTGATTTTGCTTCGTTTTGGTCTAAAATTAAAGTTTATTGATATCAAGATTTTTTATTCGAATATCTAGGATATTTTATTTGTTGTGACATGTTGGAATATATTTAGAGCTATCTTAGCCATCTTTTATTTACGAGCAAGTCATATCCTGAATTTTTGGTTTTTTTGTCTAGTTTTAGTGCAACCTTTCTTATTCTTGAGAAAAATCTGAACATTGACCAGGATTCAAGCCATCCATGGATGCAATAGATTCCTAAGATCCTAAAAAAGGTGTGTGTGCAAAGTTTCATCTCATTTGGCTATGGATTTTGGAAGTTGCACCAAAAGTGGTTTAGAGTCGCCTTGATTTTCTATTCTGGGAGCAAAGGAGCAGTCAGATTGCTCCTTGGTCCAGTTATACCTGTCACCGATTAGAGCGCCACCTTGCCGCTGGTCAGATCGTCATGTTGTCGCCAGTTAGACCACACCTCAGTAGCTGCTCAGACCGCTTAGGTGCAAAGCCTAGGCTCTTTAGTTTTTAGAGTTATTGCTTTGTTCTTGGCTTTCAATTTTGATCCTCATAGTTTTGGAGCTACTGGAGTAAAGAGTTTGAGAATACTTAGGGAGAAATTTGTGAGGCACCATTAACCCCCTCTATTGCCACTTCTGTCCTAAGGGTGGTATCAGAGCCCGATTAGCTCTTCGTGATAGATCTTAACTGGTCTTAGAACCATGGCATGAGACTAGTATTCAACCAAGCCATCCATCTTTGATGGGGTTGAATTTTCTTATTGGAAGGCCCGAATGCACTCATACATCAAAGCTCAAGGGCATTCAATTTGGCACAAAGTTAAGAATCCTTATGTTGTGCTTACTGATGACCAAGTGAGTACACCTGATGTGGAGGCAAACAGCAAGGCATGAAATTTTCTAATTCAAAGGTTTAATTAATCTTAGTTTAAGTGAGTAGCTCATTTGAGGTTTGCTCACGAGATCTAAAAGACCCTCGCTGAGTATCATGAGGGCTATACAGCGATCAAGGAAGTGAGACTCAAAGGTCAAGCAAATGCCTGGTGAATCCTTGGATAAGTTGTGGGGGAAGATTTACCAAGATTATCCATGATTTGCATGCTGTTGGCTTGACTTTTCTTGAATGTGAGAATGCAGACCAACTGCTGGGTGCACTTGATGTAAAAGTTTGGGGATGAAGATTACTTAAATGAACGGCAACACTATCATGAGTGGTCTTACCATGGATAAGCTCTACTCGGGGTTAAAGATATATAAGATTGACTTCATCGCACGTCTCCCCAAGATAGAGTCGATGGCTGTTGTAATTTATTCATAGTAGCTCTTCTAGTCCTTTGGACTTTAGTTCTTCTGGATTTTCATTGTCCTCTTATAGTCCTTTGGACTTTAGTTCTTCTGGATTTTCATTGTCCGCATTGCATTCTCTGAGTGATAAGGAGCTAGAAAAGCTTTCTAAGGATGACTTAGCACTCCTATATACTAAATTCACAAGGACTTGTCACAAAGTGAGGAACAGAAAGAGGAGTGGTTCTGTCACTTGCTTCGAGTATGGTGAGCCGATCCACATTTGGATCAAGTGCTCGAAGCTGAAGAGCAAGGAGGAGAAGGTCTCTCGAAGGCGTCCCCAAGCTCGTGATGTCAAGTATAAGAAGCCCAACTACTGCAAGTTTATCAACCGGGTCCTTGCCACTCTTGAGAATGTTAACATGGGTGATATGGACTCGGGGACTAAAGACGATAAGGAGAACTCCAAGAGCAAGAAGAACACTGCTTCATGGCCAAGGGAAGTGTCATTGACGTTGATACTTCCAACGATGATGAGCCTTATAGTGATACCGATGAGGTACACCCTTCATATCAACAAATGAAGTATGCTCTCGCTACAACTAAGTTAAAACAAGAAAACTAGTTAAGAAAATTAAGAATCGGGATATTATTAGGCCAAATCCATAACTCCTAATGATGAAAACTGTAAATCTTACTTATTTTTTGCATGATTAGTTTGTTGTGCTTAAAACTAAACATTCTTATGTCATCATGCAACTCAAAGATGCTCTTGAAGAACTAGATACTCTCAAGTCAAGTAATGAAAATGATTGCATGGATGTATTTCCTTATATGTTATTCCTTTGGATGCTATCCCTTAATCATGCTCATACTATGCTTTACTTGAATTAAAACTTGATAGTGCCACTAAACAATTACTCCAGTTTAATCATGATCGTATTTGTTTTCATTGTGAGGATAGTAAACTTAAGTTGAAAGAAATGATTGAAATGCTTCTTCATTTTAGAACTGTATCTTGTGAAAATTACAATTGATGCTCTTAACAAGACACTTGAGGAAAAAATATAAAAATGAAAAATTCTTGTTCGTGGTTGCATCTAAGAAAGTAATTGATGTTATTTCTTGTGCATTTTATGCTGAAATTAAGACTAATTTAGGTGAGATCCATAAGGCGTTTGTAGTCAAGTTCAAGGATTAGATGGGTAGGATTAGAGAATTCCCTTGTGTGTCCTGTGAGGCCTTGAGACTCATGATAGCTGTCCACAAAGAGAGATATGCAAGGGCAATCAAGAACACCGAGTGTGCTACATTTGAGAACCTAGTCCATGAAAATAACAACCTCAAAAAGACTCTTGAGAGATTTTTCAGTGGAAAGAAGAACCTCAGCATGATCCTTGACCAATCTAAGGAGAGTGTAAAGAAGATAGATCTAGGTTTCAACTCATTAGAATATTCTAAGAACCACCCACCTAAGCTTGTGAGAGTTGTGCAGAGTGGCAAGTTTGGGGTCAAACCCCACCCCCTGAGCCTTCCATGATTGTGTTTAGGTCAGCTAGATTTGCCCAAACCCCTCCTGGCATGTTAGGTGTTTATACTTCAACAGGACAGACCCCTCAAAAGGTCAAGTACCATTGCACCTTCTGCAAAAAGAATGGTCATATTGTTGAGTTCTGCTTATGTAGTATCAAGTATGAGAGAAAAGAGATGATGAGTGCTTTGAGGTCCATTAGAGAAGTTCCTTCACCTATGAGTGTCTCTGGAGCCAAGCCTCTAGTCTTTGCTTCTAGATATAAGTCTAACTTTGTAGATGACTTCTTTGACTCCTTTGATGTAGTTAGGCAGTGCTTTGGATTAGGATATCATGATGATATGCCATGAGTGACTCTATATAGGGGGAGTACACGTATTTTGGTAGGCCGATTTAGAGAGGTGTAAGTGGGTTTAGTGTGCATTCCATGACTATTTTGGTAACCATTTTATTTCTGCATCTACTATTGTACCTGGACGTCATGTGGTTTAGTATTGGATTCCTATGTCTTTTATTTTTAACCCCAGTACTGAGGCACCAATGTCTTTTGCTTATGTCCTATAGGTCTGACGAGCGAGAAAGGAGAACATACGGCTTGTTGACTCTAGGTGTTCTCGACATATGATCAGTGATTCTCGTTGGCTCTCTCCTCCCTCACTCATGCATCCAACGACGAGTCGATTGCATCTGAGGATGCTTCTACTGGGACAGTACTAGCAAAGGGCACTATGCGGGTCAATAACAAGTTCATGCTCAAGAACATTTCTTTAGTAAGTAAGCTGAGCTATAATATGCTATCTGTTTTCCAGCTTCTTGATGAGGGTCTAGAAGTGAGATTCAAGAGTTGTGAGTGTAGAGTTCTAGAATTCTCAGGTGAGTTTGTGTTTGAGATTGTTAGGTTTGAGAAGATTTTTAGTGCTTATTTTAGTATCTCTTCTAGCTCTAGCCCTTAGTTTCTTGTAGCATATGGCTCTCGTGATCTAGTTTGGTGGCATCATTGGTTAGGTCATATAACTTTTGACCACCTTTCTAGAGTCAATATCTTAGCAGTCATTAGAGGCTTGCTTAAGCTTAAGAGTAGTAAGGTCCTAGTTTGCACACTCTGTAGACATGGTTATATGGCTTCTTCTACTCATCCTCCTCTTATCTTGGTGATGACCGATGCCCTTGGACAGCTCCTGCACTTAGTCATTGTTGGTCTTTCTAGAGTCCAGTAGGTAGGAGGGATGTGGTATGCGCTTGTCATTGTAGATAACTTTTTTAAATATTCTTGGTGTATTTCGCTCTTCTAAGAATGATGCCTTTTGCTGCTTTAGAGAGTTGGCTCTTAGATTAGATGTTGATCTGTCAGGAGCCTTGAGAATCATTACGAGTGATAATGACACAAAATTTAAGAACTCATATTTTGCCACTTCCTGTGTTGAGTGAGGTCTAGAACACCAGCTCTGTTCTCCTATAGTCCCTAGTAGAATGGAGTTGTAGAGAGAAAGAATATGACACTTGTAGAGATGACTAGGACCATGCAAGATGAGCATAGCACCCATAGGAGGTTTTGGGCTGAGGTAATTTTCACTGTTTGTTATGTGTCTAATAGGATGTTCTTGAGATTGTCCTTAAGCAAGACATCCTATGAGTTAATGTTTGATCGTATGCCTAACATTTCTTATTTCAAGATAGTTGTTTACAAGTATTTCATTCTTAAGAATAGAAACTTAGATAAATTTGAATCCATATATTTTAATGGCTTTTTTCTTAGATATTTAGCTTATTCTTGTGGCTTTCATGTTTTTAAATTCTGATACTAACAAAATTATTGAAACTTGTATGGTCACTTTTGTTGAGATTAGTTTTGGTACTAGACCCGACAATGCAGGTACATAGGTGCATGTGATAAGGAGAGCATCTTCGTCGATGATGATTTTGACTCGGAGGATGGGGATCCAATCCCTCATCTTGCATCTCCTGAGTTAGATGGAATGCCTGCTTCCACTACTTCAGCTTCAGCAGAGAAGACTCCTCCCACTTTCACCTGTGCTATGAGTGGCTTTGCTCCTACCTCCACGCCCATAAAGTACGGTCCACGTCTACACCAAGATGACTACTTCATATTCAGTGGTGACACCATCAGGAGTAGATGATAGGGAATCTCCATGAATGAGTTACTCGCTCGAGGTTTATCTTTGTAGATTTCTACACTCATTCTGCTTTTGTTGGGTCTTTTAAGCCCAGAGATGTCGCCCATGCTTTATCTGATTTCTCCCGGATCATTGCCATCCATGAAGAGCTTAAAAATTTTGAGAGAAACAAAGTCTGGACCTTTGTTGAACCTCCTCCTAACCATAATTTCATTAGTACAAATGGGGATTTGAAAACAAGGAAAGTGAGAATGGGTTGGTAGTTCTAGAAAAGGTTAGGTTTGTAGCTCAAGATTTCTCCTAAGTAGATGGCTTACACTTTTAATTTGTATTTTTCTAGCATTTGATGTGTTTAAAGGCTTTAAGTTGTTTCAAATGGATATCAAAAATGTTTTTCTAAATGGTTTCATAGAAGAAGAGGTCTATGTTAAGCCGCCTCCGGGTTTTAAAAATTCAAAGTTTCCAGATCATGTGTGTAAGTTCTCCAAAGCCTTATACAAATTAAAGCAAGCCCGTAGATCTTGAAATGATATGCTTAAGAGTTTTTTTATTTAAGAATGATTTTAAAATGGGCATGGTAGATGAAACGTTATTCACCCTCTGGCATGCAATGATTTTCTTCTTGTTTAGATTTACGTTGATGATATAATCTTTGGTGGCTCCTATCATGCTTTAGTATCCAAATTTTTAGATTCTATGAGTAGAGAATTTGAGATGAGTATGATGGACAAGCTGACTTTCTTCGTTGGTCTTCAAATCAAGCAACTGAAGAAATGGACCTTCATTCATCAAAACAAGTACACTAAGGCCCTTCTTCGGCGCTTTGATATGGGAAGCAGTAACGCAATGTCTTCTCCAATTGTCACTTCTATCATGTTGGATCCTGATGAGGATGGAGAGCGAGTGGACTAGGAGTACTGCAGCTTGGCTGGCTCCCTTATCTACCTCACTTCTTCAAGCCTAGACATACAGTTTGATGTGTGTTTGTGCGCTCGATTTCAGACTTTTCCTCGTGCCTCTCATCAAGTAGTGAGTCGCATTTAGGTATCTTTAGGACACTCTCAAATTTGGACTCTAGTATTTTTCTGATTCTACATTCTCTCTTCACGCTTTTGTGATGTTGATTTTATGGGGTACATGACAGATAGAAAAAGTACATGTAACACTTGTTATTTCTTAGGTAGATCTCTTATCTTTTGGTTATCTAGAAAATAGTTTTCTGTTGCACAGTCCACTGCAGAAGCGGAGTATGTAGCTATTGCTAGTAGTTGCTATCAGGTTGTTTGGATCTTATCTACTCTGCAGGACTATAGGTTAGCCTTAGGAAGTCTTCCACACCTATGTGGTAACACTAGTGAATCAATATTATTAAAAACAGTACAACACTATAGGACCAAGTGCATTGACATTAGATACCATTTTCTTTGGGGCTATGTAGAACTTTGACTATTATTCCCATGTGACTTGATATCTTCTTTTATATCTTACCATGTATTGTACTAGTTTGCTGGATTAATCATGTCTCCTTATGTGTAGCTTAGTTTTTGCCATGCTAGCTTGCTTAAATATGAAAAACTTGAAGTAAAACATGTTATTGTTGGATCTTATGACTAGTTCGGCTCTAGTGATCATCTTATGATTCATGTCATATCAAATAGGATAAGTTGAGTATAAAATATAATTTGAGCTTTAGATTGAGCTAGTTCTTTGTTGAAGCTTGAGTTTACTTTTCCTAGACTTTTGTGGCTCGGGTTGAGTATTGCTTATAAATTTAGGAGTAGCTCATTGTTCTTGAACTAAAAAATAAAATTGAAAATGATCTCATTTTGTGTGAAAACTGATCTCACTAATTCTTTCTCATGAGATGGCTTGCCATTGCAATAGGTATAAAATTAGGGGGAGTTTTGGATGACCATGACCATTCTCTCAAGCTTCTTACTTGGATGGCCAGTATAAGGTTTAAGATCTAGTACATGGCAAATTCAAGTGAAGATAACACAAATTGTGAAAAATGATTGAAACTTAAGAGGCAATTGTAGATGGCTCCTAATCTATGACTTACTTTGCTAAAATAAGACCAAAATATGTTTAAAATATTACCAATTACGCTAATTGTGATCAAATCCAACTACTAAAATAAAATAATTCAATATTGAACTTGTAGCACTCTAAAATGACTCAATTGTAACTCTTGGTTCCATTTAGTTTGTTGGCATAATTTGGCTCATGTTTGGATACATTTTACTAAACTATAACTTTGAGCAACTTGACATGTTAAAAATCTATTTAATTTCATATTCTTGCTCTTTTGGTTTAGCTTTGCTATGTATGGATTGCCATGATCTAGATGGCTTTTCCACATAATATGGTTCGATGCAATGCATATAGAGTAAGTTTGGATATTCTTCATAGTTATTTATCAAGCTAAAAATGAATAAAATATAGTTATCTTATCTTATTCATGCTCTATGTTCTTTCATACATCTTGATGACTCCATTGTCAAATGGGGGAAAGATTGGTAAAATGCATATTTCAAACATGATTTGGAGTTTCTTGTCCTCTGTTGTGACACTTTTGGTCTTTTGATCCTTTCTCACTATGACCAATGGCAAATAGAACTATTATTCTTTCACATGGAGCTAGAGTGAGATTTTCCAATCTTGTGGAGTTAAAGTCTTTTGTGGAATGTTTACTCTATTCAGTGGCTTCACTCTATTTCTGGCTCATATGGTCATTTTCAGTCTATCTATTAGACTATGTTGTAGTCATGCATTTAGTGATGATGAATAATTGACATTTAGGTTTCATTGGAATTTGCGTTTATGAAAGTTTTGGTCGATGTGCTATTTGTTGCTGGAATTTTTAGTATAGATGGATTAGTCGACAGACGTCAACCACGGTATATCGACCATGACAGTCAACCAGGGCATAACAACCATAGTAGGTGATCGGTATGCTTCGACCTCGAACAGGGAACTAGTCGTACTGAATAATGAACAAGATACAGTGGACTACGGTTGGTAGTCAGCAGGTTTGATTAGGATGGTAGGGGTTGTGAGCTTCAGTGGACTGATTGGAAGTGACAGTAATCGATCGGTGGTCGGTGCTACAGTAATCATTGATGGTAGTCCGTGCTTAAGTACCTGGTCAGTACTCGGTAGTTGGTACTTGATGGTTTGGTGACTGGTTGGTAGTCGATAGCGCTATGATACTTGTGATTTTTGAGTGTTCTGAACGGTTGTAATTCCCGAGTACTTATGGTTTTCGAGTACTTGTTGAGCCAGCGATACCAGTCATACTAAGTTATCGGAGGCTGATTTCTGGAAAGTGATAGAATTTGTGGTCGTGGCTAATCTGGTTGAACTTGATAGATGGTTAATGGTGTAGTTTGCATGTGTGGACTAATGTCGGTCAAGTTGTGAAGCACTTGTGCTGGGAAAAATATTTTTTGGTCTTTGCATGTGTAGGTTGGCATGGACACGGTCATGGTCAATGATGAGGAGGACTGTGACTAGGATGGGAAACTCTGAGGTCCAAGCGATCGAGGATGTCACGCGAGGTGGTCGGGCTCACCCTTGGGCACGTGGAGATCAAAGGTGGTGATGCGTCGAGAGGCTACAGGAGGTGCTGTCTTGGAGGCTTCAATACATGAGTTGATGGTGTGTGATGAAGATACAGGAGGTGCTGTCTGAAGGCTTTGTTACATGGTGAGTCAGGAGTTGTGGATGGAGTCCACAACTGAAAAGATTTAGAGTTTGGTTAAAACCCGTGTTCGGAAGGGTTTTCAGAAGCGATAAAGTATTAAGTCCGTGGTTGAGATAAACACGATTTATGATATCAACCTATAAAAGAAGGGAGAGGCTATGGGTTAACGTACGGTTTTTAGAGAGATTAGAGAAAGTTTTTGAGTGCTTTCGACAGGAAGGCTTTGGGGTGCTTGTGATGGCACTTTGTAAATTCACAAAAATCTAGCAATAAATATCATCTTGAATCAGACTAGTTCATTGTTTGCTTGAAGAGTGCTGGTAGATTGAAGTTTACGACCACATGCAAACTAGTTGTAGATTCTATAGGTTGAAGCGGTCGAGCGATCAAGTGCTGAGTGGTTGAAACCATCTCAAAGTATACGATGATCAAACAATTAAGTGTTGAGCGGTTGAAAGCTTCGCTGACCGCCAGGAGACTTCAAGAAGCGATGACAATCATTAACCCTCTGATTGCAGTATTTGATCCTACACTTTCCAATCTTTTTGTGATCATTTTGAGCTTATCTTTGCAAAATTCCCACTTTTCTAATAAAACCACCTCCTATTTGCATTTTTGAGAAATTGACAATAGATTCATCAAGGAGGAGATTGAAGGACCATGTGAGAAGGTCTAGGATAATATTGTGATACATTATTGCCAAATTTGTGGAGCTGAAGTTTGAATTTTGCAAAGTTTGAATTTTGTCAAGTGTGCTATCAGACAAACCAGTCAAATCATTGTCTAACCACCGATCAAACCACTGGCATGTTGCTAGTCAAACCGTTGGTGTGTTGTCGGTCAGACTTTGTCAGGCGGTATGATCACGGTGATCAGAGCGCCAGCCGGTATGACTGTTGTTTTGGTGCTGGTTGCAATTTTCTAGAACAGGTTGTTTGCATTGTGTTTAACCGACCTGACTAGCCTCTGGTTGCCGGTCAGACCGGTCCAAAAAATTGGTTCTATGATTTTGAGAAATTGGTTCCTAGATAAATTGAATTATGATTGGTTAGTGCATTAATATTGCATGAAGTATATTTTGGCCAATGTATATCAAGTTGTGAATAACTTGTGCGTGGAAATGATTTCTTTGTCTTTAGATGTACAAAATGTTTTGGAGTCAACTATGATCAATGGTGAGGATCGAGGCTATTCTCATGAAGGAATTGAGACCCATAATGGTCAATGATGCTGGGTGAGATAGTTGAGGTAAAACATGGTACAAGAAAGTGGTATCAAAGTAGGTAACGATAGAATCATAGAGGTATTTGAATTGTTCCCCCTTGCTAGATGGTACTGATTTTGCTTTTTGGAAGTGTCATATTTAAGCTTATATTGAGGCTCGAGGTAGTGATGCCTGGAAAGAAGTTTCTACTACCGAAAAATAAAATAGATGTTGATTTAAATGCCCGTGATCGTAACTTGATTTTTCAAGGGATTTCTCGCAAAGAATTTGATCATGTAGCTCATATTTCTTCTGAACACTTAATATGGAAAACTCTTTGCGATTATCATAATGGAACCACCAAAATTAAAAAGGTGCACAAGAATCTGTATCAAAAGGAGCTCTGATTTTTCTGTGAAGCATGGTGAATCTATAAGTGATCTTTTTGCACATTTTGAGAAGATTTTGAGTAACTTACATGGAGTTAGTGTTATTCCTGCTAATGGAGATAATACAACTAAAATTTTGAGATTTTTAGGTTTAGAGTGGTTGATAATCATCACAACTATTAATCAAATTGTCAATCTAGATACTCTAACCATGGATAATTTGTAATTTAGATTGAAAACCTATGGGATAGAAGCCTTACCATCTAAGACTGATAAATCTTCGTCTTTAGCACTAGTGACTAACCCCATGCAGGTTGCTTCGTCGAGTGCATTGTCCTGTATTTGCTTGTCTGCTTTGTCCTCTCTTTTAGAAGACCAGTTCGAGCAGCTCCCTGAAGAGGACTTGGCATTAATCTCCTCACGAGCGTATAAGGCACTCAACAATATGAGAATGAGAATGCGAGGTGGAGCTCCAGGTCCGATCAGATGCTTTGAATGTGATAAGCCAACCACAATAAGATGCATTGCCTCAAGATGAAAGGGAAAGTGAACAAAGAAGATAGGAATTATCATCATCGATCATCCAAGAATAATACCAAGGATGGATTTTTCCATCACAAAGTTGTTGAAAAGGTTTTATTAGCCATCGAGCGTCTTGATCTGAGTGATGGTGATTTTGAGAGCTGTGATGACCACGACTACGACAAATATGATGTCAAAGGCAAGAAGAACACTGACGACTTCATGGGCATGTGCTTCATGGCAAGCAACAATGATAATGACTATAGTAATCCCGATGAGGTAAGACCGTCATTTGATGAGATTGAAAATGGTCTAGTTAAACTTACTATTGAATTGAAAAAAACTAAAAATAAATTTAAAGAAAATAATTTTGTAGTTAAAAGCTTGAATTCTGAGATTAATAAACTTAGAGCATCTATTCCTAAAGATGATTCTTGTGAAGCTTGTCAGGTCTTGCATTCTGAGTTGAAAACTATTAGATCGGTTAATGCAATAAACCTGATTCAACTTAGAGTGTAACTGATAGATTTGATGAACTAAGAATGGTAAATGATTCTTGTGATGGAAAATTTAAACTTGCTAATGATGAAATTGAAAAGCTTAAGTTTAACTCTTCTAAAACATGTTCTAAGTGTGAGCTGCTACAAGCTAGACTTAATTCATCTTAGGAATCAATTCAACAAATGTTCTATCATGAAAATATTTCTTGTTCTAACTATCTTAAGTTAAATATTAAAATTGATGCTCTAACTAGGCAGTTGAAGGAGTTTGCTAAAAAAAAGATTGGCTCAATCTAGTGCTCCCAAGAATCCTGTGATAGAATATGTTAATTGCACAACTTGTCCTTCATTGACTAGAGAAAAACAAGTACCTTAAGAATTTAGGGAGGTTTTCTTTTAGCAAGAAGAATTTGATTATGATCCTAGACAAGTTGAAAACTAGTGTGAAAAGTCATGGTCTACGATTTAATTTTATTGAGCATGCTAAGAACAATCCTCCTAAAGTTGTCAAGATACTTGAACCAGGAAAGTTTGAAGTAGAATCTGAACCAAAATAAATTGTATTTAAATCTGTTGGTATTACAAGAGAGTTCTCTACCAAACTGAGCGCTGTGAAATCGATTGATATGACCACTCATTAAGTCACATATCAATACACTCATTGTGGTAAAGATGGTCATTTGGTTCAATTCTGCTTTAGAAAAGTAAAGAAAGAGAAGAAAAACAGGATAAAGAAGCATTTCCGAACCAGCGTGCCTGGATCAGATGTTCAACCAGTTGTTTCTCATGGTCGTACCAGTGTAGTCGAACAAGATTTTTTACTAGTTGTTTCCCACAGTTGGATCAGCTTCTCAAGAGACTTTCGACCAACAGTTTTTGCTCGTTTTGACAAGTTGGAGGTCAAACCAGCTTTACAAAGGTGGTCAGATCATTTTCAACCAACTTTTTCTACTTGTCTGGACTGGCCGATGGTCAGACCAGCTCTGCCGAGGAGGTCAGACCGTCCCATGGTCGAACCGGTGTCTCAATGACTATCTAGTCGAAATGTGTCAGATACTAATTATTCACTTAAATCTATATTTGTGCATGCCTTTGCTCTTGTATTGGATACCCAAATCTTCATTGTTTACCCCAGTATTAAGGTACCAATGATTGTTTATGCTCTATAGGCTTGTCACAAGAGGAAGGAGAACATATGGTTCATTGACTCCAATTGTTCTTGCCACATGACTAGAGACTCACAATGGTTCTCCTATATCATTGTGCCCTCGATGATGAGATGATCACTTTAGGGACAACTCTCAAGTACAAATTCTTGCTAAAGGCACCGTGCGTGTCAATGACAATTTCATCTTAAGGGGCGTCGCTCTCATCAGTAAGTTGAGCTATAACTTGCTTTCAGTTTCACAGTTAGTAGTCGATAATCTTGAGGTGAATGTTAGAAAACATTCATGTTGTATTTCAGATTCATCTGGTGATGTAGTATGCAAAATTAGTCAAGTTAGTCACTTGTTTACGGGTAACTTTTTGTATTAAGCTTCCACTGATCTTAGGTGTCTTATTTATTTTGACTCTAAATATTTGCTCTTCTGGCACCATAGATTAGATTATATTAGCTTTAATCATCTTGTTCGGCTTAATAATATGAATCTGGTTTGAGGAATTCCTAGTCTTAAGATTGAAAAGTCAATGGATCAAATTTGTTCACCCTGACGACATGGTAAGATAGTCCCATTGTCACATTCTCCACTCACACTTGTCATGATTGATTCTCCAGGTCAATTATTGCATATGGACACAGTAAGTGCTTCTAAGGTTTAGTCGGTTGGAGGTAAATGATATGTTCTTGTTCTTATTGATGATTACTCTAGATACTCTTGGGTTTATTTTATGATATCTAAGGAAGTTTTCAGTCACTTTAGAGAGCTAGCTTTTATACTTGCTAATGAACTTATAGGAGCACTTAGAGCAATTAGAAGTAATAATGGAATTGAATTCAAGAACACATCATTTCCTTCTTTTTGTGCTGAAAAGGATTTAGACCACCAATTTTCGTCAGCTCGTGTGCCTCAATCGGCCCAACCGATACTCGTTGAGATAGCGACCCAACCGGCCTATGCATGGCGGTCATAGAGGGCATAATGAGTTGTCAGAAGTTGATTTACTGAAAAGCAATAGAATTTGTGGTCATGGCTGATCTTGTTAGTGTTGATGAATGGTTGAGGTTGTGGTTTACGTGTGTGGATTGATGATGGTCAAGTTGGGGAGAACTTATGTTGGGAAAATGTTCTTTGGTCTTTGCATATGCAGGTTGGTGTAGAAATGATCATGGTCGGTGACGACGAGGATCGGGACTAGGATGGGAAAATCAGAGATTAAGGTGGTCGAGGATGTCATGCGAGGTGGTCGGCCTCACGTTGGACCACATGGATATCAAAGGTGGTGATGCGTGGTGAAACTACAGGAGGTGTGGTTCTAGAGGCTTCAACACGGAAGGTGATTGTGTGTGATGGATATATTGGAGGTGCATTCCTGGAGGCTTTATCGCGTGTTGAGTTAGGGGTTGTGAATGGAGTCCATAATTGGGAAGAGATAGAGATTGTGTAAAACCCGTGTTCAGAAAGGTTTTGGGTCCCTTGATTTCAAAAGAGATAGTATTTGTGTGTCCGTGTTTGAGGTAGACATGATTTGGGATGTTAGACTATAAAAGCAGGGAGAAGCTAAGACTTAACGTGTGGCTTTTGAGAGAGCTTTTGGGGAGAAAGCTTGTGTTGGTTTGAGAGGGCTTTCATCGAGAAGGCTTTTGGGCGTGCTTACGAGGGCACTTTATAAATCCATGAAAATCTAACAATAAAGATAATCTTGAATCAATCTAATTCATGATTTGTTGAAGACTGCTAGTGATTGTGGTTGGTTGAAGCATATGACCACGTGCAAAGGTGTTGATTCGCTACCAGGAAAATAGAGGAATCACTAAGTACTTGAAGGTGCTGGTTTTCTTGAAGGTACAAGCGATCGAGAGATTCCACTCCTGGTATCAATGAATTCTAGTATGTACAGACTGGTTGCAAATCAAAGCTAAGCGAGCAATCGAACTAGGCAATTTAGCACCGAGTGGTCGAAAGCTTTGGCAACCACTAGGAGACTTCAAAAAGCAACAAAAATCATTCACCCCCCCTCTGATTATAGTATTCGATCCTACAAGTGGTATCAGAGCAGGTAGCCATGGAATCATAGAGGTATGTGAATCGTCTCCCGATGTTAGATGGTACTGATTTTGCTTTTTGAAAGTGTTGTATGCAAAGCTTACATTGAGACTCAAGGTAGTGATGTCTAGAAAAAAGTTTCTCAACCTTATGTGGTTCCTTCTTATGTTACTACTGAAAATAAAATAGATATTGATTTAAGTGCTCATGCTCATAACTTGCTTTTTCAGGGAATCTCTCACAAAGAATTTGATCGAGTAGCTCAAATTAATTCTACCTATTTAATATGGAAAACATTTTGCGATTATCATGAAGGAACCACTAAAATAAAAAAGGTACACAAGAATCTAAATCAAAATGAGTACTCTACTTTTGCTATGAAATCTGGTGAATCTATTGATGATCTTTTTGCTCGTTTTGAGAAGATTTTGAGTAATTTACGTGGTGTTAATGTTATTCCTGTTGATGAAGATAATGTAACTAAAATTTTAAGATCTTTAGATTCTGTGTGGTTGATGATTATCACGACTATTAATCAAACTGTCGATCTAGATACTCTAACCATTGATGATCTTTATTCTAGATTGAAAACCTATGAGATGGAAGCTTTGCCATATAATATTGATAAATATTCATCTTTAGAACTTGTGACTAACTATGTGCAGGCTACTACGAGTGCGTTGTCGTGTGTTTCCTTATCTGTTTTGACTTCTTTTTCAAAGGAATAGATCGAGCAGCTCTCTGAAGAGGACTTGATATTGATCTTCCATGTGCATTCAAGTTACTCAACAACGTGAGGATGAGGAGGCGAGGTGATGCCTCAGGTTCGATCAGATGCTGTGAGTGTGGCAAGCAAGGCCACATTAAGTTGGATTGCCGCAAGCTCCAAGGGAAAGTGAACAAAGAAGGCATGAATTACCGTCGTCGATCATCCAAGAATAACACCATGGATGGATCTTTTTGTCGCAAAGTCGTTGAAAAGGTTTTATCAGCTATCGAGCACCTTGATCTGAGTGATGGGGATTTTGAGAGTTACGATGATGATGACCACGACAGTGATAATGCCAAGGCAAGAAGAAGAGCACCGATGACTTTACAGGCATGCGCTTCATGGCAAGCAATAACAACGATGATGACTACAGTGATCTCGATGAGGTAAAATCGTCATATGATTTGCTTGAAAAAGGTTTAATTAAACTTGCTATTGAATTGAAGAAGACTAAAAAGAAATTGACTTAATAGACTTATAGTTTTGTAGTTGAAAGTTTAAATTCTGAGGTTAATAGACTTATAGCGTCTATTTTTAAAGATGATTCTTGTGAAGCTTGTCAAGTATTACATTCTGAGTTGAAAACTGCTAGATCTGTTAATACAACTAACCTGGTTAAACTTAAAGATGTAACTGATATATTTAATTATCTAATAATGGTACATGATTCCTGTAATAGAAAACTTCAACTTGCTTATGATGAAATTGAAAAGCTTAAGTCTAAATCTTCTAAAGAATGTTCTAAGTGTGAGTTGCTACATGCTAGACTTAATTTATCACAAGAATCCATTCAACAAATGCTTTATCATGAGACTCTTTCTTACTCTAATTGCCCTAAGCTTAATGTTAAAATAGAAATGTTGACTAGACAATTTAATAACTTTGCAAAAAAGGAGAGATTGGCTCTGTCTAGTACTTCTAAGGATCTTGCTAATGAATCTATTAAGTGCTCATCGTGTTCCTCTCTATCTAAAGAATATGAGTATCTTAAGAACACTTTAGAGAGGTTCTCTTTTGGTAAGAAGAATTTGAATATGATCCTAGACACGTCAAAAACTAGTGTGAAAAATCATGGTCTATAATTTAATTTTATTGAGCATGCTAAGAATAATCCTCCTAAAGTGGTCAAGTTACTTGAACTGGAAAAATTTAAAGTAGAATCTGAACCAAAAAATTGACTTTAGATCTGCTGGTATTGCAAAAGAGTTCTCTACCAAACTGAGTGCCAAGGAGTCGATTGATATGACCACTCATCAAGTCAAGTATAAATATACTCATTGTGGTCAAGACAGATATTTGGCTCAATTCTGCTTTAGAAAAGCAAAGAAAGAGAAGAAAGAAAGGATAAAGAAGCGTTTTCGACTAGCTACTTCCCATGGTTAAACAAGCGTGGCTGGACTAGATGTTTGACTAGTTGTTTCTCGTAGTTGGATCAGTGTGGTCAAACAAGATTTTTGACTAGCTATTTCCCGTGGTCAGACTAACTTCCCAAGAGACTTTCGACTAGTGTTTTCTACTTGGTTAGACCGGTCAAGGATTAGACCAACTTTACCTAAGTAGTCGGATCATTTTTGACTAGTGATGTCCATGCAATCTGACCGATTGGCAGTTAGACCAGCTTGCTGAGGAGGTTAGACTGCCCCATGGTCGAACAAGTTTCTCAATGACCGTTTGATCAAAATATGTCAGATGCTAATACTTCACATAAATATTTATTAGTGCATACTTTTGCTCCTGTTCATTGAGTATCTCAGTACTGGAAATCTAAGTCTTTATTGTCTAACCTTAGTACTATGGTACCGATGATTGTTCGTGCTCTGTAGGCTCGTCGCAAGAGGATTTAAACATATGGTTCATAAACTCCAGTTGTTCTCGCCACATAACCGGAGACTCATGATGGTTCTCCTCCCTCAATCATGCCCCCAATGATGAGATGATTACTTTTGGGGACAACTCTCAAGGATGAGTTCTTACGAAAGGTACAGTGCGCGTCAATGACAAGTTTATCTTAAAGGACGTCACTCTCGTCGGTAAGTTGAGTTATAACTTGCTTTCAGTTCTATAGTTGGTAGATGATAATATCGAGGTGAACTTTAAAAAGCATTCATGTTGTATTTTGGATTCATCTGGTGATCTTGTATGCAAAATTAGTTGAGTTAGTCTCTTGTTTAAGGGTGATTTTTCATATTCAGCTTCTTCTGATCATAGGTGTCTTATTTCTTTGAACTCTAAAGATCTGTTCTTCTGGCACCGTAGATTATGTCATACTGGGTTTGATCATCTTGCTCGGCTTAGTAATATGAATCTTGTTTGAGGAATTCCTAGTCTTAAGATTAAAAATTCAATGGATTTAATTTGTTCACCCTGTCAAAATGGTAAGATGGTCTCATCGTCACATCCTCCACTCACACTTGTTATAACTAATTCTCCAGGTCAATTGTTGCATATGGACACAGTAAGTCCTTCTAGGGTTCAGTCGATTGGAGGTAAATGGTATGTTCTTGTTACTGTTAATTATTTCTCTATATACTCTTGGGTGTATTTTATGGCATCTAAGATTGAAGCTCTCTGTCACTTTCGAGAGTTAGCTCTTAGACTTACTAATGAACTTCTAGGAGCATTTAGAGCAATTAGGAGTGATAATGGAATTGAATTTAAGAACACATCATTTGCTTCTTTTTGTGCTGAAAATGGTTTAAACCATCAATTTTCGTTAGCTCGAGTGCCTCAACAGAATGATGTGGTCAACCGTAAGAAAAGAAATTTGCTCGAGATGGCTAGAACAATATTAAATGAACACACTACTCTTAGGAAGTATTGGGCAGAAACTATTTCGATTGCCTATTACATTTTGAATAGAGTATTATTGCACACTAAATTGCATAAGACCTCCTATGAGCTTCGGTTTGCTCATTCTTCTAATGTTTCTCACTTGAGGGTGTTTGAATGCTGATAACTCATACTTAAATATGGTAATCTTGATAAATTTGAATCTAGATCCTCAGATGACATCTTCTTGGATATGCAATTCACGCTCGAGGTTATCATGTACTCAACTTAGAAACTAACAAAATTGTTGAGACCCACGAGGTCACATTTGATGAGATTAGTTCTGGTACTAGACCCGATAATACTGGTACACAGGTAACCGATGCACTTGAGGACATCTTCTATGACTCCAATGACGACAACAAGGAGTCCCGAGTTACACTACGATCACTCCTATGACCACCTCTACGACCAATCATGAGGGAATTCAAGATTAGCAGGATGGGAGAGCTCATATTCTTTCTAGGCTTTCAAATCAAGCAAATAAAATTGTGTACTTTTGTTCATAAACTAAGTACTCCAAGAATCTACTTCATCGCTTTGACATGGGGACAGTTAAACCCATTTCCATGCCCATGAGATCTACAGCTGTGTTGGATCCTGACGAAGATGGAAAGATGGAGAGCATGTATCATATTTACTCATTTACTTTTTAGTCTTAGTCGTAACAGGTTGTAATCAATTTGCTATACCTGAACTAAAGCATGACATGGCTTAAGACTTTAACTAGATTGATTGTAGATAGATCTTGTGATGTTTATCAATAAGGATTAGCTTGATTGTGAGTCCTCTTTTAAATCTTGGTCATGAGGTTCGTATGTTTCATATGGAAATCTTTTTATGTTCACTCAAGTTGGCATGTTATGATAAAAATAAAAAAAATGAGAAAGAGAGTATTGAAAAGATGTATATGTTTCAAGCATGCTATGGTTAAACAAAAGAAAAAGCACAAAAGTGCTCGAATGAAAAGAAGTATGCTTCAAGCATGCCACCATTTAAAGAAGATTGCTACAAAAATAGCATCATGAAAAGATGTATGCTACTTGCATGCCACATGCTTATAAATTTAGTGTGAAGCAATAGGTTGCTATATGAGATTGCTAACTCACCTAGATTTAAAATTTGCTTCACTTTTAGGCTTACTCTTTTTCGGTGTGATATTCCTTTGTGCTATTTATAGGTCGGATTGGTCATGGTTTAGATGTCTATCATTAATCCAATTTGCTTAATTATGCTAAAGACTTATTTTTACTTGCTATATGGTATATGATTTTATATGATCTAGGAGGCTCTACTCAAAAAGATGGCTTGTGTCATTCTTAACTCAATGCAAAGTGACTTAGATAATCTACAAAGCTTCTAGATGTTTACTCTCATGACTTATTTTTAGAATTATTCTTTCTCTGATGTTCTTGATGATTTCATTGCCAAATGGAGAGAAGTAAAAGAAAGGGGAGTTTGGAGAGATTGGGGAGGAAAAAATTGCTCGTGTGTTGAAACGTGTGTTGAGGGGAGTTTTCTAGCTTTCTGCGTGATCTAAGGGGGAGTTTTCTGAGCTTTCGACTGTGGTCTATAGTTATTTGCAGCCAGATCTTTCAGCTTTACTGTGGTCAGTAGCTCTTTCTACTGTGGTCTGTAGTCTATGGCTTTGAATTTTTTTCGCAAATTCTCTTATTCAAGAGTTTTTGAAGTGTTGTCAATGTATTCATCAAGGGGAGATTGTTAGATCATGTTGTGGGCATGCAATGAGTGATGATGAATAATTAATATTTGGGTTTCATTGAATTTGCATTTGTGAAGTTCTGGTCGATACGCTATTTGTTGTTGGAGCTTTCAGGTTAGCAGAACTGGTCGACAGATGTCGACCATGGCAGGTTGAGCACAGCAGAACGACCATGGGTGAATGACTATGCCGGAACGACCTCGGTTCGAAGTCAGAGAGCAGAGCAAGCGATAAGGTTCATGGGTGGTTGGAAGTAGCGATAACGATCGGCGATTGGTGCTCTGATGCTAGGTCGATACTCAATAGTCTGATTGGTGTTAAAGTACTCGGTAGGTACTCGATAGTTGTTGCTACAGTGCCTACTCGGTGATGGGCAGCTGAGGACTTTATGATCGATAGTCATAGACTGTGAGTGCTATAATGCTTGTGATTTGCAAGTATTCTGATTTCCTAAGTACTTTTGGTTTTTGAGTACTCGTTGAGATAGCGACTCGACCAGCCTGTGCATGGCGGTAATAGCGGTTGTAATGAGTTGTTAGAAGTTGATTTATTGAAAAGCGATAGAATTTGTTGTCATAGCTAACCTGGTTGGTGTTGATGGATGGTTGAGGTTTTGGTTTACGTGTGTGGATTGATGACAGTCAAATTGGGGAGAACTTGTACCGGAAAAACATTCTTTGGTCTTTGCATATTCAGGTTGGCATGGTGACGATCATGGTCGGTGACGAGAAGGATTAGGACTAGAATGGGGAAATCTGAGGTCCAGACGATTGACGATGTCACGCAAGGTGATAAGGCTCACGTTGGAGCACATGGAGATCAAATGTGGTGATGCATGGTGAAACTACAGGACGTGCAGTCCTGGAGGCTTCAACATGGAAGGTGATGATGCGTGATGGAGATATAGGAGGTGCATTCCTGGAGGCTTCATCGTGTGTTGAGTTAAGAATTGTGGATAGAGTCTATAACTGGGAAGAGATAGAGATTGTGTAAAACCTGTGTTCGGAAGGGTTTCAGGTCCCTTGATTTCGAAAGAGATAGAGTTGTGTGTCCATGTTTGAGGTAGATACGGTTTGGGATGTTAGCCTATAAAAGCAGGGAGAGGCTAAAGTTTAACTTGGGGCTTTCGAGAGGGTTTCTGGGAAAAAGTTTGTGTTGGTTTGAGAGGGTTTTCATTGAGAATTCTTTTAGGGGTGCTTGTGAGGCCACTTTGTAAATCCACAAAAATCCAACAATAAAGATCATCTTGAATCAATCTAGTTCTTGATTTGTTGAAGACTGCTAATGATTACGGTTGGTTGAAGCATACGACCATGTGCAAATGTGTTGATTCACTACCAGGAAAACAGAGAAATCACTAAGTACTCGAAGGTGCTTGTTTTCTCAAAGGTACAAGCGATTGAGAGATTCTACTGCTGGTGTCAACAAATTCTAGTTTGTACAAACTAGTCACAGATCAAAGCTAGGCGAACAGTCGAACAAGGTGATTTAGCACCAAGCGATCGAAAGCTTCACCGACCACCAGGAGACTTCAAAAAGCGGTGACAATCATTCACCCCTCTCTGATTGTAGCATTCAATCCTACAGAGTCGTCACCACCTTGGCCTGCAGAACATCTAGTCCATTAGGATAGATAACCTTTTGAGCAATTACGTTAAAGAAATAACATAGCCTCATGATTTTCACTCAAACCTTGTTCGTCCACTAGGTAGAGTCAGCAATGTGTCTTATCTTTTCATCTTTCTTATGCTCCTCTGAGTGCCCACGCAGCAATCTTGCATCCTTTCATTTCACAAACAAACGCTTCAAATGGAAAATTATAGGCAGATGCCACAACACTTTAGCAGGTTATCCTTGCTTTATCTCAATGCCCTCGTCATCATCAGAGTCATTCTTACATTTGTATCGGGATGCTTTACACACTAGACAAACATGTAAGTTTGCATACTCTTTACAATAGAGGATACAATCGTTTGGATATGCATGTATTCTTTCTACTTCCATTCCAAATCGATAAAGAATCTTCTTGGCTTAGTAGGTGGTTCTCGGTAATACATTTCCCTCTGGAAGGATGTTCTCTGGGAGAACTAATAAGATCGTGAAACTCTTGTCAAATCAACTATTGCATGCCTTCAATTTCAGCAAGTTCAAGTAGTGACAACCTAGTGTATTACGGCTTGTCCGAGCCCTCCATCAAGCCGCCGAATTTACCAAACTCTCTCTCAATATAGTTCCCTCCTGCATCACGTAGCATCTGATCCAGATTGTCATTGTGCGACCTATCCTCATCGAAAGCATAGTTCACAACCGACATATCATTATCTCTCTCGACGATATTATAACTACCTTTCTGTATAATCTTCTCTTCACCATGATTGGTCCAATATATATACCCTTTTTAAAACCCCTTCGAATCAAATAAGTTTTGATCTGCGCTGAGTTGGTAAACATTTTTAGATTATCGCAATCAATGCATGGATAGTACATATATTACATCCTCTTCTTCAACATATCCTACTCGGTCGCTTGTCTAAAAGCAGACACGCCATTAATATACTCTTCACTCACACGGTTCTCAGCGTACATCCATTTTTGGTCCATTTACGCTACATATGTAATAAATTAGTGTCAATTAGATTAATGCTCCTATAGCTAGCTAGCCTAATACTCATACATAATTGTCATTCATCTTAATAAATTGTCCATCTAAAGTAGCTAGCTACATACTATTTATGAAACAATATATATATCATGCAAGAATATATTAAAGTAAACTGGATGTAGTGACCCATTCTTAAATTGAAGCAAACTACCAAGTTAGATCTAAACCTAGCTATCATCTCTCTTTATTGTAATGCATATAATTAGAAGCAAATACTAATATCAAATCACCAAGAACAAATTGATCTACAAACACACTTGCAAATCTAGGTATGCTTTCACCAAACTCTCCAAAGCCGGCCTCCTCTCTCAAAGCAGCGCAATGCAGAGAAGACAGATCTATCAAAACTGGCCTGGTGAGGTATTTAATAACGCAATGTATCACAGACACTTCCAACCACCAACCATCTCTGATGATTACTTATCAAACCATCCATGATAATTAGATACTTCATGGACCATTCGTATTATGAACCATCTGTAATTTATTATAGACGGTTCTTAATAAGACCATCTATGATAATGAGAGACTTCATAGATGGCTCTTTATTAGAACTATCTATGATAATTCACAGATAGTTATTAATATGAACCGTCTGTAATAATTATGTATCATAAATGGTTCTATCCATCGCTACTAACATAGACGGTCCAAATGTAAAATCATCTGTGATAATTGCAACACTGACGGATTCGAGGAACCGTCTATAATGAGTCGTCTAGTATGACCTTCTTTGTAGTAGTATCTTCTCTCCCCTTCTTGATCTTGTTGTATGCCAAGAATATATAAGTGATGGAGATGACTCATGGAGACCAAATCCCATCCATCTAGGCACCAAGTCTTAAAGGATTTTGAAGTTGCTCAGTTTTGGTCTAATCTTGAAGTTTCTTGATCTCAAGGTTTTTGCTTCAAATCTTTGAAAGATTTTAATTGCTATGATATGTGGGAATACATTTAAAGCTATCTTGTCCATCATTTACCCATAAGCAATCCATATCCCGAGTTTTTAGATTTTGTCCGATTTTGGTGTAATGTTGCTCATTCTTAAGAAAGATCTGAACTTTGAAAAGGATTCAAGATGAAATAGGTTCCTGAGACGCAAAGTTTCATCTTATTTGGTTATGAATTTTGAAAGTTGCATCAAAAGTGGTTTGGAGTCAGGCTGATTTTTTTGTTCTAGAAACAAGGGAGTGATTAGACCACCTCTTGGCCTGGTCATACTAGTCACCGGTCAGACTGCAATCCTACCGTGTTGTCGACGGTTAGACCACACCTCAGTAGCCGGTCAGACCGCTCAGGTGCAAAGAGTAGGCTCTTTGGTTTTTAGAGATGTTGCACTATTCTTAGCTTTCAATTCTAATCTCATAGCTCTATAGTTATTGGAATGAAGAGTTTGAGAATACTTCAAAAAAATTTGTGATGCGATTCACCCCCTCTGTTGCTGTTATAGTCGTACAAAAAGCTTAGCCTATATGCGTTAGACAGCCCCCTATCGCATCCATGCAAAGTGGAGAAGGAATGGTTGTTGCTTGTTTGTAATGGCTGGTAGCAGCCAAGTGACGTTGACAGGATATATACCAGGGGCGGAGCGCCCGATAGGGCAAGGTAGGGCCCAAGCCATACCTTGATTTTTTTCTTCGTCTGCCCCCCACTCTCCGTCCGCCCCCTCTCGCACTCTCTCAGTCTCGCCGCCGCCTCTTCCTCCTCCGCCCCCGCCTCCTCCTCCTCCGCCCCAAATCCGCGCCTCCGACCCACCCGGCCCGGCCTCCTCCTCCGCCCGCACCGGCCGCGCCCTCCTCCTCGCCCCACCCGACCGCCTCCTCCGCCGCACCGGCCGTCGGCCTCCTCCTCCGCCCCCACCCGGCCGCCTCCTCCGCCCCCAGATCTGCCTCCTCTGCCCGCACCCGGCCGCCGCCCTCCTCCTCCGCCCCCCACCCGGCCTCCTCCTCCGCCCCCAAATCCGCCGCCTCCGACCCACCCAGCCGCCGGCCTCCTCCTCCGCCCGCACCCGGCCGCCGGCCTCCTCCACCCCACCCGACCGCCTCCTCCGCCCGCGCGCCCGCCTCCTCCGCCTCCTCCTCCTCCCCCCCACCCGCCGCCTCCTCCGCCGCCCCCACCCACCCGGCCGCGGCCTCCTCCCGCCCGCGCCCCGCCGCCGGCCTCCTCCTCCCGGACGTCGTCATGGTTGGAGTCGTCGCCGGGCGTGGAGGTCGATGTCTTCGCGGCCATCATCCCTGGGCGTGGAGGTTGTCCTCGTCCCATTCTTGGCTAGCATAGGCATCTTCACTCCAGCATCCCCGAGGTCCGAGGAGGAGCTTGGCATGTCATTCCCGGGCATCAAGGTGCTTCATCTAACTTTCTAGATACTTGATTAGAAAATTCGCTTTAATTACATGGATAAATTCTAGCATGTGAGAACTTCAAATTTAATTGTATACTTGGACAACTGAAATTCTGCTATGTAAATTCTGCAGTGGCGTAACCGCCGGCGGGCGGGCGGTAGCCACCGGCACGCAAACTCCGGCGTTGACAGGGTTGGAGGAGCTTGAATGGTATTGCTTTCGATCCGCCCCCACCTCATTTTTTTCCCGTCCTCCGCCACTGATATATACCAGATTGGCTAAGGTGGTGGTGTAGAAAATTTCAGATCATCGCAACGCACGCACTCCTTAGGTTGTGTGACTTGGAAGTATTAGAGTTGTGAGAAATTCAGTTGCGATTTCTTATATTTCTAATTTGAATTGGATGACTAGTGGTGGAATTATATAGCCGCAGCTTTGTAAAAGAGTTGTGAAGGAAATAAAGAGTATTGTGTCGTTGACAGGATGCATATATACTAGAATGGCTAAGATGGTGGTGTAGAAAATTTCAGATCGTCGCAACGCACACACCACTTAGGTTGTGTGACTCGAAAGTATTTTAGTTGTGAATCATTGAGTCACAATTTCTTGCAGTTCTAATTAGAATTGGGTGACTACCTGCGGACTTCGCCGTTCTAAAAGGGCTGTGAAGGAAAGAAAGAGTACTACAAATTCCTATGTTTGTACGGTGTTTGATAGTACAAACCAACGAGCACCATACTTGGCATGCACATTCAACGTTTTGATTCGGTGGTTTTATACACGTGTACAAGTGCTGCACAACCACGTCAATTCTACTTTGACTGTAAGCTGAGCTTGGGACCGTCCAATCTCGTGCACGAATCCTGGAGCTAGAAGTTGGTCAAACATCTCTAACCTATGTGACCTAACATGATCCGTTTGCACAGTAAAAAGCCAAGAATGCAACATAATTATAAGATCGCACCTTTTGCGTGCTCACAACTGCTAGAGCATCTTCACGGCTCAACCATAAATTATTTAGATATGTATATCAGGTTCGGGAGGTGACAGAAAATCGTCCAAAAGTTCGCCACTATTTTAGTGAGTGCATCAAATGTGGTACAAATCGCATTATAAAATTGCTAGGTCACGATTAGATTAGATCGGTTTTGTCTTGTCATGGAAGGATTGAAAACGAACAATAAAAAAGTCGGAAAAGGGTAAGTTAGGTGACCGACGGTTGCATGGTCTTCCTAAATTATATATCTTTTCCTCACGTCATACGAGGCTCGTGCCTTTGCTAGCTTGTCCTAACCAACGTGACATCGTACTAACGAACGACGTCGTCGATTTTATTTGTCACAAGGGTCTTGCCTCCGTACTAATCGAGTACAATTATTTGGATGGAGGAGGTCAAATCTGTGGAAATGTATCCATCATTCAAATGGTTTATAGTAATTCTTACAATTGGGCGCATCCACCAAGGATTTATGAGGCTTTAGTCTATCCTTTGCCAAATGAAGCCCCTTAACTATCACCAACGAAAGAGCAATCGCAACAATAACTAGTTCACAAGGCATCAAGGTCCACATTTACAGTTTGATAGCACAGTCCACACATGACAAATGTAGAGGACTAAACCGAATCGCATCTGGGGGCTTGAAGGTATCCCCCAAGAGGCAAAGATTGAAGTCATCGGTGCCGGTCGGCAGCGCGACTGCACAGTGAAGGTAGGGCAGTGGTTGGCGAAAGACGGATGGTGTGGGCACGACAGCACGAGGCTTGGCAGTCGGTGGAGGGAGGCGACCGCAAGCACATATCCGCCAGGGCACCAGTGCCAATAGGACACAAAAGGCCTCCCAAGGCAGATTTGCCTGCGGGTCGTGGGGGAATGATGACGCGAGCAAAGGAGTGACCAGCCAGCCCAGGTGCGCTTGGGAGGAGGAGAAAAGAAGAAAAGTGCGGTGCGGGCGTGGAGCAGCTGAGACCTGAGGTGAGGGGAGTGGAGCGGACGACAGGCCAAGTGGAGTGGCCGACTGGTCGATGGGTCACGGGTAGAGGTATAAATCAATTCTCTCTCTTTACTGTTTAGTGAATTAATATTTAATATTTAGTATTATTTGTTAATTGTTAGATATTATCTAGTGTTAGTGATGAATCCTACAAATTATTTTTTGATTTAAAAATTGCAATAATGGATAAACGAACTTTGCGTAACTACTTCACAAGCAATTCAAGCAATATTCTCCTAACCGATGAGAGCATGACTCAATCAAAAAGGTACTTTATTGTATTTCTCCCTTACTTTTTTTACTTACCAATTTAGATTGTATAAGAGTATAAGATTTTGTTTGTCAATTAATTTTAGTTTATTCAACTCACCCTTTATTTTTTTCCTAGCTTCGCTGTGGTACAATGAGTCTCAACAGAGATTTTGCTTGGTGCGACCTGGTGGTGAGACACAAATGTAGTATTAGCAGGTACTTTGAAAAGACAGTGAACATTGTAAAAGTCCGTTGCATTTAGTAATGGAATCCGGGGTAAGCCCGTTTGAAAAACAAATCAAGTCGTGCAATGTAGTTGGTTTTCGTAAAAATCTGATCTCACGTGCCCCGGGTAACCCCGTTTGAAAAGCAAATCAAGTCGTACAATGTAGGTGGTTTTCGTAAAAATCTGATCTCACATGTCCCTACTACAGAAAGAAATGTCATATTTTACTCCCATTTGCACCACATAATCACGTAGCTGTGCACCCACGCAAAGTCAGGCTAAGAGTCAATTTCAATTTCCGGCTCGTGTGTATGGCATAGCTAGGCTGCTTTATGCACATCTCAAATAGGCCAAGTACTACTAGTTGTAGTTCAAGTGTCTCTAGAGAAGAAAAAATGTCGTATTTTTTGCTCACAGAAAAAAGAAGAAAGGTCATGTCCATACCCTTAACCAAAACAGCGGACCGATCTTTTTCTGCCGACGCAACGGCACGTACGCACAGTTGATCGACAGTAAGATGGCCTGTTGGCTGTGACGGATGGGTCCGATTGTACGGGCGAGATGACCTGCATGGTCAGATCGCTCTGGAGCAGAAGGACGTCGATAGCGGCACGGCCGCAGTGCACCACCTACGGCCAATAAGTATGCTCCGGGGATTTTTGCTCCGGCCAATAAGAGGCACGAGGCGATCGCCCACCCCAACGGCGCGATAGGCTAATTACACAGTATGGCCCCGAACGGAGGACGGCAGCATCATGCAACGGACGGCATGCGCGTGCCGCCGCACGGAAGCGTAGTACGGCGAGTGGGCGCAACGGCCGGAGGAAGTATGGCCGGATGGGCCGCACACCTCGCTAGCTCGCTCCAATTATTGCTTCCTTCTTTTCCCTATCCTTTTTAGTTCCGATTTATACTTTGTTTTTTATGAGAGAGAGTATGAAATAACAAAAACTCATATATAATTTTAACTAAAATAAATAAAGTCACAATGTGTATTATAATTAATTTGTAGATCTCATCTTAAAAAGACATTTCGTTTGAAAACAAACTACTATAAAAAAAATCCAAAAGTAGTTTTTAGAAGTTGATAAAAAGATATCTAAATAAATGGGACGCGCGGTTTATCGGGACAACATTTTTGAAACAGTTTATTGGCATTTGATTCATTCACACAAATACTCACTAGGTTCAAAAAACCATAAACCATAGCCATAACCCATAAGGACATGTACTGTGGTACAGACAGTTACTGTCTATAATAACCTTCTATATCATCTGTAGACAACAATAAAGACACCTTCTATAATGAGTTATCTGTAAGTTATCTATAATGGGTTGTCTGTAAAATATAGACATCATTTATACAATGGCACAAAAGCCGTCTACAGCAGGCTATTTATAGACAACATTGATACAATAGCATAAAAGCCGTCTATATCAGGCTAATTTCTCGCGTTTCGACCATCTATATAATTACAATCAACCTCCTTCTCTCTGCTCTTTCTCTTTTATCTACCTCAACAAAATTTTTATGTAATACATCTTATAGAAAACTTATATTACCATATTATATCTTTACTATTATAAAAATGTGAGTTGGTGGTCGTCGGTCCATTCTCTCTCCTCTCTTCTCAGTTGTCTGATCAAAGATCAGTCGTCCAGATCCGCATGTAGGTGGTTCTTCCGCTCCTCGTAGAATAGGTCAGGCCGACGCGTGGGCTGCACTCCTCTTCTCTTCCCCACATCCTTCGCCTCCCGCAACCACTCCACCTCCCGTAACCGCCGGCTCCTTCTCTCCCCCGAACCCTCATGCCGGGCCTCCTCCTCCTCAACGCCGCCACCAATTCCTTTCCCGTATGACAACATCTGGTCGCAGTCGCCAAACTTCCCCCAGCAACATCGCATCCTCTCGTCGCCGCCCCCCCAACGCATTTGCCCTCCGCCTCCTCTCCCCATTTGCCCACCGCCGCCTCCCCACCACCACATCTGCAACTGCCGCCTCCTCCTCCTCGGCGCCATGGTCAAAGGGGGCCGTGGTTGAAAGGGGAAGCAGTCAACGTCGAAGGTCGTAGTTGAAAGGGACAGTGGTTGAAGAGGGTAGTAGTCAAAGTCAAAGGGCGATGTCGAAGTCGAAGGGCGATGGTGAAATCGAGGTGTGGTCGGGAAGTCGTGGCGAGCGGTGGTGCCATGATTGGCGATAGGGCACGATGTACGCGAGCTTTGTCAACGTACGACCACTAGCGATGGTCGATCGTTCCCGACCTATGATCATGCGCGATGGTCGACAGCTTTTAACTTACGACCACAAGGTGTGATCGACAGTTTCTAATTTACGACTATGAGCGCTGGTCGATGTGTTTTGACTTACGACCATGAGGTGTGGTCGATGTCTTCCGACTTATGACTACGAGCGTTGGTCGATGTGTTCCGACTTACGACCATAAGGTATCCTCGATGGCTTCCGATGTACGACCATGAGCTATTGTCAAAGGCTCCCGATTTAGGACCACAATCAATTGTCGACCGCTGTCAATTTACGACCACCAGCGATAGTCGACCGCTCCCGACCTACGATCACGCGTGATGGTCAACAGCTTCCGACTTACAACAACGAGGTGTGCTTGAGGGCTCCCGACCTACAACCACGAGGTGTGGTTGATGTCTTCCGACTTATAACCACAAGGTGTGATCGACGGCTTTTGACTTACTTGATGGATTTAAAATTTTTAGAACATGTTTATATGTATATTCTAAAAGTTTTTACTACTCGTGAGTTTTAAAATATATAGTATGATAAATTTTAAAAAATCATAACAAACGTATGGGTATTCAACTAGTATGCTCTAATCCGACAGTTGCAACTTCGGACGAGCACCCGTCCGTCTCAGTCCGTGCCCTTCTCCGGCGTACGCGCGTCGCGGTTGGAGCATGTTTCCTCGGTCGTGTCGTCGAACGTCTCTGTCCCGGCGGGCCCAGTCACTCGCGGCAGAGTCAGAAGGCGGCGGCGGCAGCAGGAGCAGCAGAGTTTTGCAGAGGCTGGGAATCGGGCTGTCTTTTAGAACGCGCGAATGAATCCTTTATCAGCTCCCGCAGGAATCGCTCCGTGCACCAATGACTTTTCGAGAGATTTTTTTTTACAAAAGAAACACATGGGTTAATTTGGATGAGGCGCACTTGTCGATTTGTGTCTAAGTGACAGTGAATTAGTGATTTTTGTGATTTGTCGAATACATACCCCATCCCCATTTTTGTCTTGACTCCATTGACCTCTACATGCTCCTGCATGGAACACCAAGAATATAGTGGCTTGGTTGGCACTTTGTGCAGAAATTCTATCTAAACTGTCACGGTATCAGCAGTGGCCTAAACTTATCCACATCGGATAAGAAACAAGGAAATAGTGCTATTCCCGTCTCCAACCGTAGCTAGCTCTTGGAAGCCTGTAGTCTCTACTCTTTAGCCTCTAGCTCATCGTGCACAGCGGTCCGACGACTTGTCTGTGACACCCGACCCATATTAGTCCATGTGTGTGTGCACATAAATTTCTGGGTTAGTCCTACGTTGCTAGCTTATATTGAAAAGTACTTACATATAAGCCTAGGAGTTCCAAAGGTAGCACCCCCGGTTAACCGTTTTGCGCGAAGCAAGGTGCAAGCGGGTTGCTACGTGTGCGTGGCCTATCCAGAATGTGGTTAGGTCTGAGTCGGTTTGGACCCTATGGCGTTACAAATGGTATCAGAGCCGACTCTTGCGGTTACATGGGCGCGTGCAGGTCAGGGGCGCGGGCATATGGCGCATGGTGCGTGTGGGCCCGGAGTGGACACACGGCATGACATATGTGCTGGCACTGAACGCACGAACATGTGCCAAGAGGGGAGATCCTTATCATTTGTCTCGGTGTGGGTATGTTGGTCCGACGAGGACGTCGGGTCATTTGAGGGGGTGCATGTGACACTCCGGCATATGTTGGCCCATGTGTGTGTGCACATAAATTTCTGGGTTAGTCCCACCTTACTAGTTTATCTTGAGAAGCACTTACATATAAGCCTAGAAGTTCCAAGGTAGCACCCCTGGTTAACCGTTTTGCGCGAAGCGAGGACGAAAGTGCAAGCGGGTTGCTACGTGTGCGTGGTCTATTCAGAATGTGGTTAGGTCTGAACCGAATTGAACCCTAGGTGTTACATCGTCCGACCGAGGACATGGAAACTTGGAAAGATGCATGCGTGAGGTTTTCAGAGGAACCTAGCTTAGCTAGAATTTTTTGTACGGATAATCCATTTTTTATTCGAAAATACATAAATATACCCACGGGAAAATTTTTTACAAAAATAGGCTCAAGTCGCCCCCCCATTGGGCGACTCTCACCTTTCACCCAACCGGGAGGCGACAAAACTTGTATCGCTCTACCTTGGAGCGACTGCAATTAGTCGCCTTCCTATTGGGCGACTACATGCAGTCGCCCAATGGATGGGCGACTTATAATGCAGTCGCCGAATAGGAGGGCGACTTTACTCTCCCCCCGTGATTTTTTAGAGTTTTGTAAATTTTGTAGTTTTAAACTGGGAAAAAATTTGGTATAGTTGTAATAAAAGTTTATGTTCACTGGATGTTGTACGTGCATAAAAAATTTTGGGAAATTTTTTTAAGAACGATTGAGTGTAGAACATTCGATACATAAAGTGGTAAGTGATATTTAAATGTTCCTGAGAATTAGTGTACGGATACATACATAGTGTAGAACTTGTAATGTTCAGAACTCCACCATTAGTCCTAACAAGCCTTAGGGAATACAACTTGCTGGGTCTATTACATTTTGTCTACTGGGTGTAGCGTGGTTGTTTCTCCTTTTTCTCGCGCCCTGAAGATGGCTCCGCTGCATCATTCTTCCTGTTACTCTTGGTCTTGAGAGCTGCCTCATGAGCTTGAAGCTCTTCCTCCTGACGCTTGATGGCTGCTTCACGCAGACTTAACTGCTCCCGCCTCCTTTGCAGCTCATCCTCCTTGCCCTTCAGACGGATTTGGTCCACCCTCACGCGGCGCTCTTGCTCAAGCCGCATCTGTCGTTGCACCTCGCGAGCCTGAGTCATCTTGACAAAGTATTGTCCTTTGTTTTCCACCTCCTTTGGTCGGTTCTGTGGCCATGCCGGCGGCACCCAATCCACCCATTCAATGAACTTGCAAGGCTATGTGTGGTGTGGTAGATGTCATGGATCAAGTTAAAAGCGGTAACGAGAAACAAATGATTTAGTTGTCGTCGTTACCACGAAGTCGTCATCCAAGTCTGGACACTTGAAGAACCTACGGCCGTAGTTGGCTCGTTGTACTGGATCCGTCCAGACGCACAACATCGTCCTAAAGCCGCAATGGCACTTCGGGCGCTCATGCCACTCCGGCACTCCAAATGGGTCGGACCTCCAGGAAGACATTGTTGTGTAGTAGTATTGTGATGGCTAGAGGAGAAGATGTGGTATTGTGATGGAAGACATAGGAGGCCTTTATGTAGGCAGGTTATCTGGTGCAGTGGGCATAGTCCATGGAGAGGAGGACATACGAATCTTTTCGCTTTTCAGGATTCGGTGTAGCAATAAATGTCCCTATGTAGGCTTTTCAGAGCTGTAGTCTCATAATAAATTCATAGTTCGTAGCCTTTTGATCGTTTGCGAGAAGCGATGACGTTCCACGAAATAAGTTCTACAACATTGCCTTCTCGGAGGCCAGAATCATAATTTCGAAACAACAAGCTACGGTCATTACAGAAAACGTGTCGACCTGAAGTCCATAACGTTCAAATAGTCCATACAGCAAATACTAAGCAAATACATGTAGTAACTAAGTAAACAGAGCAATAATAAGCTACCAACACAACACCAACTACATTACAGAAAACGGATGTAACATACAAGTTTTACAAGTGGTACATGAAATTTAGCTGAAGTCTCCAATAACTACTGATCAGGATATGCGTTGCATCGTCTAGCTGTGTGCCCCTCCTGACCACATCGCCCACAACGTGCACCAGATGTTCCAGTTTGTGATTCGTTCATGTCATTTCTAATACGTCGGCTCTGTCGCCGACCCTTCCCACCCTTCAGCATGCTAATATCCGGAACCCAGGTCCTCGCTGAAATGTCCAAAGTGGTGAAGTTTCCCACCACTCTGAACCCCCGGAGCTCCCCACACCAAGTTTGCAGTATTCTCTCCTTAAAGAAGTATTCGGACATGAAGTTGAAAGGATCCATGCCCACGGTCCCGCATGCAGCGAGGACATGAGAGCATGGCTTGTATAACAACTTAAGCTTGTTGCATGTGCAGCTAGGTTGGTTTGCATGATCTCCAAGGCATACCTCGTGAGTAATAAGTGAACGAGATGTCCCAAATCCGGCTCTGTCACGAAGTATCACCTCGAAACGATGCTCCCTGTTGCCCATGACATGCACTGTGTGCAATTGACTCTTCTGTGCCTTCGTCTCCATATACGCAGTAATTTTTGACGAATACAGGGCTCCGGGATTGACCGCATGAAGTGCGGCACTCGCGTGCCTCTCCCTGAAGTAGCGGATTGTGCTGTGAACAACACCTTCCACGATGGCGACAAGAGGCTGAGAATGGAGACCCCTTAGGACCCAATTGTAGACCTCGGCAAGGTTAGTTGTCATTATTCCATACATTGCGCCATCCGTGTCGTGCAACAGCGACCACTTCTCCAATGGTTCCCCCTCGATCCACTGCGAGAAGCACTTGATATTTCGTGAGCTCCGCCTTCTTGGACCACTTGGGTTAGCCTCATCAATTGCTGGCAAGTATTGCGGTTGTGCCGCCCCAAGAGTGATCGGCCCCTTGCTCCTTTCTTCGACGTTCTTCCTGGTATGCTCATCCAATAACCCCCATAAAGCATCAAATTTCCTCTCTTTGGTTCTCGCTGGCCAGCCTCTTGAATAGCTTCATCAAAGATTGTTTCGGAATTGCTTGAAAAAGTTTGCTCCTAAGTGACGCATCGCACCACGGTTCCTCATATCCGGCCAAGGAACGGTCTCCTCGGATCTTCTTGAAGTTTTCTTATAGCCTTTATAATACGGCATGGCGATCATGGATTACGCACACACGGGGCGGGTGCCTACAACTCCAGCCTTCACATGTCCGAGAAACCATAGCCGCTCTCATAATTCTCACTCTCCACAAATGCAATGGCCAGCGGCAATATTTGATTGTTACCGTCAACGCCTATGGCCGTCAGGAGCTGCCCTTTATATTTTCCTGTCAAGAAGGTCCCATCTACTGAGATCACTGGCACCATGTGCCTAAATGCTTCAATGCTAGCATCAAATGCAAACAATGCTCTCTGCAACACTGCAAATCCCGGTGGACTTATGGACGGCTTGTCGTGCACGGCGATGTACATGCCCGGGTTGCTTTGCTGCAACACCTTAAGCATACGAGGAAGGTTATCGTACGCCGCCTCGAAAGTGCCAAAACGTTTTTCCAACGCTTTTTGCTTGGCACGCCATGCCTTCGCGTAGCTAATCTTATACTTGAATTTATTCTCGATAGCTACCACAATATGCGTGGCCGCAATATCTTTCTTCTGCACTATCTCCCCATACATCAAATTGGCTATAAATCCGGACGTCGGGTTACGATGCCTCGCCAAGACAGTGTTTAGAATGCAGGAGTGCGGCTCCACCTTGGACACAATCCAGTGAGTCTCATACTTGGGTCTACGTGCATGCACCTTCCAAGGACAACCATCCTGCTCGCACTTCACAGTGTACTGTTCCTGGCTTGATTTCACGACGCGAAATGTCCGCTGCATTGAAAGGGTCTAACGCTTGATGGCATCCTGCAGCGCTTCCTTGTCAGCAAACATAGCATGCAACCGAACCGCTGTGTTATGATACTCCCATGGTGATTCATGCTCATCATGTGCGGAAACACCCTCCGCATTAAACCGGTTCCATTCCTGAGGGATATGAACTTCTTCATCATCGGAACTGTTCTCCTCGTCGTCCTCTACAGCTTGCTCTTCATCCCATGCACTCTGGTCATCAGATTCCATCTGCTGCACGATATACTCATTATGCTCTCCTTCATCAGCTTGCCCAGTTCCCTCTCTATAGCTTGACGGCTGTAACTCTCCTCCATGTACCGCATCGGCTTGCCCAGTTCCCCCTCTATAGATTGACGACTGTAACTCTCCTCCATGTACCGCATTGCCTTCTTCACGAGCAACTTCATCAGCTCCGCCATCGTGCTGCCCACCCGAGCTGCTAGCACCTCCCGAAGCATAGGCGGACGCACGAGCTTGCGCAGCTGCTTGTAGTGAGCACGGTTGCACAAGTAGTACACACTCGTATCCACGGCGCCAGCACCCTTGCACAAAGCCCTTCCACGAAGCTGAGTGCACCAATGTCTTCAACTCCCATCTGATGTCCGTGGGAGACCGGCTCCAAAGCCCTTGCACAACGACGCCGCACACCTCGGGGTCCAATGAAAACTCGGGTCAGCCAATGCTGCACATCGTCATTCGAGCATTCTCGTCATCCGAAGTCGAGAGTGACTTGCGAAAATCGCTCAAATCCACACCATTCGGACCTTCACGAATAATTCCAGCACCATAATACACTCTCAATGTAGTGGTGGCCATTGATGATGTAGGCCTGCGTGTATGATTGAAATTTACGGCATGTCAAATAACATTGTACAACACTAAACTAAATTTTCTATACTAAAAAGGGTGCTAAAATTAATATACTACAAAATGTTCCATACTACAGAATGTATACCACAACTTTTGACACTAATATTTTCATACTAAATTTGTACTACATTTTCTACATCTACAATTTTTACTAACACCAATATTTCATCTAAATAATAGTGCAAATACAACATAATTAAAAAAATATCTGGATCCAAATGGATGGAATAGCTTCTACTCCTCCTTCCTCCCTCACCTCCTCCTTGAACCCTGTCTTCCTCTCCTTCTCTTCTCCCCCTCTTTTTCTTCCCCTTCCTCCTTTCCTCTTTTTCCTCTCCTCTTCTTCTCTCGTTTCTTCTCTGTGCGCCTCTCCTCTTCTTCTCTCGTTTCTTCTCTGTCCGCAGTGAGGGAAAAAGTGGAGGAGGTGGGTGGGCGGCCGACTGTGCAAAAATAATTAAACCCCCCTGTCGCCCTACCGTTGGGCATGCGATTCCAGTCGCCCAACCGTACAATGACTGTAATAAGTCGCCCAACGCCCAGGCGATAGTATTGATTCGTTCAACGGTTCCCACATTCCCTAAATGTCGCTTCCCGGTTGGGCGAAAGGTGAGAGTCGCCCAATAGGGGGGGCGACTTGAGCCTATTTTTGTAAAAAAATTTCTTACAGGTATATTTATGTATTTTCGAATAAAAAATGGATTATCCGTAAAAAAAATACGCTTAGCTAGCTAAAGATCCACGGAAAAATGCAGCACCTGCCATTCGTGGAGACAAATCGACAGTTGCACTAATCTTGTAGACTTGATTAACTTCAATGCGTGTGCTCGGTTCTTATCAGCTTCCTTTCACTACAATTTCACGATGGCAGATCTAAAAATGCTCTAATGTGCCTCTCTTGTTTCGTGGAATATCAATAGATCATCAGCTGTTATGCAAGAGGTCGTAGGTTCCTCTACTGTTGAGGAACGTTAATTAGGTTCTATTTCGAATGCGAATTTTTTTGTTCCAGATTCACGTATGAAAACATAATAGATGGATCTTGTGACTCGGGTATCGGAGGAAAATCTATACGAAGAGATATTAGATATAACTTCAATTGTTAGGCCCAAAATTTTGAAAGCAAAAATATAGAACTGCTAAAGAATCACCTAACTAAACAAACTATAAAAAGTCCCAATTATGCACTGTTGAGTAACAACGAGAGCTAGCCATGATTACCAGTTGCCCACTAGGCGCCTAATCACATGCCAAATTCACTTACGACAGTTTACACAAAAACAAAGGTTATCTTCTTTGTTGATCTACTATACAAATGCAATATCTCATCGTAACTATCTTATTCGCTTTGGTGCCATCGTTTTCAGATGAAAAGAGAATTCTTTGTGCCCCAGCCTCATCGTCTTCCACAGGACAGGCCTTAACCGGCACGACCAGTCTCCTGGCCCTTGCCATCGGGAGCCTAATTACATTCAACTTATTTTTATCTTGTTTTAAACGGTTTCAGCTTATAGCTTTTTTAATTTTCAGATTATTTAAATTAGAAGTCACTTGAAACACATCAGTTTCTAATTTTGATTTTTTTGTCTTTTTTTCCCTAAATTCCTTTGCATTGTCCGCGATCACATAACTTTTTTATTTTTCTCAATTGTTTTTATATTTTTCCTATTTTTTTAGAAAAAGATAGCAGCTGCTACAGTACAATTTCAGCCAAAAGTCATAGCCATAAGTTTAAACCAAAAGCTAATTAGAGCACCACCTTAAGAAAGACGGCAGTTACATTCCAAAAGAACTCTTCGCAACCATAGGTATATTTCTACATACGTTCTTTTAAGCTGCGGCCTGTTAGTATAATAAATAGTGATTGGTAAAATAATGCATAGTTAAAAGCTAGCTAAAAAACTTAAAAGAATAGGGCTTAGTCAACTAGCAACTGCAGCATGGTAATGCGGTCACTTTGTGCCTGTCCTGTAACTAGTAACCCTTAGATCCTAAGCTAACGCAGAAAGAAATAGACGAGCTGGTTTGGTTTGGCACGGTACTTGTTACTACTTTTCTACCCCCATCGGCGTCGTCTTTGCCTAAGAATAGTCAAGAAAACGTTTTTTGTGCTGTAGTACAAGTGTATAAGTCCAAGTAAGACTTGCACTTGCTCACGTTTAGACTGTATATTACCATAAAAACGTTAGGCTGGTGAAGTGGGCACCCAAGGTGGTGAGTGCTGACTGGTGACAGAGTTCGAATTCTCCAAGAATTCGGCACCAAAAATGGAGGAAAACAATGGCTGATGATTGAAACAGAGAGAGCAGTGCAGAAGCAAGAATCTCTGCGGACGACTTTGTTGCTCTCGATTATCTCCAATTTAACATATGCCAAGATAGGGGTGCACTACACGTCACGGCAAGGGGAAGTCGTCGCCGGCCCGGTCGTCGTCCAGGCTCCCCGGTGGGAATCACCGACGGCGATCAACGGACGACGACCTCAGGCTTGTTGCTTAGCCCCCGTCGGTTTCGCGGTCGGACGAGACTCGGACACACCCATTTTGCCGTGTTTTTACCTCTTCTTCCCCTGAGAGAGCACGAGAAACGCGATAGAATAGTAGTATGACGGGGAACAGAGCGGTGGCTTTCATGCCCCGATGGTCATTTGGCCGGACTGGTCAGCGTTTCTATCCTTCACTCCTCCCCCTCTCCTCGCTTCAGCAAACTGTCCCTGTCGAGAGACCGACGACAGATCCGCGTACCGAACACGGCTTCGATAAAATGTTTCCGGATCACGATGAGCAACTGCGCTGTTGCAAGCAAAACAGTTAATAACACATGCGCGCCTCATGTTTCAGCATCTCCCATGGGACTACTCAGGGTATCTTTTGGGTTACGGCTGGGTCTTTTTATCTGATTTTTCGAAACGACAAGTGACGACAAAGATATCAGTATAGATGGTATATACGATTTTAAACTTAAAAAATCGTTTAAAGAATCTACTTTAAGAGATCATCACGTTTCAAAGTTGAGTTTTTTAACTTTAAAAGAAGCTAAATATAGAAGCAAAAGGCTAAAAAGAATGGAGCCCATACCCACAGAATCCAGCTTGTCTGACGCAAGGGACAGATGTTGGTTCGCCGCGCAGACAGGGCATTAACAAAAAACTGCAAGCTCTGCATGCCAAGATGAACAGTGGTGTGCGTGGTCCTGGAAAGGGAAAGTTTTAGGAATAAATTGGTTGGAATGGAATCAGTGCAATCTGTAAGGCCATATAGAGATCCTCCGTGATAAGTATTTAATTTTGTTATGCAGGTTCTATCAAAATTTTAGTTTGGTTTTGAAGTTTTTTAGTTTTTAAAATTGCTGCCAGGAGTTAAATGGTCTGACCAGCCTGGTAATGACAGTCTTACAGGTCTGACATCGGTGATCTGAGCAATTGCTATAAAGCGGTCAGACCAACCGTGTGGCCTTTCGAAGAATAGATATCAAATACTTTGTAGGTGTATTTGAGGATGTCTTTGCAATTAGTGCTACTCTTTTTATAGTTCTAAACTAAAACTAGATAGAGATTAATCAAAATTTCAGAGAGAGTGTTTTTCTGATGCCCTTAAGCAGTTTGACCGGTATGTGGCCATCGGTCAGAACGGTCCCCTATTACCGGGGTTTGACTAGAGTTGACTGGGACAGTCTGATCGGCCGTTTATTGGCAGTCAGTCTAGCCAGTGCAAAGTTGCGGTTATATTGTTGCTCTAGGAACTTTTTAGGAATCCTTGCAAGGTGTCAGTCATGGGAGAGTTCATACAAGTGTTAATTATTGCAGGAGTCCATGCATTGTGTTAATCATGGTAGGCAGTGCCATGTAGTATTTGCTAATGAGAGTCAAGTGCATGTTACTTGTGTTCGGGACGATTGCTTGTTCTTTAATGTGCATGACACTTGATGATTATTGGCGGTCAACAGCAAGACCAAAGTTAGTGGAGTCTAAGACCATGGAAGGTTGTGTAAGTTCAGGTAAGACTACATCTCAAGCGAAGAAGCACCGAAAAAGACATGGATCGTGATAAGGCAAGTGCATACATGTGATGTGTAATTGGACTTAGGCCGTTTCAAGTGAAGATGATTCGGAAGGGGGCCATAGGCATGTAGGCTTGACGATAAGTCATTAGACATCATGGATTTCATATTGGAGTTTATTTCGAGGAGAAGCATCGTAGAAGTCGGTGGGTAACGATTGTGTAAATTGTCCAATGCCGGGTGGAGGTGATTTGCAAAACCATGGTGGTGGCGTAAGGTGGATTAAATTATGGGCCTGTTCTTTTTTGCTGTGGCTTATGGCTTTTGGCTGAAATTTTTGAATTTTGGCTGTTTACGGTACAGATTACGGAGAGATCGATACTCACTTACGATTTTGACTGGTACAGATGTTAGGCTTTTAACGTGTACTACGTTTAACTTATAGATCCCATCTTGAAAAAAATACTCCGTTTAAAAATTAAGTACTGTAGCGGCTGTGAGAAGCCGGCCGGCTTCTCACCAACCGAACAGGCCCTATGTCATGGATGATGGAGCGTCTTACTGAGCTATTAGATCTATGAGGAAGTTGCTTTTGAAAAGCATACAAGTGTGTAAATGTAAAAACCCATTTGTTTGTGGGTTACCTGGTTTCTTCATTTGTAAGTGGTTATATCAATTAAGTGTGGGCTGATTGTTAGAATTAGGTATAAGCCTCTACTATATATAAGCCATTGTGTATTGATAGAGGACTTCTCTTGTGCTTTGAGAGGCACTTAGGGTTAAGGTTTTCTTACGTTGGAAGCTTTGTATGGGTGCTCTAGAAGTCGAGCTCTATCCGCTTTATTCACCATGATAGAGTAGCTATAAACATTCATCTCCAAGTATCAATAGATCCACCAAATTCATCTAAGTCTTTGTACTCAAGTTGAAGTTCTTTGATTTCTTAATTTGGCTTGATTTTTTCGTTTCCTTCTCCCTTTTTTTTAATCATTTTTGGTGCTAAGGGCGTATACGTGGTGAAAATATCTCTTGGAGACTTTAGCTAGTTTGATTTTTCTCTGGTTCTTAACACACAAGCAAGCGTTTAGCTCTAAGTTTGATTTTTATCCTAGTTTTGGTGTAACCTAGGCTGAAATGAAAAAATGTCAGAACTTTGTCAATGATCTTTTTAATTTTTTGATTGGAATAGGTTCCTAACATTTTAGAGAAGGTGTATGTCAAGTTTTAAGTGATTTGGAGTCTGGATTTGAAAGTTGTGCTTGTTTCTCTCTCTCTAACTATTACACTGATTTTGTTAAGAGGTTAGACCATCCCTACCCGGTCAAACCGTATGAGCAAGTCCAAACTCTTTTAGCTCGTTTTTGTATTCTTGGCTTATAGACTTTATATACTTAGTCTTCCGCATGTTTCGAAGCTATAAACTGAGGGTTCAATTTTGATCTCGAAGAAAAGTGAGCTTCTATTCACCACCGCCAGTCCTAATCAATCCATCTCATCCTTCAGAAGGTGCAGCAACAGTAGTACGCATTGACAAGACCTGCATTCTCGATAAAAAAAAAGGAAAAGAAAACGATTCACGGATGAGGTAATTCTCACGAACTAAGAAACAAAGGAGAAAACTTCTTACGTTTGTACAAGGAACTGCTAACCAGGTAAAACATACGTTTGTACAAGGAACTGCTAACCAGGTAAAACATGAACCAGATAGCTGTCATCTATAACCTAACGATCGATCACTAGTCAGTTTAACTGATCTTTTGCCTTTGCTCCTTTCTCCCCCAACCTTTTTCTTTCTGCTAAGCTAATTACAAAAAGGAATCATTAACGAAATGAACTTCTCCACGAAGATGTCGCACGCACCCAGACCACTCTTGCTTCACTAGAGCTAGTCTTCGAACGAGACCTGAGATTGCGAAGCTAGGAGATGCTGAGTCGATGAGTCTGTCAGGCCCTGGAGCATCTCCAGAACATCGGCTGGGTCATCTAGGTAATACTTCGCCAAGCTTGGCTTGTTGCCGACGGTGCAAGGGAAGACCTCAGCAGTCTCTGGGATTGCAGGATTGCTCATGGGAGTTGTGGTAGCCTCAAACATGTCTTCATCAGACCGGTCATCACCAACACACAGGATGAAATCTGGCAAGTCGCCACGATTTCCCATAGTTGAAATAAGATCCTCCACCACGACTCCTTTGCCCAACCCCTGCACAGAAATATAACAGCCGATGAGACAAGTAAGACAAAGTGATAATGCAAAGAAAGACTACTTATGAAGATAAGCTTGACGTATTAGTAAATATAGTCAACAAAAGCAACCAAGGTAGGCATGGCCCATGAAAATTTTATCGACCAGATTATATTAAATGGGAGTAAGTCCATATAACATCCCTAAACTTTACTTAAAAATCCGTCTAATACCTCGAACTATAAAATCAAACATTTAACCCCCAAACTTTGCAATCTGGTTTAAATAACACTCTGATATGGTTTCGTATGGTGGTATTGCTTGCGGGGCACGATAAGTGAGCTGTTTTGCTACGTAGAATAACACGCTGGCCAAATTGGGTCAATGACTTACCACGTAGGATGATACGCTGACCAAGTTGGGTCAATGACATGCAGGCCTACAAGGGATCTCCCCCACCGAGCTCCCAGCCGTGCTTCCATGGCCACCACTCACTGTAATTCCATCTATTTCGATTTAGGAGAGAAGACCCTATAGGATCTACTTATCATTCACCTAAGCTTGGATAACGTGTCATTCCATGTGGTAAAATTATCCACTTATCACGCCACACGAGTAATACATCATCCGAAACCGGGTCGGGATGTTATTTGATCTGGATTATAAAGTTCGGGGGATCAAATATCCAATTTCATAGTTTAGAGTATTGGACAGACTTTCGAGCAAAATTCGAGGTGTTATATAGACTTTTTCCTATTAAATGTTGTATTACGTGCTAAAGAGATATGGTAGCTGAATATGAGCTGGATGAAGCTTCTTAAAGTCAGGCTAATCTAATGCCTTTTGGTCTGAAAGCTATGCTTGCTTGATCATGACAGCTACCAGTGGAATTGACACATGTTCTTTTCGTCTTGGTATCCAAAGAGATAATGGCTATCCAAAGAGGTGATACGGAGAACTGTTGGATGTGAACCCCTTTTCTGAATACTAAAGTGACACAGCTATCTAAAGAGATGATACGAGGGCATTATCAGTAGATGTTTCCGTACCTGAGGATTAACTTCCACAATTTGATGACCGCTTTTCACAGAGACTGGCGCATTCGCAAGCACATTCTGTAGGTGGTCCTGGAGTTCTTTGGCCTGACATGATCCAAAATCCGGATCAGCTTCCCCATAGTGCCACACTAGTGATGTTTCTTTAACCTCAATGTATGACCCATCCGTTGCATCAGTGTAGTGCTGCATTACAGGCACTGCAATATTCTTCCAAGCAAAATCCATCACCAACTTGCATGACTCCCATGGAGAATCCCTGCTCCACCTGATAAAGAAAACAGTTACTTCAAGAAGCAGCCAATCTTATTCCTTAATCTCCTCACAATCACATGCGCACAATCATAAAGTAATGGCAGAATACAGAAAAATGAAAACTCCATCGCCTAGGAGGCATTCGTCATACAATATTATTTCTACTGCGTAGAACTTATTTGTAAGTCAGAATAACTATACTTTACACACCAATGTCAATGAACATCAACTCATGACCAACCTTTCTGGTATACTAGAGAAAGCAACTCCTCTTTGTGTATACTCAAATGTATTTCCTTTTCAGAACAGGTGTATACTCAAACGATAAAAGCACACTGGGCTTCCTACTTAAATACCATTAGTAACACAATTCAAGTACAGGATATTGACCTTGTTCCAGAAGAATTGACAATTCAAATAAAGAGCATGCAATTTATATCAATTGAACAATGACATAAATCCTAACATCCAATACATAAACAATCCCAAACCGAGGCCATCCTATTCACTTGTCACCCACCAAATGCCTAAACAGAACAGGAAGTTCAATTCACCAACCAAACTAGGAACAAGCCAAGAGAATACGGGGAGAAATCTTGTGTTTACCTTGTGAAGTAGCCGTGCTCTGCAGAGATCCCCAGCCTTTCGCATGGCGCAAACCATTCAGCCAGTTCATCCTTCCCCCGCCCGCTGACTACGAAAACAGTATTCTTTGGATCTGAGCACAATTCATTCAGAGTACGAATCACTTCCTGGCTGGGCGCCTGGTTGATCAGCCCCTGCGGCATCACGGTGCCATCATAGTCCAGTAAAATGAGCCTGTTGCCAGTCTGGCGGTACGCTGGATTAATGTGCTCAGGCGAGAGCTTCTGGAAGCTGGGACCAAGCGCGACGACGCGGAAGCTCATGGCGAGGCCGACGTTCAGGATCATCATGGACGAGTTGTCCTTGCAAGCTCTCTGCAAGTCCTGGTCGAACGACCGCGCCCAGAAGGCAACGTCGTGCGTGCTCACATACCTGTAGTGCTTCTCTTGCCGCATCTGCCTCTCGCGCTCCTTCATCCTCAGCGCCGAGTTCATGGCCTCGGCCACGTCATCCACATTCCACGGGTTGACCCGAATCGCACCGCTAAGCGATGGCGAGCACCCAACAAACTCGGACACGATAATGGCGCTCTCCCTCGGGCCGTCGGCCAAAGCGTTGGCAACCGGACCCTCCTGCCGGCACACCGTGTAGAAGTACGGGATCCTGTTCAGCCCGTCGCGCACGGCATTCACAATACAGATATCTGCAGACGCGTAGAACGCCACCTTCTCGTACATCGGCATGGCGCCGCCGATCACAACAACTGGCTCGTACCCCGGCCAGCCGAACCGGGCATTGATCCGGTCCCGAATCGCCAGCACCTCCGCGCTGACCTCGTCGACGTCGCGCCCAAGGCTCCGCGCCGGGTTGATGATCTGCACGAGCACGACATGGCCGCGCAAGTCCGTCTGCGACTCCAGCAGCTTCTCCATGGCCAAGAGCTTAAGCCCAATCCCCTTGAACAAATCAATATCATCCACGCCTAGCATCAATCGGCGGCCCATGTACGTGTCAACGATCTCCTTGACCTTGGCGGCCGTCTCCGGCGACGGCAAGACCGCGCGGAGCTGGACCATGTCGATGCCGACGGAGAGGATCTTCACGACCACCGTGCGGCCGTAGTAATCGATGCCGATGTAGCCGCGGCTGGAGCGGTTGGCCAGGCCGAGGACCCTGGAGCAGGAGGAAAGGAAGTGGCGCGCGTAGTCGAAGGTGTGGAAGCCCACCACGTCGGCGTTGAGGAGGGCGCGAGGAGGTCCTCGCGGACGGGGATGGCGCGGAAGAGCTCGGAGGTGGGGAACGGGGAGTGGAGAAAGAAGCCTATGCGGGCGCGCGGCGATTTGTGGCGGAGGAGGGTGGGAAGCGCCCAGAGGTGGTAGTCGTGGACGAAGACGAGGTCCTCGTCGGGGCTGAGGACCTCGAATACGCGCTGGCGAACAGCGAGTTGGCGGTGAGGTAGGCGCGGTAGAGCTCTCGGTTGAAGGGGAGGCCGCCGCCGCTGCCGTAGGAGGGCGCGAGCGGGAGGAGGTAGTGGAGCATCGGCCACAGGTAGTGCTTGCAGAATCCGTCGTAGAAGTCGGCGTGGAGCTTGGCGGGGAGGAACACCGGGTAGCAGGAGAAGCGAGCGAGGAGGTCCGCCGCGAGCTCGTCGGACGCGGCGGCGGCGGAGGGGAGCGCTCCAACGAAGAGGACGGGGCGGGGAGGCCATGGGAGAGCTGGAGCGGGAGCGCGTCGGGGTCGAGGGAGAAGTCGAATCCGTGCGGCGCGTCGGGGTTGGGCTCCGCCCGGAGGGGGAGGCGGTGGGCGACCACGATTCGGCGCACCTCCGCCGCAGACGGCGAGAGCTCGTCGCCGGAGTTGGGGAGGGAGGGCATTGTGACGGCAAACACGGGGGTTTTGCCGTTCGAGTTTTCGTGGGAACTGGCGAGGGTGAACCGGGGCTATTTGTCAGCCGCGCCTACAGGGCGGAGGCGCTGCATAGCTAGCTGGCAAGGGTGTTTTCCAGCCTGGCCCCTCACGTTGCAATTTTTCAAAAATCAAAAAGGGCAGACGCAAATGCACTTATAGTTTATGGTTTACGATTTATATTATAGTAAGTAGTATTTAAATGGTGTATTTTTTAAGATAGGGTTAATAAAAATAATGTAATAAAATTGTACTGAGTTCAGTTGTACCGACCAAAATCATATGCAACTATTTTTCTCTGCGTACTGCTTTTCACGAACAGTTTCAAAATTTTAAACCATAAACCATAGTCTAAAAAAACCTACCTAATATCTCTTTTCATTTTTACAAAACCTTTGAGTCTAGCAAACAATAGGAAAATGTGATGGATTGGTATGAGGTTTATTAGGACAACAAAAAATAATTCACAGTAGAGTTTTCTAGCAAAATATTTGCTTAACATTTATGTGATCCACGCACACACCGTCTAATACATTAGTTGGAAGTTTATATGGCACCTCGTGGTTAATGACGCACAATGATACAAAACACACGCTCCTCTGGCGAAGCTTCGTGTTTCTACTGTCAATGGTTTCTCAGTGCTGACAAATGTAACGTGACTCTATAAGGATTCATAGCTGGCAGCAATGTTCAGAGGGTATGTAGCTGGTAGCATACTGGTGCCCTCACAGGAAGGATTGAGGTAATCGAAGGTAGCAAACTGGTGCCCTCAGATGAAGGATCAAAGGTAATCGAATTTTACCCTCAAATTTGCCAGGTGGATTTCACGTACCTATCGTGAACTCTGCTAATGCCCAACAATATTTCTAAGTGATTCACGCCAACCGTCTAATATACCAGTTCACATATGGGTGGCATTTTTGTGGTTCGTGACGCACACAATGGTACAAAACTCATGCTCTGTTGGCAAATCCTTGTGTTTATAAAGTCACTGATTTCTCAATGCTGACAACTATAAAGTGATTCTCGACTTTTTATGCGTGGATAGCTAAGGATACATAGCTAGCATCAATGTTTGGAAAGGAATATAACTAGCAACAAATAAGTGTCTTGCGATCCCACATGTTCTATCCAGCAAGAAGGACCGATATTTACTCCCCACGCCCAAAATGTGGCCATGTAGATTTGATACACCTCTCTAAGCTCTGTCAATGCTTAGCAACATTTCTAGGCAATCACACAAACCGTCTAACATATCAGTTCACATTTTCATGGCTCTTGTGGCTAATGACTCACAATGGTACAAAACATATGTTCCTCTTGCGAAGCTCTGTGCTTGTAGAATCAATTGTTTCTCAGCGCTAACAACTGTTAAGTGGCTCATGACTTTCTATTCATAGGTGGATAAAGATTCATAGCTAGCAACAACTTTTGGATTGTAAATAAACTGACGCCTATATAATATTGCCGAGTGAATTTCACATGCCTGAGATTAGCTCCACCATGTACTACAACATTTCTAAGCAATACGCACCTATCGCCTAACATATTTGTTTGTTTACATTTCCGTGGCTCCATGTGATTAATGATATAACGGTATAAAGAGGGGCGGAGCTAGCCACGGCCTAAGCCTTAGGCTAGCTATTTTTGAGTCGATTCTATATCTTTGGTGGTTTTTCAAGACAATTTATTTGGGCCTTTGATCTTAGATTTTGGGCTTAGATCCGCCACTGGGTATAAGAAACCATCCTCTAGAGGAGAATGATGAGAATTTGTAGTTGGCACCAATTAAAAGGTTATATTTGACAGAAAATTGGTGTATTGTGGTTATATGTTTTCTCACATGAAAAAATTGATTACATGAGATTTACACTAAATCATGCAATACAAGTCTTACTTGCAATTCCAACCATCTGAAATTGAATGCTTGGAAGGAATTTATTTATTCAAAAGCTTGAATGCTTCCTGAGCATCGGTTTTAGATCAAACTGCCCAAATATATACTTGGTTCTTTGTAAGACAAAAAATTATGCACGGGTGGGATATGTAATACACAATTCATAGAGCAACCAAAAAGGTGTCAACTCGTAGGGAACAAACTGAAATTCTGGAGTAGTTTGAGGGCTGGCGTTATAATTATCCTAGAGAATGGCATGGGTTATCCATAGAACAGAATATGTATTTACGGAACTGCCCCCAAGCTCCACAACGTGTTCCACGACACGTGCTCTTGCTGCTCGCCTTCACTTCGTTTCTTTCTTTCTTCCCTTGCCATCTCCCTCCCTAGCCTGTTACGGAGACGCGTTACGGTCTTACGGAAGGACTGGGATTTCTATTATCTAGGTCTAGGGTGACTTAATTCACAGTTTCGCACGCACCGGAACCCTTCCCCGTAGAGGCCTCACTTTTTTTTTTTTTTGGCTTTTTAGTTAACTTTAGTTTCGATTTCTTTTAACAATTACTATTTATTAGACTATTGAACCTCTTTTTTTAGTTTTTAAAAACTACTTTTCAATTTTTCTATAGTAATTAGTTTTCAAACGAAATATCTTTTTAAGGTGAAATCTAAAGTTGATTATAATACACATTGTAATGACTTCATTTATATTGACCAAAATCACATGTGAATTTCTGTTATTCTATACTCTTTCTTATAAACTATCTAAAAGTCATAAGTTGTAGCTAAAAGACATAAACCGAAACTAAAAAGAACAAACCCAATAAGTTACAGTCCAAAAGAACAACTCTGATATCTTGTGTTACATGTGATAATTCCAGCGCGTTTTCTTATTAGAACTTCGAGCAGAAATATAAAGTACGAATATGCCTTTAAATTCCGCACTGATCGTTCGTTGTACATCCATCGATCCATAGATTAGACGACTTCAAAAACTATATACTCCGTTTGGGAACTGTTAGAAGACGGATCAAAGACCTCCTCTCAACGTGACCATTTTTAGCCTTGTTGGTTAAGATTTTTCAGTAAAAATCTGTTATAGACGTACGTCAATCGACGCATTCGTTTGTTATAGCTAGCAAAGATCTGCATGTTTCACCTAAAAGAAGCAGAGATTTGCAGGGGTATGTAACGATAAACGGCGACCGGATTAGCAGCTTCCTTGTGTCTTTTCCCGTATTTTTATCTATCTCAGATCGTAGCTATCGCTTTGTGTCTGTGGCACGGATCTAAAACAAAAATAATACGAAACCTTATATTTTATATATGTACTTATCGATATATTTATCAATAATATAGCAGATAGTAATATGTTCTAAATTTTATATCTTTAAACTTGTCATATTAATCCAACTGCTATACTGATTAAATCGTGTATGATTAAATCTTCTTTTTTTCTGTCCAAACATTATCTATGGAAAATCATACATATGCGATTGGCAAAACTCGTTATCGAAGTATTTTCTTCTTACCACATTTCTCATAGGAGAAAGACATCTATTATTTCCCTTTACCCTAGCGTTGACGTGAGGCTGGACTAGCTGGTAGTCCATGCTGAATTGGTTTAAGTAGCTCATGTTATTTTGTTATCTTTTCACGGTCAGTTGATATGCTGTGCCGTACCAACTTCAACTTACATGTATTTTTTTTTGAAGTGTCTTATTTTGTCAATGTCCTGTATGTTTTTCTTTTCTTTTCTCTATGTTTTGTAAACGTGTTTAAGGCTTCTTTCTTTTAAATAGATGTAGTTCTTGAAGTGTGGGGGCACTAGTTTTTGACATATGGAGACACTAATTTTTGATATATGGAGGTATACACTATGTAAATTTAAACTCTAAATAACAAAAATTAAAATCAGTCCAAAGTCCTGTGCTCTCACATTGCTCAATGTGCATCCGCCCATGCCTCGATATACATGGAAACTTCACAAGTGAGGGCAGGCACGCCGGTCATGGTTTTCCTTCTCTAAAAGGGAAATTTCTGATATCTTTCTCTGGGTTTGAATGGTATTGTCGTCCCGTTTGATTATTGGCATTATGCGTGAATCGTCGTACTCGCTTATCACCATGAGCTCGTTTCTGGATAATGCTCGGTACCGACATTTTTCAAGGTCCTCTTTGATTAATTTATTTACTACCGACGAAATATTATGGGGATTGAAATGGCAGATATGTCTATCAGGATGACGCATTTGAAGAGATAATGATTAATGAATAGATAGAAATGGATAATCTGAACGCAAAAAACGAACATGAGAAACACGATATGAGTTGATAAGGACGCGTGACGCATCGAGAAACGCGCAGCCCGAGTTAATGGACTGAGAAACAGGTGATTTGCAGCGAACTTAAGCTATAAATTAATCAGAAAGGACACGGTAACACGAGGCCACTTTAACATGACAGAATACTTGCACACTAACAGAAATCAACCTCAGATACAACGTAGTACCACAAGCACTGTTTGCAACGATCAAGAGGCCGACTCGATTGGAGGCCTCGAGAACGACATGACCGACCTTACAGGTCTCAAGACCACGAGCTCCTCGGACACGCACATCATTACGTCCAGAATCACAAGTAACCAGCCCGGGAAGTAAGTTGCAAAGCAAATGCATGTACCGATGTCAACCCTAAGTCTCATCTACCCTACTCTATAATACACCAAAATTATCTTTACTACATCCACCCCCTCAACCACCCCTACAGTCATGCCTAATCTAAGTCCACCCAGATTTGTGTACCAAAGTAATCCAACTCCATACAAATAAATGGCCTGGATCTCTCCTCAAGCCTTATTCTCTTACTCATTGAAGATCCTAAGGCCAAAATCATTTGGATCATGCACATCATTGAATCGGTACCCACTCCGCGCCCACGCACAGCGCTCGGCCCCACGTTTCCTCGCAGCCTCCGCCCTCCCCCCCGCGCCCCCGTTCTCCACGTCTCGCGGCCTCCTCCTCGCCCCCGCCGCCGCCGCCTCCTCCTCCACCCCTCCCTCCCACCCTCCTCCCTAAACGCGTGCGGCTGCTTCCCCCCTCAGAATCCCGAGCGCTGCCCCCCAAATCTTCCGGCGACACCTCTCTGCCACCCCGCGCCGACGCCTCCTCCCCTCCCTCCCCTCCGCCGCGCTGCCCCGCTCCTCCGCCGCCGCCTCCTCCTCCCACCCCGCGCCGCAACCTCCAGACGGCCACGGCCGTGACGTCTGGGCTGCGGCAACGATCGTCCGGGAGTGGCGCGCGGGTGATCTCCGGCCGCGGCGTGCTGATCTGGGCCAACGGGAGCGCTACGCGGCGTCTGGGAGAACGGCGAGCCGTGGGGACGGGGTGTTCACGTGGCCGACGGAGCCAGACGTCGGTTTCGCCACGGAGCTGTGTGGACCTACCGTCCATAAGTGGCACCTTCTTCCGCCGGTTGGCGCGGGGTGGGGTGCGGTGCGGAAGAGGTCCTCCGTGGAGGGATTGGGAGAAGGCGGCGGCCGTGCCACGGATCTGCATCCGGGAGTCGGAGGCGAGGCGGGGACATCACTGCGGCCGGGAGGCCGCTACCGTTGCTTTGGTGGGGCGACGTACATGGGGACGCAGAGGAGTGCTCGGCGAGGAGCCGTGGAGGCCCGTCTTTGGCGCGGCGCGGCGGCGACGCCAGATGGGAAGCGACCGGTCGACCATCTCCAAGGGCCATAAGAACTACGAGCTCATGCCGCACCGCAATTGGGCATCGGTGATTACCGTTTAGTTATTCTTTGTGGTGAAATCTTGGCGGTGTGGCGTGGGTTTTAGCGTGGTTGTGGATTTGTGGGTGTTTATGGTGGACATCTTGCGGGCATTCGGTGGGAAGTCTGCGGCGGTGCCAATGCGGAGCCGGCACCGCAGATTTTGACCCAAGGAGAAGTTCGACGCGTTTCCCACCTGAGGGGTCAAAGGTCACACCACCACATTCGTCCTCAGATTTCAGGTGGAAGGACTACTGCCCCATGGTGTTCAGGTGCTTGCTTGCCATTCCTTCTAATCAATGTGTGCTGTGCTTTAGTTGGCCCGTGCTTTAGTTCCTTCTAAATGTTAGGGACATTCCCCATGTTGACCCATTGGCATTTAGTTTGGTCGATACTTTTCAAGCAGATTTCGTATCTAACATGCTGACCGTTAGAATATAGGACTATCTGTTGAATCACCAATTTTCTATATAATACATCAACTTGCTTAGCTGCAGTAATAATTTAGTGTGGAGTCAACTTGCTCTGCCGTATGTTGAGTATTAATTGTTGTTGAACTATAGGGCATTGACGATTATAGAGCAAAAGGTTCACTGCTTGGTTGATATACTAAAGGTCCTGTTGGTACACTTTTGTTGTCCTATTTTTTTATCTTAGGAGTTTCTTGACCTTAAAACAGATTTGTCATAACAAGAACAGTCTTGACATGGAACCTGCATTTTGGATCAAATGGTTGAGAAATTCACTTCATTATTGTCGATAGATGCATATGCTCGCAACTTACAAAAATACTATTATTTCTTGTCCAAATTATTCGACATGGAATAGTTTTTTCCCCAATCTGTTTGTTTGAGGCTTTGAACCATGCGACGATCGAAGAAAATCACTCTCCATTAGCTATACAAAGAGGATTCCATAAAAAGAAGCTATACAAGATGGGTTTCAAACTATGTGCCATACAAACATGGTAGCTTTTTGTGAAGGACAATTCCTAACCTCCAAGGGCTAAATGATGCATTGGTAAAAGTCAACCAAAATGTGTTCTTTGCAACATAGCAAGAGTTGATAAAAAAGATACATTGAATAATTAAATGGATTTAACATGTCTTATCTTTCTCTTAACTATTGTTTATTGGTCCGGCATTCCAGTTCTTCCGAGGTTAAGGCTCTTCTTGAGTCCTGGTATCCGTATGAAGAGATCTTGAGGACATTCCACAATCAAACAAGCATTGTCATGTGCTCTTACCTTCCAATTTTTAAATCTTTCAACAGAACAAAAGGTTTGAACTTCAACTCACTAATTCACACTATCACCGTTGATTTCATAGAACAGATTCATGAATATTCTTGCATTGCGGTGGTTTGATCTGATTGAATCATGGGAAGCCACAACCTCTCCAGTATGTGGTCAACGCTGCATTCCTTGCTTCTGTGTTCAGTGACTATCTTGAGGCTGCAGATACCCCTGGGTGGTATTGCGGCCCCCATTTCTACTCGATTGAGGTTCTTCGCAGTTTCGCAAGGACTCAGGTAGGTTTCCGTCGTTCAAATATCAGAATGTTGTGTTTCCATTAGTTGTAAGCTCTGTTACTAATTTACTACTTATGTCAGATTGAGTACATCTTAGGCAAAAATCCTTTGAAGATGAGTTATGTGGTCAACGCTGCATTCCTTGCTTCTGTGTTCAGTGACTATCTTGAGGCTGTAGATACCCCTGGGTGGTATTGCGGCCCCCATTTCTACTCGATTGAGGTTCTTTGCAGTTTCGCAAGGACTCAGGTAGGTTTCCGTCGTTCAAATATCAGAATGTTGTGTTTCCATTAGTTGTAAGCTCTGTTACTAATTTACTACTTATGTCAGATTGAGTACATCTTAAGGCAAAAATCCTTATATTGAGGATGGAGTACACCCTCATAGTCTAATTCGTAGCTATAGGAGTGCAGGTCATTTGGTTAGTTATGCCTACCTTCATCTTCCTCCTTGAACACTTGTGCATTTGGTGCCCTAGAAACTGTTAAATCTGGCTTTGTAATCCCATGAATTCTCATCAGGCAATTGAAAAGGTCAAAGATCTGGCAGTTAGCATCGAAGGGAAAAGCCTTGAAGAAAAGAAATCATTGTTAGCCAAGTGCGCTGCAACAATGCTCTCATCGAAGTTAATAGGTGGCGAGAAAGAATTCTTTGCTTCTATGGTTGTGGATGCTGTTCTTGCCATTGGCAATGATGACAGACTTAACCTTATTGGAATAAAAAAGGTAATTCTCGAGAGATTTTTACCATCAGCTTCATGTTCAAGCTCCATGTTACATGATGTCTGCTGTCCTGATTCAAAACCAGCTCTTATTTCTTAGATGTTTAGCATCTAAATTTCACACTGATAAGGATGTTTTGAATTTAGAGCTTCTATTAGGTTCCCGGAGGTACCATGAGAGATTCTTTCCTTGTTAATGGTGTTGCCTTCAAGAAGACATTTTCATATGCTAGATTTGAGCAACAGCCAAAGAAGTTCTTGAATCCAAAGATTCTTTTGCTGAATATTGAGTTGGAATTGAAATCTGAGAAAGCAAATGCAGAGATCGTATTTTAACCCAAATCGAGCATCGCTCTGATGTCACCTTGATATGTACTCATGTTTGTATGCACTCCATTATTTCCCCTTTTCTCACGGTACTCTCATTTCTCTAGATTGTCGGACCCTCTGCAATACCAGTCAATTGTTGATGCTGAATGGAATATTATTTATGACAAGTTGGATAAATGTGTAAAAAGTGGGGCAAAAATAGTCCTTTCTCGGTTGGCAATTGGTGATCTTGCAACACGTGTATGGGTTGTCATTCATTTTGAGATTTGCTTTGCGTAGCAATCGTAGCCTGGGCTCAATGAATCTTCTTTTATGCGATATTTTGCAGATCGGGACATTTTCTCGTCTTTGGTCGGGTAAGAAGAGGATTTCTGACGTGTTGTAGCAAAGAACAGTGGAACTGCTCGACATCGGTAAACAATGTCATTGACGAGGTAATCATGCTTATATTCTTGGTTTTGGTCTGTAGATGTATACTGGATTGAATTGTGCGTACATGGTTAAACATTAGTTGCATGGCAATATATGTAAGCTGACTTAATTTATGGTGGTTCTTTTTGTTGACAAGGTTCTTGGTTCTTGTGAAGTTTTTGAGGAAAGACAGGTTGGCAATGAACGGTTTAACATATTTAGCGGTTGTCCTTCTGGTCAAACAACAACCATTGTCCTTCGCAGTGGTGCAGATCAGGTCCTCTACTGCTGTATATGATTTCTTAAGTTTGCAAATTAATCATAACTATACTAATGCTGTCTGTGTGAGAAATGCTACAGTAGAGAGGCTATATATATTGCTTGTGAGAAATGTGAAGGTAAGCTAAGTTCACTTGCACACCATGTATCTTCGTGATCTTTCGAACAAACATATACTTGGTTCACTTAGACAAGTGCATGTGCTAAAACCTCTTCTTCATTGTCAATTTTTGGGCCTTAGAAGTGAGGACAGTCAACCCTCAATTTTGGTCTTTGTTTTCTCAAACAGATTATTACTATATTTTTCTCATGGATATATCCTATGCTACTTAACATACTGCATTTGATTTCGTCTTGCCTATGCAAAGGAGCATCTTGATTTGAAGTTTGTTGGGAGGAGGAACAATATCTTCTTGTAGCTACTAACTTGGAGCAGTGAGCTACACTTAAATAATCTTAGTACAGTTCTTGTGCACTTTTTTTATTTTGACTTTCTCAAACCATTTCATCCATATGAAGGTCCATGTTTATGATGTTTCATCGATGTCATGTTCTTATGTCTTTGGCCGCCACACTGAAATTGTTGTTTGCCTTGACACTTGTGTCTCATCTTCAGGAAGACACTTGTTGTATCCGGGAGCAAAGACAATCTGTAAGTTATGATGTCCCGTCTGTGGTATTCTTTGTTGAATTAGCATATAGTTTTCTTGGGATAACTCTCATTCTTCTGAGTGCTTTCCTCTGTTGCTTTTCCTATTTTTAATGTAACCTATTGTATTTCACATCACAGGTGAGGTTGTGGGATATGGAAAAGAGAAGTGTATTGGTATTGGTAAAGGCCATTTGGGAGTCGTTGGTTCCATTGCTTTCTCAAAGAAATCGAAGAACTTTTTTTGTTAGTGGCAGCAAGTTAGTTTGAAAGTGATACCTGTTCCATTTAAGCTATAGTGATATTCAGTTCCTCTGTGATTTTTGTATGCCTATACAGTGATGTTTAAATCGTGACTCTTCTTGTTAAATGTTTCTCTGGCGTATCATTAAAACATAGTCATTTGTCCCTCTTGAGAATAATTGAGATGCCATGTCTTGGTTTTGTTTTGCACGTGCATGGCTGGGTGTTCTGAGGAAATCTGACTTTGCCTTTTGAAATTCAGTTATTATATGTACCAGTGTAGCCATTGAATTGCTCAAGTAGCCGTGGAAGTGTATGTAGGTCACTTGAGACTGTGTTGGTCATTGCCTCATTAGTTTTAGAGGAGTTTACATCTTTACATCTGTTGAGTTTGGAGAACTTCATATGTTTGGACATGTGGAGTGTATGTAGGTAACTTGAGACTTTCTTGGTCATTGCCTCATTGGTATTAGAGGAGTTTTGACCTATGAGTGGTCGAACGGCTACTTGAGTGGTCGACGGCAATGTATGGTCGAACGATTGTAATTGATTGGAACCGGTCGTAAAAAAGTCATGGGAGGTCGTAAGGCCTTTACAACACGCTCGTCGTCGTCAAATATTATATATTGCAGATCAACAAATTTTATCTTATTTTATATTTTACCGTAGCGTTAGCACAGGCACACTACTAGTTTTACAAAAGAAATCCATCCATTCGTCATCCCATGAAGAAGCAAAGTTAAACAAACCCAAGAAGCCCCCAACTTCCAAGAAATCGCGTGTGCACGTGAAGTACACCGCAAAATTCGTGTGAAACTTGGGCACACAAACCTGCGCCGGCCCAATCAACCGACCCAACAACACCCGCACGAGAGCGGAAGTTCCGAGAAGCGGCCCGACGCGACGACTCGTCTCTGACTGGTGGGTTTCGTCAAATCTCCCTCATTTTTATGCGGCGGTGGCATCTCCCCCATTTTTATGTGGCGGTGGCGGTTGCGCGTGCGTGGTTCCACCCTGACCCACCACATCTCGGACGCCAAAAACACGGGCACTTCTGCGGCAGTTTCCGCACATCGGACGGCGCGACGCCACGCCCGGCGGTGCTCGGCGTGGGGGCCCCGGCGGACGCTTTTTGGGGTCGTGGTGTTCTCCGCGCCGTCGTGCGATGTTGTCCTCCGCGCCGCGCACAGCGCACAAGCTACGGGGCGGGCGCGCGACGCTGTTCAGCCTCTGGCTATTGGCTAACGTACCGGTACGTGCCTACGTGGTACGAGCGGTGCGGCCGAGCAGCCCATGCCGCACGGTTCTCGGCGTCGTGGGACGGGTTTAAAATGTCGGTGCGGAAAAGGGAGTAGTACTACTACGCCCTAACGCTACGCAGCATTTGATGCTGGATTTCCAGTCCTCCAGACGATTCAAATCGGCGACAGAGTTCTCCTGGTCCTGCTGGACCAACGATCCTAGCACCGTTTTTCTATTCCTTTTTCTTGTGGATCTGGGAGCCAAGTTCGCTTAATCTTGAGAGCTCTTTCATTAATGGAATTGTCAACTGCCGTCAACGTCACACGTCCTATGATCAACGACCACTTGTGATCCCATCGTTCGCTGAGAAAAATGGCGCGGACCAGCAAAATCTGCTCCACGCCACAGGTTCAGTCGTCAGACGTGTCGCGCGATGAAGTCACAGCGTTGTCTATTTTAAAACTTGCTTTTCTTAGGGCTATTTTAAAATTTGGCTTTTGACTTGACGGATTGCATGAGATAGGCTATTGCTCACTCAGTCCCGCAAATATAAATTCAGTATATATACTTATGAAGTATATTATTTAAATAATAATTAATATAATTAGACTATATTTGCTCATATTAAATAGATATAACACCGTTTCTTCGATTAAAAATAAATATAATATAATGTTATTAAATATTATTTAAATAATGTAAGGACGGAGTTCGTCCACCAGGAATGGAAAAGAGAACGAGCCTACGACGAGCACTAATCAACGGCGGCAGTTTATCACGTACGAGTTACGACTGTGTCATTTATGTACGCGGCGTTGTTGATTTGTTGTGAGGAATTAGTTGGGCACTAAATTTATTTCAACGAAGTAATACGGACGGACGCACTGGCAGATCGGCAGCTACATCCATGACGCTCTGGGATTCAGAAAATATGTGCAGCTCTTACAAAGGTGACCGGCCAATGGGCCGTTGCAACTAGGGATAGTCCACAAGGCCTTTTAGGCTAATGTGAAGAATTAGAATTGATGAACGAAGGCCCAGACCTCCCTAGTTGGGCCACGTATCAATTCAGAATTCTGGAAGATTAGACGTGAACAAAGGCTCTGGCCAACAAAATAACGATGTGAAAATAGGAAAAAAGCATCTTGAATTTGCAGGCACCCGTATGCAGACATCACTGAGGATCAGATAAACAGACAAGTAACTAGGCATGTTTGAATGATTGCTCGGGGACAGACTTGCTAAATCCAAAGCTATGTTGATTCCATCAAGGAAGGCTCCTTCCTCTGTGCTATAGTCATTTCCCTAATTCCCTCCTTGTGGCTGTGCAGATCAGCGAAAGCATGTTTTTGGCCGGCAACTCCCCCAACAAGCCAACATATGCAAACGCTAGATCCGTTTTTCTTGCTGTATATGAAGACATGCTTGATGTGAAGACCTTGGCAGTTTCACGCCAGCCCCATTCATTCCGCTTCAACTTCTAGTTTTCAAAAACTGAAATAAACATATTAACTTATTAATTTCATCTTTTCTTTTGCTTTTTTTTTCTTTTCTGTATTTTTCCGTTGCATTATCCGTAGAGATATAATAGTGTATTTATTTTTTTCTTATTTATTTATTTATTTATTTTTCTTCAATTAAATGACTCAGAAAAAGCTAACAACTGTTATAGTATAATTTTAGCAAAAAATCAACAGTTGAAAATCAAAAACCACTAAAAAAAGTCAGAATGAACGGCCTCTTAGTCGTGAGATTCGACATGGAAATTTTCAGGGTACAGCACTCCTACTAGTGAAAGCACTTGTGTAACCTGCAAGTACAAACAATCCCTGAAACAACGATCCACGAATGAACTTTGACTTGTAAGACCGTCAATGCATCGTTGCTATGAAAATTACGCTGCAGATTAATAAAAAGGTTCAGTAGAAGCAGAATGCTAGCACTTCAGGTTCTTCTCTATCTCTCTCAAAACCAAGGATATATTTGGTGTGAGAGGTTGCTGTTCCTTGTGAGTTGTGATTAGCACAATAGCAGGGTTCCACAATCCTAGTCTACAGGAAGATAAGTTGCCTTGTGGCCTATTATTAGGGGTGAAAACGGATCGGATAGTTTCTGACCGATCCGGATGAAAACGAATACGGATTGTTTCGGATCAGATTTTCTTCGGATAATTCTTAGATCAAAAACACATACAGATTTTTTTTGTCGGAAACGAATACGAATACAGTAAATCTGATATCCGGCGAATACGAATACGGATCCGGATATCTGAGATTTCAGCCCAACATTACCCAGCCCAAGCCAGCTTCTCTCATCTCCCCTGCCACCAGCCCACTAGCAAATATTTATATTTATTAAAAATAAATTTATTATTGTCGGTAGATTAAATTTTGTACCGATTAAATTGATGTATTGCAGTTTAAATCATTCTAATGCAAATTTAAATTCTTAATTAATTTATTAGTCACGTGTAAATGGTAGAAATCCATTAATAATTATTTAGCCGTTTGAAGATTTAAAATATGTACAATGGTATGACTACTGTGGATAAAAATACTTATGCTTATTTAGATTTTATTAATGTTTTGACAAGATAAACTATTTATGCGTTTTCATTAATTTTGGATGTATAGTTTAAAAGGTTTTCATGTTCCAATAAATATTCGTAACTGTATTCGTTTCGATTCGTATTCGTTCTGTATCTGTATTCGATATTATTTGTATTTGTATTCGTATCCAAGGTATTCATATTCGTATTTGCATCTAAAAAATATAAAAATAAATATGATAAAGATATTATCTATCTATATTCGATCCGTTTGCATCCTTGTCTATTATGCGGATTTTTTCTTGGTCGATTCAATGGAGAAATGCACGATCCAAGGTAAGAGCACTATTTTCAAGGACGACACGACATGGACAACTGCAGGCAACGTTGTGCATTAGGAATTTCAAGTAAAAACTTGAGGATTTAAGCAAGCAACTAGACACCAAAACAGGAATTGCTGCAGATGGTTAAGATGCAAATTGCCACTTCTGCTGCATTTTTATAGCATGAACAACACTGCAGTATTGAATTTTGGATTATAAAACCGTAACGAAATGATAAAGCTTGTGAAGGACCATGTGAGAAGATACAGAATAATGTTGTGATGAACTATTGCTAAAATTGTAGAGTGGTCATTTGAAATCAGCAAACTTGTATTTTATCGGTTTTGTTGTTATGCTGTCGGTCAGACCGTTGGTATGGCACTAGTCAGACCATTTGGAGCGGTATGACCGTAGCGGTTAGACCGTTGGCCGGTAGTACCACTACTACAGAAAAGATCATCACAGACGGATCAAAACTATCATAACAGATGATTTCTGAATTGTCTGAATTTATGTGTATGTGATAATATGTGGTTATCACAGACGGTTCTCAAATCTTCTGTGATAAGTTACAATACAGACGATTTTTCACAAAAACCATCTATGAAATATGACATATCATGGGCAGTTTTTGGCATTAACTGTCTGCGATATGTCAAATATCATAGACAGTTAATACTAAAAACCGTCTGTGATATCGGTTCTTAAATGTGGCCGTATGTGATACCTCACATATCACAGACGGCTAATACTAAAAGCCGTTTGCGATATTGCAGATATCACAGACGGTTTTTAAGCTTAGCCGTCTGTGATATCTGAAATATCACAGAAGGCTAATAACAAAAATCGTCTGTGATATATTATATATCGCAGAGGGTTTGTTGTTATAAATAATCTATGATAGCTAAATTATTTTTTGTTTTTCGGCTAGCATCAGAAAAAGCTAGTTATGCCATCTGAAAACAAGCAAACAGAATATACATATAGCATACTATAGCACACGATAATTATTACACAGATATCACAAATGAATTCAACAACTAAAGAAAGTACAACTGAATAAATTGTTTGATTAAGCATAGTTGAGTGATTAAAATTATATCAAATGTTTGAATATCTAATCATCATCGCCGGTGTGACATTCTCCATTCTTGTGTATGACTTCCCCCATTAGGAATTTGGAGAGCTGTCCTTGAACTTCGACGAGTTTGTCAAGATCAAATGCACTTTCGATGAATTCCACGCACTGTCACTAGTAGTGTTAAAGTCATTAGCATATATATATATATATATATATATATATTGATAATTATGAAATATTTATTGGTATGTTGACAGACCTTTGGATCATTCGTCTTAGCATTCATGATTTCCTGCATATGGCGGTAAACATAGAATCTACATACGTTGCCCTGTAGCTACTGGTGGCACTACAAAAAATATAATTGCATATATAGGTATTGTTAGTTCTAGAGGTATTATAATGAAGTGTGATATAGCAGGATTGTTGTGTTGTAGCGGGTACCAAGAATCGTGTCACGTGTCACGATGGCGTCATATTTTTTACAGGAAAAACTAATTACAGTAAGTTGTGAGTATAAACATTAGCACATGGTTGATCTTACAATAAATTAGAACATTTGGCGATGTATATTATTGCTACAAGATCTCTTTGCGATACAAACAATAAAGCACTATACACATGAGCTTGAAAAGGGCTTAAGCAAATTAATTTGCTTGAATCCTTTTGAAGCTCAAGAGTATAGTGTTGCAACGTTCCTCTTGTACAACAACTATTACGATTTCTAGTATTTCATACCCTTTTTTACTTGAACCAGCAGCCCACCTATAGAAGTAAGGGGAGGAGAGTTGGAGAAGAGGACATGTATTTTCTCAACAACTAAAAGACAAACAATAAAGCACCGTATACATTAGCTTGAAAAGGGCTAAAGCAAATTAATTTGCTTCCACCCTTTTGAAGCTCAAGTGTATGTGCTATAATGTTTCTCTTGTACAACTACTTCTCCGACTCACAGTGTTTCATACCCTTTTTTATTTGAATCAGTAGCCCACCCGTAGATGTAAGAAGAGTTGGAGGAGAGGAGACAAGAACGTAGTGGAAACCGAAGGAGAGCGTGGACCACCGGACACCTAGAAGGCTGACCGTGAGGATGACATGAAGGCAACATTTTTGGCAACGACAAAGGACCATCATCCATGTCTTCATCTGCATGAGGACCACACTGAGACTACCCCCAACAGCCTTACTACTTCTAGCCTGACACAAGTAGGCCCACCTTCCCTCCCACATCCATTTTCCCCATTTCTTTTTGCATTCTACATAAAAAGGACACTAACAAATATGAACGGATGTAACACACATGAGCTAAAAAGTGAGATTTGGGATCCATATCTTTAGAAGGAGAGGCGACGGGGAGGAGAGAACTCATGAACACACATTAACAGATATGGACGAATCTATCACACATGAGGTAAAAAAAGTGGGATTTGGGATTTATACCTTCGGGAGGAGAGGCGATGGAGAGGAGAGAACTCATGAACTCACATTAACAAATATGGACAGATCTATCACACATGAGGTAAAAAAAGTAGGATTGGGATCCATAACTTCAGGAGGAGAGGCAGTGTCAGGACAAGAGGTGATGGGAAGGAGAGGTGGCGTCGGGGGGAGAGGCGGCGTCAGGAGGAGAAGTGACGGAACCACCACGCCAAGTGAGGAAGGAGAGAATGGAGACATTGGGTTCTCCGGCGATAGCGGTGAAGGTTGGGGGACGAGGAGACGGAGGGGGTGCGCAAGTGAGAGGAGTAAGAGCGCAAAATCCTAGCAAGGGAATTACTTATAGAAGAACTATCAAACTCGATTTTATTAAATAACAGTCTATGATATTGATGTCGTAGTTGGTTCTATGATGTGACCATTTGTGATGTATAGCATATCACAAATGGTTATTGCCGAGGATAGAATAATCCTCAAATTATTACGTCATCATATTCCTTGAATATACCCCTTATCGATAAGGAAAAAAATTCCACAGAATAGTCGTAAGCTCTTCTATAACCGCATGGTCATAAGCTTTTTTTACGATCACACTTTGGCTATAAACTTTTCTACGACCACATAGTCGTAAGTCTTATTACGATCACATGGTCGTAAGATCTGCTACGACCATATGGTTGTAAGTTCTTCTACGATCATATAGTCGTCAGTCTTGCTACAACTACATGGTCATAATTTCTCCTACGACCATATAGTCGTAAGCTGTCATGCGACCTCCTTATTGTCGTGGACCTTCCTACGGCTAACATATGTCCGACCAACTTGTCTACGACGACCAACTACATCATCGATTCATCTGACAAGGTGGTTAGAACATGCATTTATCCAATAACCGTACACAATCTCTCTCTGACAACAATCGCCACACAGTGAATGGCCACTACGTCTCTGACGATAACTTCTGTCAAACGGTTATCACCCGAAGCGTTAAGGCATCTTCTAGTACAAGACAATGGTCGTCACTTCACTAGCTATATAAAGGTAGACGTTGGAGTGGGAAGGGGGGCCTGATCCAATGAGGAGATAGTGTAGACTCTTTTTTTGCATTACATAGTTGTAACCATTTCTTGTGATTAGTAATCACATAGGACGTAGGGTCATTATTCTCGCAGGAGAAGGCCTGAACTTGGATAAAAATTCCCGTGTCCATTTTCCGTATGATCCTAGTGGAGTCTTCTAAGAAAATCCCCGAATCTAAACAAATCATACGTAAGATTGGTATTAAAACACTAACAGTTGGCGTTGTCTATGGGAACTTCTTCCAAGACTCCGGTAATTTCCTCGTTGGCAAGTTTCTCTTTTTCTCCTGATGTCCTCATGGTAGATGAATGGAATGAGGAGAACTGGTTTGACTTGGCCGACTACACAGATATCGACATGGAGGCCTGCTACGACTTTGAGCAGACCATGCTTGCTTTCGACGGTGAGGCTGTCTCAGGAGATCCATCCCAATATGTCAGAGACCACACTGTAGAAAAGGCTAAAGGAGGATCCCCATTTCTTGCAACTATACGCCAGACGGAGGAACCAATTTCCCCTAATAGCAAGGGTCAATCCGACCATGAACCGGATTCACAACACAATAATGGGCATGCCCCCAAGTGTTCGAGTCCCCCGACGACTACTCGAGCAGTTCTAGCAAGCTCTAGAATTTGTAATTCTAGGAATTCATAATCAATTGATGGTCATAACTCTCTGGTGGAACCTGCAAAGAAAGTGGCTGGGCTCCCTACGAGTTCGTTTCTCCCTTCGCAGAGTACTCATCCAACCAGAGACAGTTATAACCTAGAATACTCTTTCCTGGGGTTCGATAGGTTCAAGCCTGAACTCCCGGTGTGCTGGCCACCGCGGTTTTGACCAGTAAACCTGGAGAGATTTGATGAGTCCTAAAATCCCATTGAGTTCCTTCAAATCTACACGACCGCGGTTCGATCAGTGGGAGGTGGAGAGCACGCCATGGCAAACTATCTACCAACTGTACTCGAGGGATCCACTCGATTGTGGTTGCTCAATCAACCATTCGAGCCAATCCATTCGTGGCAGCATCTCTGCGATCTTCTGTTTGCCAACTTTCAGGCCACCTACCATCGTCCTAGGAAAGAGGACGACCTGCACCGGATGCAGCAAAACAACAACGAGACCCTACAACAATTCATCAGGTGTTTTAGTCAGGTTCATAATTCAATTTTGGAGGTCTCTGGCATTTCTGTCATCAAGGCATTTAAGTAGGGTGTCCGCAATCAGAGGTTCATAGAGGATGCTGCCTTGAATTCTCTGACTACCATCACCAAGCTCCTTAAGATGTTCGATCACTACAGGACTGCTGCTGAGGCAGTCAAAGGGACTAAAACCATCGACCGGGTCAACCGAAGTTCCAAAGAGGAAGGTGAAGGCAGTAGGAGAAAGAGGAAGGCCAGGAAGTCCAAAACAAGGCCAAAGGTTAGTAGCCTTGGGTCGAGACCTCGAAGGAAGTCTTGCCCGTTGGCATGAAAGGCCTTCGAACCCTAAACAATACTCTGATCGAAAGGACAACAAGCATAGGTGGTGCCCTTTCCACAAGAGAGAAGGGCATGACCTTTGCAATTGCCGAGTTTTGCGACAAAAACTCGTGGATTATTACTTTGGAAAAGGGTCGTTCCCCGTACTTGATCAGTCAAGGCAAATGATTGGTTGGAAGCACTTTGAAGACGACAAGGAGATGCCATTCTAGGATTCGCAGCATACCATCGGGCACATCTATGGAGTATCTTCAGCATACGAGTCAAAATGACAATATAAAACTATTGAGTGTGAGGGAAACTCTAACGTGAGGTAAACTTTACTGACCCTTGCATTGTTAATTATCTTCCGAAGTGGCCAAAAATTACTACCTCTTTTGAGAAAGTCAACCGTCCGACCCCTTCAACTCAACCCGGCCAGTTTTCGATCGTGGTCTAACTCACCATCAACAGCTATTGAGTAAATTGAGTATTGATCGTGGGTCGTAGTTCTTTAAATATCTTGTTTGGAGGTACTCTGGACAAAATGCAAGTTTCTTGGACCAGAATAAAACTAGTACGATATTCATTTTATGGGATCGTACCAGGATCTTCGGCCAAGCCCTTGGCCAAGTTTTTCTGCCTGATATGTTCGGTCTAACGATCAGTCTAATATGTAAGCAAAATCTTACATGGGCCTATGGAGCGCTTCCCTCAGGTCCAAAAACATTCATATGCTCTCCTCATGTCTTTGAGGAGCCGAAGGCGTTGTTTTCAGGTGCATGAAATTGTTGAGCCACTTGAGTTTCCCTTAGGAGAGGTCCTCCAGTACAGGAAAACAGTGAGATGCATAGCCCAAATGGCTGGTTGAACTTGGGGCGTTCGACCTCCATTTCGTGCCCCAAACGGCCAGTAAATCCCAGATCTTGGCAGACTTTATCATTGAATGTACAAATCTTGAACCTATTTATAATCTCCAACAGTACGCTACCCACGACATGTGGACGATGTACTTCAACGGGTCACTTACACTAAGTGACTCGGGGGCTGGGATGGTCTGGAATCTCCTGTGGCAGAGACCTTAAAGTATGTCATCTAGTTGCTCTTTCTAGTAACTAACAATATCGCTTAGTATGAAGGTTTGTTGGCAGGCATACGCCGCTAAAGCGCTAGGGATTCGATGACTACTCGTGAGAGGAGACTCTCAACTAGTTATGAATCAGGTCAGAAAAGAGTATCAATGCTCGAGTACAATCATGTCTTAGTACTTGTTGGAAGTATGGAAGCTTGAAAAGCATTTGTTCTATTTCGAGTTACAGTATATCCTTCAGAAGGATAAATTCCTCGCAGACTAGTTGGCTCAGATAGCTTCTCCCGATCACAAGTACTGTCGGGGGTCTTCCTGGAACAGCTCCAGAAGCCGTCTTTGGTCGAAACACCAGAAACAATCCCTAATGAGATAGTCTCTCTAGAGTATGAAGAGACGTAGATGGCTCCCATTTATGACTACCTTCAGAAGGGTTCAATACCCAATGACGATCCCATAGCAGATCGTCTTGCCCGCAAGGCCAGGATGTATACCTTAGTCAACAGAGTACTCTATAAATAGAGTACTCAAGGGGTTCTCATGTGATGTATATCACATAAAGAAGGATTAAAACTCCTTAATGACATACACGGGAGTATCTGTGGAGCGCATACTTCCTATAGAATGCTGGTAGGTAAGGCCTTTCGATAAGGTTTCTATTGGCCAACAGCCCTCAATGATGCCAAGGATCTGGTTAAGAAATATGTACAATGCTAATTTCATAGCCAGCAAATACACCAACCAGCCAAGACACTTCAGACAATTCCTCTCTCTTCGCCTTTTGCAACCTTGGGTCTCGATATCCTAGGGCTATTCCCAAGAGTGTCGGGGGGCTTCGAATTCCTCTTCATTGCTATTGACACGTTCATAAAGTGGATCGAAGCTGAACTAGTAGCTATGATAACAATGGAAGCCGCAAAAAAGTTCATGATGAGAAGCGTAATTACTCGATTTGGAGTCCCAAGTCAGATAATTACAGATAATGGTAAGCAATTTTTGAGCACAAAATTCCAAGAATTTTGCAGTGAATTAGGTACCAAACTATGTTTTGCTTCAGTCGCCCATCCTTAGAGAAATAGGGCAGTCAAACGCATGAATGGCCCAAAGATGTAAGGAATTAAAACTCGAGTCTTCGACCAACTTGTAAAGTGCTCAGGGGCTTGGGTTCAAGAATTACCTTCAGTATTATGGGCAATTCACATGACTCCTAGTCGAGAGACCGAAGAAACTCTTTTTTTCTTTCCTAGTTTTTGGAGTAGAGGTCATGCTACCTCCAGAACTAAAGATCCGATCGGCAAGGGTTGAGAGCTTCAACGGCTCTAGACAGGTGTATCTTCGAGCGGATGATATAAACCTGCTCGAAGAGAAGAAAAATCAAGCCTTAATCTGATTTACAGTCTATCAGCAGACCATGTGTAAGTACTATGATTGTAAGGTCCAACCTCGCAGCCTTGTTGTAGGCGACTTGGTATTGAGGAAAATCCAATTCTAGTCTAATCGGAACAAGCTTTCCCTCAAATGGGAAGGTCCTTACACAGTGGTCAAAGTCACATGCCCCGGTTCTGTACGAGTCGCTATGGAAAATGGCCAGATTTTCTCAAACTCTTGGAATATCGACCAACTATGCCAATTCTATGTGTAAACATTTCTTTCTTTTTCACTAAAGATTTCAGTTTGTGCAAATGTTCATTGCCATATGTTCAGTAGAGCTTCTTGTTTATTTGTCTAAGAAGGGAACACCACTAGTCGAAGTCTCTCCTCCTAGTGTCAGTCCGTTCCTACCTCTTGCTACCAGCATACAACAATTGAGTTGTCTACAAAAACGTTGAATGAATATACGACAAGGAAATCTAGGTTTTTATCCTTTTATCATTCTTGTCTTTGATTTCATTCACCTAGTCGAAGAGAATTAACGACACCTAGTCGAAGCCTTTCTTTTTTGCATATGGTCCTGCCCACTAGAAGGAACTTCCTAGCATTGACTCATTCTTTCTTTTGCTGCTAGTTCATGTAATCGAATTCAATAACGATGGTCAGATGAATCACTCTACTCTTTGCATACTTCACTCTACACTATTTACTTCGTTTATTCACATAAACTAAGTAAATAGTTGAGGGCTAGGATAGAGTTTGTCGGGACCACAGATTTCCAAACCCGGACCCTCTGTGTATTACTGCACTAGTCCCAGATCATAGATAGTGCACAGAGTTAAACAGAAATGATTCATGACCAACAACGTATTTATTACAATTATAAAGAGTACAGACCGAAAGGTCTCATTATTACAATTGAGGTTTCGAGACCTCGCACAATCAAAACACAGCGGAAGCAAGGAATAATCAAGGTAGACCCATCAAGATGCCACGAGCGATTGATCGGGAAGCGCGACCTAGTCCTCGGGAAGAATCCATCACGCCACAAGCGAAGCGATGAGTCGTAAACACCTTCTTGAGCTTCATGTTCTTACGAGTATTATTTTAAGTGTAGCACGTGAGTACATAAAGTACTCGCAAGTCTTGGGAAAAATGCATAGATGCAAGGCTTAACAAAGGAAGGCTATATGGTTCTTTTGCACAAAGCAACATTTTAAAATTCAATTACTACTAATTATTTTCGAAGGCATCAAGTTAATAAAGTAAATGTTTTAGCAGAAACTATCATTAACTCTCTAGTGAAGGTTCCATCTACCAACACTAGCTAACAACTTGAACAAGTTTAATACTGCGGGTTACATCCACCCTCTCTGGCTTCAACCGCCAGGATACCCTTCCGAGAGTTCCCTCCACTCTCAAAATACAAAACTTTTGATTTTAAAACAAAACCAGAAATCTACCATGTGAATGCATTCCTTGCCCGCCCTTGACCATGGGCACGGCTATTCGAATAGTTTTACACTCTGCAGAGGTTGTACAACTTTACCCACAAGAGATAAATTATCCTAAAGGTCAACACGCTTCCTTTGGCATGAGACCCAGATAAAATATCACAAAGCCTTTACCTTACTCTAATCTAGCTAGATACCACCATTGAGGTTTCACCGCAGTAGGCTAACCGCCGAACCGAAGCCCCTCTTGCGCCATATGAGTGATAAATAAACTGTCCCTCACTATAAATAACCAGTCCATCCCTAGCATCCACTTTCCACTGGTGGCACCTAAACTAGACTATCGTAAGTTAGTCAGCTAGGTCGTACCCATATAGACTTGTGGTTGTACGGTTAATCCTCAGTTTGGACAAACACAAGCGTCGGTCCTTAATTGACTAGGGTGGAACATACACATTACAAGATCTCGTGCTTCCTGCACCAATCCAAACTAACCATCCACCCTAATCTAAACCAATTTTCATATTTTAGTTTATTTTAAAAGAACAGTGGCAACTCCAATTACCACAAATTTTCATAAACACAAAGGTATTACAATAATTCATAATTTCCCATTTGCAAGATTTGTGAGGTATTCAATAGCATGGCTAAGCATGGTTCTACCATTCTAATACCAACAATTTAATATATTATTCTCATTAGTGAGTCAAAGGAATTTCTAGGGTTGCAAAGGTACATGGCATTCGAATTCAAATGAGGGCATAACAAGGTTGGATATAACTAATGCCTTAAGATTTGAACTAATATTTTATATAAATAGCAATGCACATAATTTGAAATAATTAAAACATTTTAAAATCATAGGTTCGAAATGATCAAAGGAGGCTTGCCTTCTTGAGTGCTGTTTGGGTCTTCTTGCTGCAACTCGACGAAATCCTCAGCGACAGCGGAATCTACGCGCGAAAAGACAGACAAGCAAAACAAATAAAATAAAAAAAATAAAATAAAATTCAAAAATTTAAAAAGAGTCCATATTTGGATAGTTTATGATTTTAGAAAAATTTAGAAATTTGAACGGCTCAAATCGGAGTTAAAATGAGAAAGTTATGGCTTTCGGAAGATTAACAGGAGGGAAAAAGGAAAAGGTTGACTTTCGGGAATTATTTTTGCACTGAAAAATGTTATTTATGACGTCATCAATTTTCGAATTTTCTGAGCGGGAAAACATATTTGAATGACCGGTGGGTCCGGTCTACCGTAGACCGGATCCACGGACCACGGCCTTGCCGACGTGGCGCGCCGGCCACATGGCGCCACGCGGCGCGAGGTGGCGGCCACGTGGGCGGCGGCCGACGGCGAGGCTACGCGGCAAGACGCGCATGGCCGGCTCGGAGATGCGGCCGGTGGCTTGCCGTGGCGGGCCGGCGGGAGGGCGCGCGACACGGGCGGCGGCGGTGAGAGGAGGCGGCACTCCGGCGGCGGCGGATGAGGCGGCGGCCGTGGCGCGCTAGGCGGCGCGCGGTGGCCGGTTGAGGCGCGCGAAGAGGCGAGGCGGCGGTGGGCGGCGGGAGGCGGCCGGGAAGAGGAGGAGGAGGACGGTGGGATGGCGGGGTGAAGGAGGCCGAGGGGAGGGCGGTATTTATAGGAAAGGGGAGGAGGGGCGGCCGGATTTTGGAGCCTCGCCAGAGTTAATGCAAACCGCGATTAAAGGAAATAAAAGAGGGAAAACGGCCGGAGGAATGGAGGGGAGTAATAAGGCATCCGTTTCCACGCTTTAATCGGGATTTTATGAGAGGAAAACGCGGGAATTAAGAGCTCATTTTCGGTTTTAATGGTGGAGGAGAGAGAGGGTGGGAGGAGGAAGAAGGTGAGGTTGAAGAAGGATATGACATTGGGTCCCATGTGTCATAGAGAGTGAGAGTTAGTGAAGGGGTACGGGCCGTTGGATTCTTGACACGTGGCAAGTGAGTGGATGATGGCCTTTAGATTTTATGAAGGGGTAAGTTGTGGTGGATGGCTACGATTAAAACGTGGAGAGAGGTTGATTTAATCTGAGAGCGACACGTGGCGGAATAGGATTAATTTGATTTTTATTTTCGGAATAAATTTCAGCAAATACTAGAAACTTTATAAAAGCTTAGAAAATTAATATTTAATGTCTAAAAATTCCAGAAAAATCAAAAAATATTCCTGGAAGCATTTTAGACTTATATAAAAAAATATTTTTAATTTCAGATTTGAATTTAATAATTTTATAAAATACTTTTTAACTTTGAAAATTGATTTTAAATTTCAGAAAATTCTCAAATAATATTTAAAAATTTAGGAAAGGCTAGGAAAAATATAATTTTTCCCTTTTTGGCTTTAATAAAATATTTTAAATACATTTTCTTGCTTTAAATTTTGAAATAAAACCCAGAAAATCAAATAAAAGCCGAGTAAAATCCAATTACTTTAAAATAGTTAATTTAAATTTAAATTTTTCCAGAAAGCCAAATTTTGGGATGTTACAGAGTTATTAACATAACTATATTTCTTAGCCATAAATTCGTTCTCTTTCATCTTCTTTTTTGTCTTACGAGCACTAACTACTCAATGAGACAAATTGCAGAAAAAGGAAGAGGTCTTTCATCATCCAAAGGTAAGTCTTTACAATGTTATCATTTACAAGCTATTCTGAAGAGGGACAATGGAGTTGTATATCCTTTGCGGCCTTTCAGCTGAAAGGTTCTACTTCCTCAATCAAACGCACTGCCTCTGATTTAGAGCAGCCGAAGTCATGATCGATCTGTCGCTAGCCTTGAGTTTTACCAATGTTATCGTAGAGGATTCTCTTCACCGGTAGCTATATCCTTTCATCCTTTTCTTTTTTGATACGAGTTAGTTCTACAATCACTTTGTCCTTTTATTCAACCTCAGTACGAAGCTTACTCATTTTAGTTTTTTTACCAAAAATTTCAGTCCTATGACTACTCTATGGTCGTAAGATCTTCTATGACCACGTAGTCATAAGTTTTTCTATGACTACTCTATGGTCATAAGATTTTCTACGACCATGTTGTTGTAAGTCTTTCTATGACTACTCTTTGATCGTAAGCTCTTCTATGACCACGTAGTCATAAGTTCTTCTATGACTACTCTATAGTCACAAGTTCTTTTATAACCATGTAGTTGTAAGTGTTTCTATGGCTACTGAATAGTCGTAAGCTCTTCTACGATGGGTATCTCGGGAATCAATTAGGTGGAGTGATTGGAATTCCTATGTTCTTGATGTATGTCTATCTTTACAACTCAAGCGAAATTACCGAATTGACCAAGCCTATTCCTGGTTGATAAAGGTCGAGAAGGCTCTACTTTCGACCACATTTTTATCTACAACCTCGCCTACTCAAATAAGATACTTTAACTTGAAGTTGGGGGCTAGATGTCGATGATAGAATAATTCTCAAGTTATTATGTCATCATATTCCTTGAATATACCCCTTATCAATAAGAAAAAAAGTTTCATAGAATAGTCATAAGCTCTTTTATGACCGCATGGTTGTAAGCTCTTTTTTGACCACACTTTGGCTGTAAGATTTTCTACGACCATATAGTTATAAGTCTTACTACGATCACATGGTTATAAGTTCTTCTATGACCATATGGTCGTAAGCTCTTCTACGACCACATAGTCATAAGTTCTGCTACGACCAAATAGTCATAAGTCTTATTATGATCTCATGGTTGTAAGCTCTTCTACAACCATATAGTCATAAGTTGTCATGTGACCTCCTTATGGTCGTGGACTTTCCTGCGACTAACCTATCTCTGACCAACTTGCCTACGATGACCAACTACATTGTCGATTCATCTGACAAGGTGGTTAGAACATGCATTTATCCAATAACCACATACAATCTCTCTCCGACAACAACCGCCACATGGTAAACGGCTACTACATCTCTCTGACAATAACTTCCATTAGACGGTTATCACCCAAAGTGTTAAGGCATTTTCTAGCGTGGGACAATGGCCGTTGCTTCACCAGCTATATAAAGGTTGATGTTGGAGAGGGAAGGGGGGCCTGATCTAAGGAGGAGATAGTGCAGACTCTTTTTTGCATTACAGATTGTAACCATTTGTTGTGATTAGTAATCACACAGGATGTAGGGTTATTATTTTCCCAGGAGAAGGCCTGAACCTGGATAAAAATTCCTGTATCCATTTTTCCATAAGATCCTAGTGGAGTCTTCTAAGAAAATCTCTGAATCCAAATAAATCATACGTAAGATCGGTATTAAAACATTGACAGTTATATTATGGAATCGTCTGTGATATTGTACTTATCACAGATGGTTCTATCATGGAACCGGCTATGATACATATATCACAGAAAGTTTGTACCATCAAACTACATGTGATAAGGTCAGATTTTTCGGCTAGCCTCAGGAAATACTAGCCATGTCCTCTAAAAACAAGCAAGGAGATACAATCGTAGATGTAATTATTTCTAAATCACTGAATCAATTATAATGGAATAATTCCTTAATTACATTGGAATAATTTCTAAATAGGTATTCACCATGTGGGATCATTCCACTTGGATATTTAAATAAAGTCCTTCATAACAATCAACATGTATATAGCTTACTTCATCCCTTGGTTCTTCCTCGAGTCTGATGCCATCTCTGAATGGAGGCAAGTCGTCAATTAATTGTTCTCTTCCTCATCCACGACATTCTCAACTCTGACAATCCTTCTTTTTCCATGAAAAACTACGTAACGCGTCTTATTTTCCCGATCGGTTACATAAAAAGTTTGAACAACTTGCCTCACTAAGTTTATCTTTGTATCTTATACATTTGAAGTCCGCATTAGTGATGATATACTGATATACTTTTACACCCTATGGGAGTTGGACTCAACGGTACCGAAAGAGAGGGATCTTGAAAATTACTTAGCTGTTCTTCCAAATCTCCTCTACAAGCCCGTAGTAGGAGCTTGGGGCGGTAATACTAAACTGCCCATGAAATGCATCTATGCGGATACTTGAGTTCTACACTGTACTCTTTCTATCTTGATCTATTGTATAAAATGTGTAACCATTAATATCGTATCCTTGCCATGTTACAATTGTAAAATTTTGCCCTCTTGCCAACCATTACAGCATTTCACTTGATGACCTCCTAGTGAATCATACCTTTAACCATTTATTGAACTGACGGTTGTGCTATCTCGTGATCTAATCCTCCGTCCGGCCTGGATTCTCTTAGCATAGCAGCCCTTGTGCTTTTCAATATACAGGGACACTTCAGTCATGTGTTGCAAGACCGTGAAATGGGCTTGACTGTGCATATTCATATTGGGAGTTATTATTTTCCTTTCGATGGTCCTGATACCTTCTAGCCTCCCCTCGTGATGAGATAGAGGCACACCTAGTGGTTCAACCTAAGCCATGTAATTAATGCAGAACTCAATGACCTCTTCAGTTGCATAACCTTCAATGATGCCGCCTTCCAGCCGAGATCGATTGCGTACATAGGACTTGAGAATTTCCATGTACCTCTCGAACGAGTACATATGACGTAAAAACATGAGGCCGCATATATTTATCTCTTTCACAAGGTGGACAATGAGATGGACCATGATATTGAAAAATGACGAAGGGAAATACATCTTAAGATAACATAGAGTCATCACCAACTCCTTCTGTGGAGGATCTAGTCCATCGATAACCTTCTGTGCAATTGCATTAAAAAAATAACATAGCATCATGATTATCACTCAAACCTTATTTGGCAAAATACTTCTAATTGCAACAAGAATAAATTGTTTCATTAGTACATGACAGTTATAAGACTTCATGCTAATTAATTTTAAATCTTTCATGGAAACAAGTTTCTTCATGCCAGTGGAGTGACCGAACGGAACTTTCACACCATGCAGCGCTGACACTGTTCAGTTCTCTCAGAGTTAGACAGAATGTAGCAAGTTGGGGGAAGGTACATGTGGCCTTTATCGGTGTCTATCGGTGCTAACTCAGTATTGATGTTCATAGCGACCAAGTCACGCCGTGCATTGACACCATTCTTTGTTTTGTCATGAATGTTCAGCAAAAGACCAATTAAGCTATCACATACATTCTTCTCTACTAGCATGATATCAATGTAATTGCGAACTTCTAAGTGCTCCCAATAAGACATGTCCTAAAATATTGACCTTATGTTCCACATGTTCTTTTGACGGATTCTCAATTTACGTCCCTTTCCAAGTACAACATCGATATCCTTGACCATATCGTACACCTCTTTCCCGCTAAAAGGCTTCGGCGCTGAGTCATCCTCTTTACTTCTATCAAATTATTTCTTTATCTTGCGGTATGGGTGATACCTTGGAAGGAACTTATGGTGACGCATGTACCCAGTTTTGTGCGAGTTGTTCAACCACGCACTCTTGGTATAATCTAAGCAGTGCGGATAGGTTTTGGCTCTTTTTATACTCAACCCCAATAGGTTACCAAGGGTAGGAAAATCATTGATGGTGTAGAATAATATGGCGTGCAGAGTGAAGTTTTCTCGTTTGTCCGTATCTCATACCTATACCCCTTCATTCTACAGTGTCACAAGATCTTCCACTAATGGTGCTAGGCACATATCAATATCGTTCCTAGGTTGCTTTGGTCGTTGGATAAGTAATGATATGAAAATGTACATCCGCTTCATACACAGCCAAGGAGGAAGGTTGTACATGCATACATTCATGGGCCAGGTGCTATGTCAGCTACTCATGTTACCCAAAGGATTCATTCCATCTGTACTCAACCTAAACCTTATATTCCTTGGTTTAGCACCGAAGTCTGCAAACATCATATCGATGTTCCTCCACTAGGGAGAATTAGGAACGTGCCTTATTATTCCATCTTTCTTATGCTCCTCCAAGTGCCAATACAACAATCTTCCATCCTTTTTGTTCGCAAATAAATGATTCAAATGGGGAATTATAGGCAATTACCATAACATCTTATAGGAGGTCCTTACTTCACCACGATACCATCACTGTCATCGGAGTCATTCTTACACTTGTATCGGGATGTTTTGTACACCGGACAAACATGTAATTTTGCATGCTCTTTATGATAGAGAATACAATCATTCGAACATGCATGCATTCTTTCTACTTCCATTCCCAATGGACAAAAAACCTTCTTGGTTTGGTAGGTGGTTCTTGGTAACACATTTCGCTTTAGAAGGATGTTCGCTAGGAGTCCTAACAACGTCGTGAAATTCTTGTTGGACTAACCATTGATTGCCTTCAATTTCAGCAGTTTAAGAACAGATGACAACTATGTGTATTGCAACTTGCAGCCCGGGAACAAATGTTTTCTGAGTCCTCCATCAATCCCTTGAATTTACCCAACTTCTCTCACTATAGTTTCCTTCTACATCGCGTAGCATCTAATCTAGATTGTCATTATACGACCTATCCTCATTGAAAGTACAGTCCACAATTGGTATATCATTGCTTCCCTCGATGATGTTATAATTACCTTCCTGTATAATATTCCTCTCTTCACCGTGACAGGTCCAACATGTATACCCCTTTTGCAACTTGTTCGAATCAAGTGAGCTTCAAACTGCGATGAGTTGGTAAACATATTCATATTATCACAATCAATGCGTGGACAATACATATATTTCATTCCCTTCTATAACATATCCTGCTTGTCCACTCTTCTAAAAGCAGACACGTCATTAATGTATTCTTCACTCACATAGTTCTCAATGTACATTCAGCTTCGGTCCATCTATGCTACGCATGTAACAAAATAGTGCCAAATTGGATTATAAATGCTACTATATATCTAGCCAATCTAATACTTACACATAATTGATATTCACCTTATAATAAATTGTTCATATCTAAATTAAGTAGCTAGCTATGTACTATTCATGAAGTAATGTATATATCAAGTAAGAATACATTAAAGTAAACTAGGAGTAGTGATTCATTTCTAAATTGGAGCAAACTACCAATTAAGCTAGATTTAAACCTAACTATCACATCTCTTTATTGCAAGGCATATAATTAGAAGCAAATACGTACTAACCTCTAATCACCAAGGACAAATAGATTTACAAGAGCTAGATTTGCAAGCGGTATGCTTTCACTAAACTCCCCAAAGTCGGCCGCTTTCTTCAATGCAGCGCAATGAAGAAAGATCTGTCAGGACCCTCTGGCTAGCCATTTATTAATATGGTGTATCCCAGACACATCCAACTGTAAACTGTTAGTGGTCTTGCACTATCATAGACGGTTCTAATTAATAATCGTCTATGATAATTTAAAGATGGTTCCTAACAAGAACCGCCTGTGATAATGGAGATTTCACATATGGTTATTATTACAAACCAACTGTAATAATCTTGCGCGAATAAAAATCAGCCGATTCTCAAAGAGGATGGCCCATGATAAGCTTCCTCAAAATCGGCCGCTTCTGCTTGATCGGCAATATTATCCATATGTCTCTCCACTGCTGCAAGAGCTTGTTCCGCTTTGTGCACATTGCAGAAAAGATTGAGGCTGAGGGTGGTTTCCCTTTCCTGAGTGGCAATGAGGCACCTTTGTCGACGATGGATGATGAGGTCTAGCTGATGGATGGAAGCGAGTCGAGGAAGGAGAGTAAGGCATGAGCGGAGGAGCTGCTCTAGACGTAAATTATTGGCCGCCTATGTAAGGTTGCGGCCGAATAATTCATGATGGATAGATGAGAGGAAGGAGATCAAAAAAATATTAGATGCCATTATCGAGAAATCTGGTGAAGAAGATGAGAAAGAGGACAGTTTAGAAGAGCTGGATTAGGGCGCACATATTTAAGTGTTATCACAGACAGTTCATATACAAAACAGTCTCTGATATTAATATCATAGATGGTTCGTATAACAAACCGTCTCTGATATGTGCCTTCTCTGATATGTGCATTATCATAGATAGTTCGTATAACAAACTGTCTCTTGTAATGACACGTCACTGATCCGTGGCATATCCCCCACGATTTTGATCTCACCCGTTCATTCTCTCCACATCGAATGGCGGGCACCGGTTCTTTCCACTACTCGGTCCTTATTAATTACTCCTCATCTACCTTTCCACCAGCAGTCACTCATGAGTTCATCCACTATATAGCTTCTTGCATCCTCTCCTCGATGACGCCGACTACCACCGTGAACTAGCGTCTCCGTTATGACACCACGGTCGACTGCACAACACAGTCTTGTTGTAAGTGTCATAAGAGTGTCTTCTGTAATCTCACCATTGTGCCACAGAGGTGGTGCTACCGCGGCCTCTCCATTGCCGGTGATATTCGGCCGCCATCCGATGCCCTCTCCTCTCTTCCTTGATGGTAGGCATCAAGGACATCGCGCACTGCATTCAGTTTGTTCCTCGATGCCGACTACCGCCGTGAGCTAGCGCCTCCGTTGTAACACCATGGTCGACTGCACAACATACTCTTGTCGTAAGTGTTGTAAGAGTGTCTTGTGTAGTCTCACCGTCATGCCACAAAGGTGGCACTACCGCCGCCTCTCCATTGCCGGTGATATCTGTCCGCCATTCGATGCATCCAGCTTCTACTGTCTGCTAGGAGCTCTGCTTCTTATATATTCTTGTCGTGTTAAAAAAGTTGGGTTCATTATCGTGTTATGCTGTAATGGTAGATTCTAATCTTAATGGAAATGGAATGTGCTGTTGTGTTTGCCACTGTATTTGATTGTTTTTAAAGAGTATAGGTAACATTATTTCTTGAGGTTAGCAAAAAAAAAATAGAAAAATTTTAGATATAGAATGAACTATCACAGACGATTTGTGCTATCACAGACGGTTCTATATACCAACCGTTTGTGATGCTCGCCAATCACAGATGGTTGGTAACTAGAACCATTTGTGATGTGAGTATCACAAACAGTTTTTGGTTCAAGCCTCTGTAATAGTTTTCTTCACAGACGGTTCTAGTTATAAACCATCTGTGTTGTCTTTATTACAGACGGCTCATAAACCGTCTGTGATAATCTTCAATTATCACTGACACATAAATACAGGTGGTTCAGAAAACCGTCTATGATGACAGTTCTGAATCGTCTATGGTGACCCGTTTTATAGTAGTGAGAAAGCCTAAAGGAGATAGAGAGATAGAGAGAAACCACAGCACAATAGATGAATTATTCCATACAACAGGAGAAAACCTAACAGAAAACCACGTGAAATCGACCAAGTAGTTCTCATACCGTCATATGGATCATCAAGCTATTCTAATTCACCACACTCACAATCTGCCCATAGCTAATATTGCATTCAGCAAATTATAGTTGTTACAGCCTCTACTCATCACGTATAAAAAGATTAGATGAAAAAACGTTACTAATCAACAGCAATAGAGACGATAATCAATAGTAAATAATGGTGAAAACATGCAAAACGTTAAATGCATTATAACCTATCAAAGGAAAATTACAGAGCATAAACAGTTCGTAAGCCCTCCCGAGCATCACATATAAAAGTACGCCCCGTCACTACATGGAAAAGGTAGTTTAACGACACTTTTTTGGAGACACATGGATGAAGTGTCAGTCAGATTTTTTCAAATTGTTGTTTTGTGACCCTTCTCATGGCTCTTCAGTGAAGCGTCACGATGTTATTACTCTTCATAGCACTTTGAATGACTCTTCTAAGAGGCATCACTATCTAGCCCTCTTGGTGGCACTTTAAAGTCATATGATATAATTTAACTTAGGGAAAAGAATATGGGTATGAATAATATTAAAATGAACATTTTGGGAAGAATAATAGGAAGTTTTTTTTAAGAAAGCATAATACGATAGTTTAATTATTAAATTTCTTATTGCTATTCTTTAAAATGTTCTTACAAGGTCAATTACAAAATAAACTTAATTTCTGTAAATAAATAATTTAGAAGATCCAATTATGTAAATTACGCAAATTCCACGTAGTCAAAAAAATTGCACTACTTTTTTTATTTGGAGTGCATCAAAATTTTGGATAAATCACAATACCTTCAACTCTGTTTTGTTTTGAATCAAAAGGACAAACCATTCTCCACAATCAGATCGCTTCCCAAACTACCTCAACCCTTCACTCCCAAAGCATAACCCTAACGTATCCCATCTCTCCCTCCTGCCAAACCCTTACAGCTGCCACCTCTATCGGAAGCCCCCATCGACACCCCCATGTGGTCACCTCTAGCCCCAGAAGCCCCTGTTGACGCTGCCGCTACTAGATCCAGTTAGGTGGAGCCACCAGTTACCGGGGTTGAAGAAGGGTGGCACCGACCATGCGACTCATGGTCACTCCAGTCTCCCCCTCCATTCTTTCTGAAGGACTGGATAGGCAACAGAGGAAGGAGGGGTGAATGGTGCCTAGAAATTTTCCTCCAAATATTCACAAATCCTTTACTCCGATAGCTACAAAACTATGAAGATTGGGATAAAAATTCTATTTAAAAACTAGAGGATCACAGAGCTGAGAATGACCAGATTAGAAAACATCGGGTCAGATTTCAACTCCCAGTCAAAAATCAACATGGTTAGAATTCGACTGCCAGTCAGGATCACAGAGCTGAGAATGACCAGATTAGAAAACACCGTGGTCTGATTTCAACTCCTAGTCAGAAATCAATGTGATTGGAATTTGACTGCCAATCGGGATCACAGAGCTGAGGACAACACTAGATTAGAAAACATTATGGTCGGATTTCAGCTATAGTGGTCGAAGACCAAAGAGCGGTCAAAAACCAACGTAGTCGAAAACCAATGTGGTTAAAGCCATTGTGGTCAAAACCAATGTGATTGAAACTAGCGTGGTCGAAGTCAATGTGGTCGAAACCGACGAGTTAGAAACCGACATGGTCGAAATCAGCGTGGTGGAAACCGACGTGGTTGAAATTAGTGTGGTTGAAACCAGCATGGTCAAAACCAACGTTGTCAAAAACCAATGTGGTCGATGTCCAGTGTGTGGTCGAAAGACAAGCATGGTCAAGGACCAATGAGTGGTCAAAGACCAATGCAGACAAGACCGACATGATCGTAACCTTCATGGTTGGTGTCCAAAAGCTGCCAGTTGGAAAACCAATCAAGTAGTCGATGACCAGACAAGTCATAACTGTTTGGAATATGACCAGAAGGGTCAACAATCAACTAGTGATCATAACTAGAGTGGTCAAACCATTCCGAACTTCGACCAGTGAGATCGACTATCAATGAATGATCAAAAATCAAAGAGCGGTCGAAAAGATTCGAACTTCAACCCATGAAGTCGACTATCGATGAACGAACAAAAATCAAAAGGCAATAGTATGACCAGAGTGTTCAAAGACCATTGAGTAGTCGTAACCAGATGTGGTCGTAAGCAACTCAGAAAAGCAGTGGAGGCGTATGACCAAAAGATCTAAGATCATTGAGCGGTCAAAATCAGATGGTTGTACACAACTAGAAGTATGTAAGGAGGCGCATGACCACCAGATCTAAAATTCTCAAATTTTTTGATTAAGAGATCAAATGGCCGTGAAAATTTGTATGCAAGTTACTTAAGGTCTCAAAAAGCTAATCCAATATTGGATTGAAAACTTAGTAACAAAGTTAAGACCTTTTTGTGATTTGATCAAGGGCGCACAAAGCAGAGACCTGAGATCGAAAAGATGAACAGACCATGCATGTGAGAAGAGAATAGCCAAGATGGCTCTGAGTACGATCCACAAAATATAGCAAGTCCGATTATCAACAGATCAAACAAGAACAACCTCTCAGATCAAGAAGGGAAAGGAACTGAACCGAAGAACAAAACTGAAAAGAACAGAGGAAGAGCCAAATCAAAACAAAGCAAACTCAATCAGACAAAAGATACACAAAAGTTTATCAAAGATTGATGTATTGCTCACTTGAGATGATTGGTTTTATAGCCAGTCCACTCAGGAGGACAGAGCTCTAAAGTTAGAGCACACACCCACTCTCTAACCTAACTCCTATGGGAGAAAGGAGGAGCTAGCCACCAAAAGGCTTAGCCAGCCTTCTCAAATCCTAGTTCTTGCCTCTCCTCCACTTATATAGGCTTACAACCTGAACCAAAACTGAATGGATCCACTCATTAGGCCAAATCGGGGATAACTCGTTAACCTCACCTAACACCAGGTTTTACTCTCACACACGCTTCTCAAAGCGGCTTACAACCATTAACCCATTAGTGAATCAACACTTGATCTACTTCACATTTTTAGCACATACAAGACCTAAAGCACTTAGGGCAACGCCATAGTTTCACACACCACCACTTTTTCTGTATTGAGTAATTTACCAAAATACCTCTCTACCGCCTTTCTCGAATTTTTCCACTTCCTTTGCCACGAAGCATCGCCTATACTTCACCATCTTTCATGTGGCCCTAATGACTTGTCGTCAAATCTCTCACATATTCAGATCCCACTAAACTGTCCTCACATGCAAATGACCCAAGTCACTTGGCGTACCACATGCTTCTGCTCGCACATGACAGCACCCGGCATCCTCGAACGCACAGGACCTCGGCTCCTCCCTGAGCCTAGTCCTGGTCCACCTCCCGAGCCTAGTCCACCGCCGTAGTTCCACGGTTTCTGCCGCTTGCTCATCATGTCCACCGTGTCTCTAATCGTCAAGTTAGCACCACCCTATGTAGGTGGAAAAAGCTTTCTTATCGTTCAAAATTGCATCAATTATACTTGTTAATTGGTTAAACCTGAGTTGATTTCAAATGAATTTAAATTTTGCCAAGCTCGGCTGCTCGCTCGTTAGCTCGTTCCTAAAAATCTTTAAATTATCCGTAAAATGATATTAAATCAAAATATCAATTTTAGAAAAACTCGATTAGCACCACCTATGCCTAGTCCCGGTCCTCCTACGCCTCACCATGATCTAGCTCCGAAGTCCTGCCACTAACACCAACAAGCAAACCATCACATAGCACCGCACAATACACAAAGATCATCAATTTGTGCAATTTATCATACAATGCACGGTGCAAAAAGTATGCACTCAAATTACTTATCCTAATTCTAGAACCAAGCAATAAACCCATGAGCACACAGATAACAACACACATGTCAAACCATGAACAAACTCCAAGAATTCCATAGAATAACCTCCGACCACTGGGAGAAGCCAGTCTAACCACCGCCTGGTCTGAAACGAGTACTCGGATGCTCAAGAAATGAGGCACTCGAAGCTAACGAGTACCTACCAGAAGCCTACGACCATTGATCATACAAGCTATGACTACCACAACAGATCGCTACCATCTCTCACAAAGGCTACGACTATCGATCGCCATGACTTACGACTACCGAACACCAACCAGGCAGTGAGCTATGACCATCACAACAAATCACAAAAGCTTACGACTACCGATAGCAAAGGCTTACGACTATCGATCAACGACCATAGACCATGCTTGGTCATTCAGGAACTGAAGCTTTCGATCACCCCATGATCATTCTGCCAATCTTACATAATTGCCGAATAGACCTGCCAATCGGATCGATCAACACAAAGTCATAAACAGCGAATACACCAGTAGTCAGTTGTAGACCAGACTAACTCGTAAACCAAAAAGCGATCTTTTGCAAACTCCTCAAAAACCAAACCCACTCTCCGCAGTTACTGTAATCCAGAAGTCAATTGCTCATCATAAATATAGGATGACTTTCACATGGTCTCACACTTTCCCTTGGTTTGATAATCCACCCCAATCCTTTCGGCAATCTTTGGTTCGGCCACGTTCTTTATAGATTTAGTTCTTGGTTTGAGCACACATGTTTTTGTTGATTAGTATAGCACAGGACGATGAGTTTGAGCTTAGTTAGGATTTTCCATGTCTTGCATAGATCTATTTTGTTTTAGTTCATCATCAATTGGTACGATTCACGGTGGCAGCTAGGGTGACTCCTCAAAGAAACTCCGAGTAAAAAACTACCAAAATGCTCACGTAATCTTTTGTTTTTACTTTTATGGAGAAACTTTCGATTTGATGGGCAATTTGTGCCTAGAATATTACTCGCCCAAATTCATTACGCCGTTAGTTTGCCTAGAGGTGCAATCGAAACAGATATAGACGGATATCGTTTATCTTGTATTCTATTCTATATTTTTCCCAAAGTCGGAGTCAGACACGGATAATACTAGATATCCATTTCTCCATTCTGCATCCGTTCCATAATCTTTCGGATGGTCAGTCGAACAGAAATTACCCGTTTTTTTACACAGGACATTGGACAGTACGGTGCAATCAGAACGAACATGGAGAGACTAATTACTAAGATGTTAAAGGAAGAACACTCAGTACTCCCACCTGTTTAGATGTGACAATCTGCATATATGTTATCTTGTTCCTAAGTGAAATTACAACAGACTTTCTTATATCACTTGACATACAGATATATATAGACAGATACCACATATCCCGTATCCTATTCCATATTTTTTTTTCTCGAAGTTGGAGTCGAATACGAATAGTACTGGATATCCATCTACCTCTTCCGTATTTGTTCTGCAAACCTTCAGTTGGTCGGACAGATGAAAATTATCCGCTCCATTTGCACCCCTAAATTTGCCTAACGAACCACAAATCTGCTACATAGTTAACCATGCTTTGCGCAGGTCTTAGAAAAGGAACGTAAAAAAGGCTAACTAAAACAGTGATTCATGTCAATGGACTTGTTCTCGAGAAAATTGATACTTTGCCATCCTATTCGGTGGGCTTCGACAAAATGCCACTCCCTAGAATGACCACTATAAAATGCCACTCTTAACATTGACACTTTGATTATTTGCCATTTTGAGGGTTTTTTAGGATTCTTAATTATTTTTTTAACCATTTTCAGATCCATGTCCATCGTCCCGTCCCCATCGTCTCTGTCCGCGCCACGTCGAACCCCAGTGACGCCAGCAGGCAAGAGAAGGACCTGCATTTTGAATCGGAACCCGTGGGCCATCGGGCGGCGGAGTCGGGCAGCGGGGAGAAGGGGTCGGTCGGGAGCTGCAGGAGGCGGCAGGCGGCGTGGGGAGAAGCACTGCGCTGGGAGCGGGTGGCAGCCGCGAGGAGGAGGGGCTCGGCGAGGGAGGCGGCGGCGTCGGGGCAGGGGGCGTAGGACATGAAGCGGTGGAGGAGGTCGGGGTGGGCGGAGCAGGCGGAGGCGACAGGGACGAGGCGGGAGTAGAGGAGGAGCTCGGGCGGGGGAGGGGGAGGAGGAGGGGAGGAGGAGCGGAGGTGGTTCAGGTGGGAGACAATGGCGTGGATGGCGTCGAGCTGCCGGAGGACCTCCTGCTCTTGGTGGTCGGAGGAGTCAGGATGGATGAGGAGCCGCGGCGGCGTGGTGGAGGCACGGATGGAGAGGTGGTAGATGGACATCATGTTGGTGGCCACCATGGACAGCCGGCCGGGGAGGGGCGGCGCCATCGCGGTGGCCGGAGGGCCTCCTCCCTCTCGGTCAAGCAAATGGCCCAAGGGCAAATATGTCTTTTCCCATGGCAAATAATCTGAAAATGGTTAAAAAAAATAATTAAGAATCCTAAAAAAACCCTCAAAATGGCAAATAATCAAAGTGTCAATGTTAAGAGTGGCATTTTATAGTGGTCATTCTAGGGAGTGGTATTTTGTCGAAGTCCACCGAATAGGATGGCAAAGTATCAATTTTCTCGTTAAAATGCCAACTAACACGTGTATTTTATTTCAGTCTGCATAAATCTCGATGATTGTGTTAGTAGTCCGATCTGCTGCTCATTCCTTCTCTCTAGCTGAGCATATATTTGTGTTCTATTGCATTGAGTTCGATAGAATGCTTGAATACCTAAAACATGCACCATTGTTCTTCTAGTATGGAAGAAATCAACAAATTTTGCTCTGTTATGTTGATTGCGTTGCCTCACATCAGTAAGGCTTGTGCTTGTCCATTCATTTTCCAAGAAGATGATGGAGAATTGTTGGTGACACGGAAGTATTGGTGCATTGTCAAGTGTAAACGACAGGTGGATCCTAAGTATACAAGTAATGTTTCGTTTCCTATTATAGCAAATTATGTTGAATTGAATGCCTCTTCAGTTCTTCTGATCGGATTTTCTTTGGCAAATTAACAGGAAGTCAAAAAAAAAAAAGAGTTAGATGTGCATTCAGGCATTCAACTGATGGTTTGAAGAATTTGGCAAGTAAGAAATATGTTCATACATAGAGTTCAGTGGACATCTAAAGTTAGAGATGTCATCTTCATTCCCTCTTTTTTTCAATTTTGTGATCTGTATCATGGTATAATCGAAAATAATTGATATTGTTACTTTTGGCTTCACAATATACATTTTGATTGTTTCAATAGTTTGATCTAAACTGTTGTGTTGATTATGTCTTTGATGAAATCAGAAATAAGAGCTCAATTTTATAGAAATATTTTGCCAAAAAAGTAAATGAAATTGAATATTCATGCCAGGATTTAAAAATTATGCCAAAAATTAGCAAAAGAATGTTATTTGAGAAATTGGAGTAATATATCATGGTAAATAGACAATACAAATGGTGACACTTCTACAAATGACCAAGCATCACCACATGATGACACGTTACAAAGGGTCATCAAAATTTTCTTCTAAGGGCCTGTTGGGAGAGCTCCACCAGCTTTAGATCCATGAAAAACAGCTCTATTCCACGAAATTTTACCCAAACGCTCCAGCTCCGCGAAATCTGGATCCACCAAAATCTTGGATCTGAGAGCCACATCCATGGATTTCATGGAGCTCCTCAAGGGGTGCTCCACCGTGAAGTTGGATGGTAATTACCCACCTATGCCACTGGTTACATACCCCATCCCGCCAAAAGTGGCCATTCCCACCAAAACCTCAATTTCGTGGATCTGGAGCTGCTGTACAAGCCAAACACTCCATGGTGGGATCCCAGATCCACGGTGGAGCTGCTACTCCAGATCCACATTTTCAGTTGTGGAGCTCTGCCAAACAGGCCCTAAGTTAAAACACCCACCCAAATTGGCTGTACTATGCCAACCTCAGCCTGATTTGACCTGCCTCGATAGCTAAGGCCCTATTTGCAATACAGGAATTTCACTTGAACGATATAGGAATATTACAGAAAATAATTCAATACCCACACCAATATAGAAAAATTCATACGCTCCGAACAGTGCCTTAGCTTCCATCATGACTCCAAGAAGCCACACACTTTTCGGTCGGTTTAATTTAGACCTCACACTGCTCGAAGCAAGGAACCACACATTGCTTAGTCGGTGATGACATACATAAAAGAATGGTTCCACCTAGCAGCAGGGGTGCAAACGAAACGAATAATTTTTGTCCGTCTGACTGACCGAAGGTTTGCGAAATGAATACAGAAGGGATAGATGGATATCCGGCACTATTCGTGTCTGACACCGACTCTGAGGAAAAAATATAGAATAGGATACAGAATAAGTGATATCTGTCCATATGTATCTGTATTTCAAGTGATATGAGGAAGTCTGTTACGATTTTACCTAGGAACAAAATGACATATATACAAATTGTCACATCCAAACAGACGGGAGTTTTCTTCCTTCAACATCTCAGTAATTAGTCTCTCCATGTTTGCTCTGATTGTACCATTCTGTTCAATATCCCGTGCAAAGAAGCGGATAATTTCCGTTTGATCGATTGTTCGAAAGATTATGGAATGGATACATAATGGAGAAATGGATATCCGATATTATCCGTGTCCGACTCTGACTTCGAGGGAAAAAATATGGAATAAGATACAGGATAAACGATATCCGTTCGTATCCGCCCCAATTGCACCCTATCTAGTAGGCATCAAATCTTGGTTGTCCATCTTTACACATCGGTAAATGCGTCGCAGTGAGAAAAGTGCATGTTTACACTCCATAAGATTGTAGATATTATACTGGACCATAATTCTAGGTGTGTGTTAGGACTTTATGCACATTGTGGTTTGCCCGTGAGGCAGTGAATTTGCTTCTGTGCGTCCACTTGCGATCTAGAAAAACTCCCCGGGCCTAAGGTTGCTCCAAGTACATCCACATGTAAGCGCCACCCACCATTCATTCTACTTGCTAGTATAACTGTACAGCTCTGTTCTACTTCCATTCTATAGTCCAGTTAATTCATTAAGAGTACGAGACCCATGTAATCTAATTCACTTCTTCCCAAAGAGAGCTAGCTTGTGATAATGGTAAACGTAGCACTGGCCTTAAATTACGAGGAAACGGGGGAAAGCGACTTGAATAGTTCTGTACTAGTACTACTATTCTACGTTTCTTCTACTTTCTAGCCTTGGTGGTTGAAGTACTCGACCGACCGCGAAACATGACTACTGTCTCTCTACCTACACATCTCATTACCGTGTAGGTCTAGCTATGTATGTATCTCAATGGCTTAACTCCGAGTTTTTGCAACCATATGCAAAAACTCTTTAACTCCTCCAGCCTGTAGTGCAAGTGCAACCATATGCAGATCACACCTCCGAATGAATGGCATGGCCTTCGATCACTTGAATTATTGCTAACTACTGCATCTTGCTGCAGTGATGCCCCTTTCTGAAAGTTCATTTAGATGTTGATGAATCAATGGCCACAGGATAGGTTAGCTAGTAGATTAGAATCCGATGGTGATCACATAACAAGGATTTGATTGCGGAGATTATCTGTATGATGGTTATATGTTATCCTTTCCCTCGATGCGTCCGAGTCTTTGTTTGATGCGACCATTGCCCTTACATATTGACATTGCTCCTAGGCTTGAACTACAGAGCGTTAAAATGCAATTACCGCTATGTTTGGACTTTGGATTGTTGCCATAGCTAGTTTGTCTTATTAGTTTTGTTGGTACCTGTCATTTTTAACCATTTTTCTTAATGGAACGACTAGTGTCCAAATGTTTGATTCAGGTGTTAGCTCCGTACACTCTCATTTGCCGCAGGATCAGTGAGTAATTTTCCACCATTTGATTCCTGCAACAAACACACCAACACTACATCCCCTTGTTTCTTTCTTGTGTTGGCTTGTGAGGCGTGTGGGTTGTCTGGGCATGGCCGGTGGCAGTGACGTAAATTGAAGCTGGAGGCAGGAGGCAACAGCTGTCGATCCTAGAATATAGGCATCTATGGAAAGTGGAATGGACAAATTTGATGAAGCAAGTCTAGCCCGGTGCCCCTTCTGACCACCGCCGCTGTACGTGGTGCCCACTCCACGTGGCTACTAGAAAAGGAAGAAATAAGAAGAGCAAGAAGAGCTTGCTGACAGTGGCCGTGGATCTTAGGCACCGTTGCTATGGACTTAGGTGATGCCTACTTCATGTGCTCTCACAACAGTCAATTACTGCAGCGTGTAACAAAAACCCATGACAAATAACATATTGCAACAAAATGTAGCTCTTGTTGCAACAAAAGAAATGCTCAAGTGCAACAAATCATTAACTTGATTGCAACATAAAAGCAACTTACTATAACATTTCGAGAGAATACACTGCAATAGTGCATGCAACAAAATGTAACTCTTATTGCAAGAAAGAAATGCACAAACGCAACAAATCGTCAACACGATTGCAACAAAAAGAACTTAAAACAATATTTCGAGCAAACACATTGCAACAAAGTCAAATACTTTATGCAACAATTAAGAAAGGGGTTAACAAATTGAGAAAATACTTACAACAATTTACCTTATGACGAATGACCATGGGCGGTGGCAAGGAGCCAACCTTAGAGGAAGAAGAGGTGGCCAATCTTGTGCTTTTGGTGCAAATAGGAGGGTCAGATTAGGTTGGGAACAAGGCTAAACTCGATGCCTTTCAAACCGCCAACCGCGTCGACGCCCTTTCTTTGTGGCCGTCGAAGAAGGAAGAGAAAGAGGAGCAGGAGCAGCTGGCTGATGGCCACGACAGTCCATGTGCCACTCCCTGCCGTCGAGTCAGTCGTCGAAGAGCCTTGCTATATGACATAACATGGGGGGAGCATAGGTCCCTAGCTACTTCCATTTTCTCCTTTCTTTCCCAATTCAAAATTCCCCGGACGATCATACATGTCTAAATTGAGTGGATTCTTTGGTAAATTGAAGGATGAAAAATCTAGAAATCATACATGCAAGAGTTAATTTTGATATTTGATTGGTGTATTTGGGGGAAAGAATGGGGCTGGAGTGAAGGGCTTAGAGGAGAAGCAGCGGGGAGAGAGAATAGGTAGAAGTGTGTGGTCAGTTTTCTTTCAATCAAAATGAGGATAATGTAGTGGAGTAGAGTGTCCGAGGTGTGGTGCTGTTGTGGGGGTGGCCCAACCCCCCGTGACTGGGCCGTGCAACTAGTCCAACATGTAATAGGCCCAATAGTGTAGAGGAATATACCAGTGTAAATATACCAATGTACCCTCATCCTTTGTAAGTACTAAGGGGTAGAATGAGGATTTTCCATTCTACCCCACTTATGTATAGAAATCCCCAGGAGGGGCAGGAGGGGGGACATCCTCTCATTCTTACCAACTCTCCCATAGATATGGCTCTCCTCTTCCCCTTCTACTAGTCCCCCTTCTCTCTGTTTGGCCTGTAGCCACGATAGATGGCGCCGTCCGTGGGGACTGCATGAAAGGTCGCTTAAGGAGCTGGAAGCAGTTCTTGGGAGCGTCATCAGGGACAGATAAGTAGTTTGCTCGCTAAAAATTTAAGTATATTTCGCCATGTTTTGTAGATGGTGTATTGAGCAGATCTACTCGAACCGCCCGTTCGCAGGTGGAATATTGAGTAGATCTACTCGAATCGCCCGTTCGTAGGGGGAATATTGAGTAGATCTAGTTGAATCGCCCAGGTGCAGTAGTGAATAGATCTAATCGAATCACCTACTTCGGTGTTCCTGTTATCTCCGCTCTACTTGGGGTTTTCGTGCAGGGAAGTGATGCTGTGGCACGGAGATGCTACTCGGGGACCTCATCTGATGGGGCTTCGCCATGATGCCGGCATGCATGCACGCCTTCGACTCGTCCGTGCAGAGCTTCGCGCGGAGTGCACCTCGCCAAGCATGCCTTCGTGTTGCGGCCTCCACGACGACTCTCTGCGCGACGTCGGACCTCCGCGCTGAGTCTCCGCATGGTGCCGAGCCCTCGCGCCAAGCCCGCTCGATGCCGCGTCCCCGTTGTGCGCCGAAGCAACCGTCCATACGTGCGCAGACTACGCGCAGACAGGTGATGCAAGAGCGATCGGCGCCATCGAGCGGGGCGTGGCACAAGAGCCACCCGCGCGGCGTAGTTTGCCCCTGACGCTCGTCCGCATGGTCTCTGACTACAAGTCTTGGCGCGACGAGCTGGCGAAGACGAAGCCGACGGAGTGCGTGTACTCCGCAAAGCTGCGGAGATGAAGCTGGCGCGACAAGCTCTCCGTAGCCCAAGGTCTCCCACCTCGAGATGAACGACGACTACCACAGACTCCGTGTCGGTCACCAGCAGCATCATCTCGCGCCAGTCTTCGCACCCGCGTTGCTGCATCAAACATCAGACATCCTCCATCTCCGCCGAGTCCCCAGGGGTCTCCAACAATGTCTTCGGAGCCTCCGCCGCGATCGGAGTGGTCTTCGCCAAGCCCTCCGAAGCCTTCGTCGAGAGCCTTCGCCTGACGATCCTTCTTAGCCTTGGTGAGACGGCCCTTCATGGCGAGCCACCGAGGTGACTCGGGCATTGCGAGCACGCCGGCAGTCAGGAACACGGTCGGTACCACGCCGGCGGCGAACATCAGGCGCCAACCCAGGCTCACGGTGAGCCCTGAGAACACGAAGTTGGAGACATAGCTGAGCAGAATACCGGCGTTGACGAAGATCTCGGGCAAGGAGCCAAGGAGGCCGCGGGACGACGCCGACGATGGTCGTGAGGTCTCCTCCAAGCCAAAGTCCATGAGGGCGAGTCCCCGCACGCGGAATGGCACCTCGCCAAGCGTGCCTCCGTGCCAGCCTCCGCCGAATCTCCGCGCATCCGCGAGCTCCGCGTATATTCATGCATCCATGCAAACTATTATTCACGTGAGATCTCAGCATGTGCAGGCAGACCAGTGAAGTCTATCCTTCCAAGTCTCCGTCCGCGCGCGAACTTCTATCTCCAGTCGCACGCATTACAGTCGGCAGAGCTGGCGAGCTCGTCCTGGGGCTGGAACGCGACCGTGTTTTCGCGAAGGAAAGGAGCGACCCTGGTTCCACATCGCCGGCGCTCCTAGTCCCCGCGGGGCCATCCTCCAGTCTTCGCAGAGCGAGGGCCTCGACAATGACCGGGCGCCGGTGCTAACCTCTGCACAATGGACTGGAGTTCCGTGCCGAGCCTCCGCTCGACATACCACGCCTGGTCTCTGCGCGGCGTCAAGTCCTCGCGCCGAGTCTTCGCGCGATGTCGAGCTTCGTCGTCTACAGCGCATTCGCCAAGAACTACAGGCACAACACGATCCTCCGCGCCGCCACCCCCGAGCTCCACGTCGGCGATGCCCCCGCGAGGTCTTCTCTGAAGTAGTTCGCGCCTCCTCGCCATGCTCCGTATTGGCGGAGTCCCGGAGAGGTCTTCGCAGAAGGCCACGCTCCTCGGTAAGGTCTCGGCGAGGTTTCCCCCAAGTAAGCCACGCCTCTGCGCCGAGCTCCAAGTCGCAGCCTTCAGCCCCAAGTCATGCAAGGCACCACGGAGTCAAGCGTTGAGGATGCAACGCCATGGAGACCTCAGCCTTGTCTTCACGGAGGCGAACAAGCAAAATGCTCAACTATGTAAGTAGTAGTTCGTCCTGTGGTGATTCTTGCATCAGTTAATGGGGCAGATGAGGTACTGTGCCTTGAAGTCGTTTCATGGTGGCACATGCTAGCCGCGCTTTATCAGGTTCCATTTTTGCAATTTTTGCTTGACTGGCTTGTCCCTTGCTTGCATTGCCATCATCGCGTGTTTGCTGGCCTGGCCTTGGACTCTTTTGTTGCTATTGCATCCTATTTCGTGCAGCAGTGCTTGATCGGCTTTTGGTTTAAATCGCCCGACTGTCTCGAGCGTCGGTGTACTCTACGGAGTATAAACAAAGACACGCGTTTGCGCGCGCACTCTCCGTGGATAAAACCACTCTGTGGGCAAAGCCACGGGTATGAGTATAAACAAAGACACGCGTTCGCGCGCGCACTCTCTGTGGATAAAACCACTCTGTGGGCAAAGCCACGGGTATGAGTATAAACAAAGACACGCGTTCGCACGCGCACTCTCTGTGGATAAAACCACTCTGTGGGCGAAGCCACGGGTATGAGTATAAACAAAGACACGCGTTCGCGCGCGCACTCTCTGTGAAAAGCACGGGCATGAGTATAAACAAAGACGCGTGGGGGGACGCCTCCGCGTGCACTCTACAAAGTATAAATAAGATGTAGCGCGAGGTCCGCCTCCGCACGCACCTTCACCACCCGCAACGCGCGGAGGCTTGCCTCCGCGCACAGTCTACGGATTCTAAATAAGACGTAGCGCGAGGTCCGCCTCCGCACGCACCTTCACCGCCCGCAACGCGCGGAGGCTTGCCTCCGCGCGCAGTCTACGGACTCTAAATAAGACGTAGCGTCGAGGTTCGCCTCCGCACGCACTCTACGGAGTATAAATAAGACGCGCAGTGGGGGCGCCCTGCGCGCCTTGTATGGAGTATAAATAAGGCGTGGCGTCGAGGTGCGCCTCCGCACGCACCTTCATCGCCGCAACGCGCGAAGGCTTGCCTCGCGCGCGATCTCTGAACTCTAAATAAGGCGTAGCGCGAGGTCCGCCTCCGCACGCACTCTACGGAGTATAAATAAGACGTAGCGCGAGGTCCGCCTCCACACGCACCTTCACCGCCCGCAACGCGCGGAGGCTTGCCTCCGCGCGCAGTCTATGGACTCTAAATAAGACATAGTGCGAGGTCTTCCTCCGCACGCACTCTACGGAGTATAAATAAGACGCAGATGTTGTCTCTGCGCACTCTACGGAGTATAAACAAGACGCGGATGCCGCGCACGCATGGACATTGTCCTTATGCGTACTCTCCGGATTATAAATAAGACGTGGATGTTGATCCCACGCACTCTACGGAGTATAAATAAGACGCGGATGTTGTCCCTGCGCACTCTACGGAGTATAAACAAGACGCGGATGTCGCGCACGCATGGACATTCTCCTTATGCGTACTCTCCGGAGTATAAATAGGACGTGGATGTTGATCCCACGCACTCTACGGAGTATAAAAAACTGCACGATGGCCGAGACACCAGGGAGTGCATCGCTTTAACGACGCACCACTAGGATATCGCGCCTTCGCGCGTGTTGCACCAGGGAGTGCGTCGCGAGTTTGTGAAGGTAGGGGAACGGTGGCTCCGCCTCCTTGCCTCGGCGTGCGTAGCGCCCTCGGCCTACGCCGCAAGCGTCCGCTCTCCGCGAGCACTGTTTGTGAAGGTAGGGGAACGGCGGCTCCGCCTCCTTGCCTCGGCGTGCGTAGCGCCATCGGCCTACGCCGCAAGCACCCGCTCTCCGCGGGCACTGATTTTTGAAGGTAGGGGAACGGCGGCTCCGCCGCCTTACCTCGGCGTGCGTAGCACCCTCGGCCTACGCCGCAAGCGCCCGCTCTCCGCGGGCACTGTTTTTGAAGGTAGGGGAACGGTGGCTCCGCCTCCTTACCTCGGCGTGCGGAACGCCCTCGGCCTACGCCGCAAGCGCCCGCTCTCCACGGGAACTGTTTTTGAAGGTAAGGGAATGGCGGCTCCGCCTCCTTGCCTCGGCGTGCGTAGCGCCCTCGGCCTACGCCGCAAGCGCCCGCTCTCCGCGGGCACTATTTTTGAAGGTAGGGGAACGGTCGCTCCGCCTCCTTGCCTCGGCGTGCGTAGCGCCGTCGGCCTACGCCGCAAGCGCCCGCTCTCCGCGGGCACTGTTTTTGAAGGTAGGGAACGGCGGCTCTGCCTCCTTGCCTTAGCGTGCGTAGTGCCCTGGGCCTACGCCGCAAGCGCCCGCTCTCCGCGAGCACTATTTTTGAAGGTAGGGGAACGGCGGCCCGCCTCCTTGCCTCGGCATGCGTAGCGCCCTCGACCTACGCCGCAATCGCCCGCTCTTCGCGGGCACTGTTTGTGAAGGTAGGGGAATGGCAGCCCCGCCTCCTTGCCTCGGTGTGCGTAGCACCCTCGGCCTACGCCGCAAGCGCCCGCTCTCCGCGGGTGCTGTTTTTGAAGGTAGGGGAACGGCAGCTCCGCCTCCTTACCTCGGCGTGCGTAGCGCCCTTGGCCTACGCTGTAAGCGCCCGCTCTCCGAGCGGGCACTGTTTGTGAAGGTAGGGGAACGGCGGCTCCGTCTCCGCTCGACTACGCCGTCCGCCTCGTAGGCATCGTCTCGGCGGGACGGCACGACTCTGGCGCTCGACTTCGCCGTCCGCCTTGTAGGTATTGCCTCAGCGGTACGGCACGTCCTCGGCGCTCGACTTCGCCGTCCGCCTAGGCATCACCCCGGCGGGATGGCACATCTTCGGCGCCCCACTCCGCTGTCCGCCTAGTAGGCATCGCCTCGGCGGGACGGCACGTCTTCGTCGCTCGGCTCCGCTGTCCGCCTCGTAGGCACCGCCTCGGTGGGACGACACGTCTTCGGTGCTCGACTCCGCCGTCCGCCTCGTAGGCACCGCCTCGGTGGGACGGCACGGGTTCGGTGCTCGACCCCGCCGTCCGCCTCGTAGGCATCGCCTCGGCGGGACGGCACGTCTTCAGGGCCCCACTCCGCTGTTCGCCTGGTAGGCATTGCCTCGGCGGGACGGCACGTCTTCGGCGCTCGGCTCCACCGTCTGCCTCGTAGGCACCGCCTCGGCGGGACGGCACGGCTTCGACACTCGACCCCGTCATTCGCCTCGTAGGCATCGCCTCGGCGGGACGGCAAGTCTTCGGCGTGCGACTCCGCCGTCCGCCTTGTAGGCATCGCCTCGGCGGGACGGCACGAATTCGGCGCCCGACTCTGCTACCCGCCTCGTAGGCATCGCCTCGGCGGGACGACACGACTTCGGCGCTCGACTCCACCGTCCGCCTTATAGGCATCGCCTCGGCGGGACGGCGCGGCTTCGGCGCTCGACTCCGCCGTCCGCCTCGTAGGCATCGCCTCGGCGGGACGGCGCGGCTTGGGCGCTCGACTCCGCCGTCCGCCTCGTAGGCATTGCCTCGGCGGAACGGCATGGCTTCGGCGTAGGATTTCGCCGTCCGCCTTGTGGGCATCGCCTCGGCGGGACGGCGCCGGATTCAGCGGAGGAGTTCACGGATTTCTTCGTAGGCATTGCCTCTGGGATCTGCAAGCTACCAGTTGCATCGGCTCACCACTCGGCACCCTCGCGCTTGCTGTCGGGGAACGGGGGGCTGTGGTGGTTGATCACGTCAGCTCGCCCATCGGGACCTCAGCGCTTGCTGTCGAGAGAGTACTATTGTGGGGGTGGCTCAACCCCCCATGACTGGGCCGTGCAACTAGTCCAACATGTAATAGGCCCAATAGTGTAGAGGAATATACCAGTGTAAATATACCAATGTACCCTCATATTTTGTAAGTACTAAGGGGTAGAATGGGGATTTCCTATTCTACCCCACTTATGTATATAAACCCCCAGGAGGGGCAGGAGGGGGGACATCCTCTCATTCTTACCAACTCTCGCATAGATATGGCTCTCCTCTTCCCTTTTTATTAGCCCTCTTCACTCTGTTTGGCCTGTAGCTACGACAGGTGCCATTCCTTCGGACATTAGATATATAGCAATCTCCTTTTCTTAACCATCTGTTGGCAAGCCATGCTTCGGTTAGTCAAAGCCGTGCCTCACATTTGGTCGGGACCAAAATTTGTAGAGGAAATACAGGGTAGCTTGCCATGAGTACTGGGTTAAACAAGCAGAGTGTGCACCGCAAGTGAAGGTACGTTGCTAGCACAGTGCTTATTCCAATGCTCATTCTGCTCAAGTGAAGTGTTCATCCAAAAAGATGACCAATATTGAAGGCAAACAACTTGTATTGTCCATTGAGATGATCACATGCACAGATGCGCGCACGGCCCCACTGAGTTGGGCTGAAAAATAGTGGCTTATGGCTGAAATCGCATTATAATTGACTGAAATTACACTGCAATTGAAAGTAGCTTATTTGGCGTAATTAACTTTAAAAATAGAAAAAATATATTAGCTCATTACGGACAATACAAATAAATACAGGAAAAAGAACCAGTAAAAAAGCTAAAAAAGTCAAAAGTTTAGAAAAAAAAAATAAATTTTATAAATAATAAAAAATAAGTTAGAAGTCAGAAATTCAAACCAAAATAAGGCAGCATACTAACACATTTCTGATGCTCTGTTCGTGCAAAGCTATCGTACCTCTTGACTTGGGTTGGCAGTGGATTGTGATGGACAGTGAGCTTAATCCTCGTATGAAGCAACTTGCAGAAGCCAGCAACATCAATAATGCTGGTACCTTTGTCATTGTTTCAAGTTCTTTTAGATGCCATTTGATTAGATTGAAATAAGCTATTTTATAGTTAAAATTATATTATAATTGCTGAAATTACACTGTAACTGATGATAACTTATTTAACGTAACTAAATTTAAAAACTTTAAAAATAAAAAAATAAGTTAACCTATCATGAACAATACAAACGAATATAGAAAAAAAACCGGCAAAAAAGCTCAAAAGAAGAAAAAACTAAAAAATTTATAAATAATAAAAAGTAAATTAAAAATTAGAAGTTTAAGTCGAAACAAGTAGGACTTAAAAGAGGCGTGTATATACCATGGATAAAAAGGCTCTTGCTGCGTAGAGGCGTGTACATACCATGGATAAAAAGGCTCTGCTGCGTTTGAACAGTGGGCATATTTACTCGTTCAGATTGAAGAAGTTATGGAGGGGTAACGTAAAAGTAGACCTACCTGACTCTGGCATTCAAGGCTGCAATGATGCCAGTGTTCTTGAATTGATTGTAAGGATTAAATGAGATGCAGTATGAGTAGTTAGTAGAACTGGCAATGCCCCACTCCACGAACTCAAATTTCGGTTTTCAAATGTCTGCAGCTCTCGGTCCAGAATGAACAAGGGAAAATGAATACGACATTGGTTGAATTGTTGTGTTAAGCTGCCACTTCGCGACAATTTAGTATTACAATTTTGTTTGAATCCATCCAGTGTAAAAATTTCAAATTTTATGGTCGTCCGTTTGCTGCTATCTCAGATCAGAAATTACCCTGAAGAAGAAACCTTTCCGAAGCCATGTACAGTGAAAACAAGCAAAGCAAGTAGTACTAGACACAATAGTGAAAGGCTCTGCAGAAACATCTGAAAAATTCTTAGTAAAATCCTTTACCTTGTATTCACCCATTCTTCCACAGTTCCACCCACCAAATTCTGCAAATCAACTGCAAACTCCACTCCCCGCGTGTACGAATTAATCTAATGTTGCACAGGCGATCAGCACATGCGCGCGCGCGAGCATGTGTGCGATCGAACGAGACAAGAACGATCCTAGCTAGGAGCAGCAGGAGCCAAGAACTCTGCGAGCTTAATTCACAGGTGGCCTCTGATCCACAGCAGCGTCCGCCTCGCGAACGACGGCGCCTCGTCAGCCCTCGAGCTGAGCCCGTTGCCGCCGCAGGCGGCCGTGGCGGACTCGAGGTCCCAGTCCGCGACGCTGCCGCTCGCGCTCTTCTCGCTCTTGTCCCACACCGACACGTTGTACTCGGACTCGGTGACGGGGCTCACGACGTCGGGACGCCGCTTCGGCGCACCGACGTCGCTCGCCGCGCGCTGGAGCGCCGAGGAGAGCCGGAACGACGATGCGCGGCGGGAGGACGAGCCTGACGGGGCGGCACTGGCGCCGGCGCCGTCCTTCCTCCGCAGCCCGGCCCGCATCCATATCTTGGAGATGGAGAAGCTCTCCTTGTCCATCGTGGGCTTCGGCAGCAGCTTGCCCGGCGCGTCGAAGCCACGGAAGCCTTCCCGCTTGGAGTGGCAGTCGCACTCCGAAATGGCGACGCGGTGCCCCGGCATCCGCGTCGCCGGCCGCTTCTTGTCCGGCGGCTTCACGGCGACGCGGAGCATGGAGCTCTCGTCCATGACGTACTCGTAGGTCCCCATAGAGAAGCACCGCCTCACGTCCTGGTCCGTGTTGGCGCTGCAGCTGCCGCCTCCTTCGGTGGCCTGGCTCCTGAACTTGCCGAGCTTGACGGGGACGACAACCTCGTCGTTCTCCGCGACCTCTGCAGCATGCTTCTGGTACTGCCCTGCTTCTTCTTGCCCCACAACGAGGCTGAGGCGAGCAGAGGACGCCGCGTCGAGGCGATCGGAGACGGAGCCCTCCGAGCCGGACTCGAGCACGAATACCAGCGGGCTGCAGCCGCCGCCGCGGGGCGAGAAGTCGGCGAGGAGGCTGCGGCGGCAGAGGGGGCAGGTGGAGTGCGACAGCAGCCACGTGTCGATGCAGTCGACGTGGAAGGCGTGGCTGCACTTGGGGAGGAGGCGGAGGCGGTCGTCGTCGGCGAACACGCACAGGCAGACCGCGCAGTCGAAGGGGTCCTTCCCGCCGGCGCCGACGACGGCGCCGTAGAGGAAGACCGGCAGCGCGTCGATGAAGGACTGGTCGACGCCGGCGTCGTGGAGGTGGAACAGCTGCTGGAGCTGCCCGTGGAAGGCGGTCGCGTTCGTGTCGCCGCCGTCGGCGTCGCCGGGGTCACGCGGCGCCGGGCGGAGGAGGAACCGGACGAGCAGGTGGAGGAGGCCGGAGACAAAGAAGATAACAGACAAGATCAAGATGATGAGGAGGATGCTGGGGCTGATCCTGCTCTGGAAGTCCGCGTCGAAGGCCGCCGGAGGCTGCGGAGGGGGCGGCAGTAATGGCGGGGGTGGCGGAGGCGGGAGGTAGGGGAGCGGGAGCTGGAGGGGAGACGTGGGGGGCAGGGCGGTGTAGACTGTGTAGTTGATGGTTTCATGCATGGTGTAGTGGCTCATGGCGGCGACCGGGCTCGATCCAGAGACGGAGTGGAAGAAGATAATTGGAGGAGGGGCTCGCTCACCAGTCGGCAATGGCGGTGTCGTGCGGCGTAAAGCTCACCACCATGCACCTCCTTCCTTGAAACCTGTGGCCTCTTGTTGTGTATCCTCTCCTCTTCTTGTTGAGATGGAGACAGAAGCGGAGCAGCTCATCCTTGTCCTTGGGGAGCTTGTTGTGTTTGATCTTTCAAACAAGGAAGGAACAGAGTTAATTGGGACAAAAAGGTGTGTATGTTGGTGTGGGGGTGCGTGGGCGCGGGGGGCAGTGAATGTATGGGGGGAGGATGGATAAGAGCAGTATAATAAGGTTTAGTCAATAGACTATAGCAAATATAATATCAACCAAATTTTACATAGCAGAGAGAGAAAGGAAGAGAGAGAAGGAAGCTAGCTACTAAATTACAGCTAGCTATAGCACGTAAAAATATGCATTTCACTCTCTTACACGTGGGGCCAAATAGTTATTGTAATAGCTACCTTATTGTATGAACTATTTTTTTGAAGGCTATAGATGAAATAGACAAGTGTTATAGCCATTAGTTGACTATACTATTGTACTTGCTCTTAATGTGGGGAGAAAACGGAGGAGAGGAGGCCAGAAAAAGGGGTAATGATAAATGAAAATGATTTTTCTTTATCAGAGCACTAGTTACAGAAATATTTTTCGATAGCGTTTATTGAGTTTTTTGCGCTATCTATTTCACACAGCACAGCAGCCTATTATGTTAGGGAACAGTAGGCAATCTACTCATATTTCAACGCTACCTCGTAGCAACAACGTTCGGCCCAAACGCCAATGGAACACTGAAAGCTCATTTGCAGTAGGAAACTGTTTGATTTTTCCAATATGAAGTTAATTGTAAATCAGATCCATCTTGTTTTCATCCTATCATGTGATACAGAGGAGGGAATTGATGTTAAAATGGAGACGCATGACAGAACAAGGGGGTGGGTTTGCAAAATTAGTGCGCTTGTACTACTACTATGTACTCGTACAACAATGTCACAGCGGTTGAATATTTTGCTCCAATGAGCTTCTGGTTCTAACATCTATCTTTAGGCTTTTATTTTCTTAATTTCATCATTTTAGATTTTTGGTTTTTGGTTTTTTCCTTTATTTATTTGTATTATTCATGATGATATAACTTTTTATTTTTTAATTTAATTACGCTGAAAAAGCTAAAAACAACTACAATATATTTTTAGCCATTATAGTGTAAAAAAACAGAGTGTCTTTTCAAATGAGCACTATGAGCCTTTTTCTTTTCGGCTTCTAAAAACTATTTTTCGGCTTTCTTACAGTAACTAACTATCAAACGGATGATTGTATAAGTTGATTGTATACGGTAACGACTTCATTTATATTGGTCAAAACCGTATGTGAATTCCTGTTACTTTGTACTCTCTCACACCAACAGCTCAAAAGTAATAAGTCACAGCTAAAAACAATAAGTCGAAGTGAAAAAGAACATGCCTGTTAGGTTTTGTATGTTTAACTTGTTACTCGTATTATGATATATTTAAACTTATTAAACCAAACCAATGCATTGAGAGCAATAAACAAGTGCAAGTACTCTCATTCCTAACATAATGTACTAACGGTTAGGGTTCCTATAGCTAAATAACCAAGGTGGTGTAGAGTCTTATGTCAAATCCAAGTCAGGAGAAGATGCTTGGTTGGATCTTAGGTAACCTAATTTCATGAGGGATCACGTGAGAAAGTCCAGAAATATTTATCATAAATCATTGTTAATAAAATGTTGAGTTGAAATTTAAATTTGTTAAAGATTTGGATTTCTAGTTTGCTGGGTTTAGTTCCTCTATCAGGGAACTGGTTTGATCGGTATGTAGGACCGATCAGATCGCTGGACTTGCCCAGTCAGGCAGTTGTGTAGGAGTGGTCTAACTGGTTGCTGAGGTAGTGGTCTGACCAGCCACTTGGTGGTGGTCGGACGGCTAAATTTTGAATTTCAGCTGTAAGTTCTAAATTTTAGGAATTTAATCGTAGATCAAGTCAAATTGCTCTAGGTCAGTACACTCGTGTTACATGAAGTATGTTTAAGCTAATGTGGGTCAAGTTATGATGAATTTGTATCTGAAAATAATTTCTTAGTTTTTAGATGTGCAGAGAAACTTGAAGTCAATTATAGTCAACGATGAGGACCAGAACAACACTCATGGAGGAGTCGAGATCCAGAAGGGTCAAGGATGTTGGGTGAGATAGTTGAGCTCAAGCATGGCATAATGAAGACAAGAAATATTGAAGGGATGGTTTGAGCGATGGGTTGCACCAAGTGGTTTAGTCGGTCCAAGTAAGGTGTGGTCCAGTAGGAACTAGAGTGAGAGAGATTTACCGATGCGTGGCAAGCCATTGGTGAACCTATATGTGGTAAGCATGGCGATTGTTTGCTAGGGGAAGAGAAGATCGAGTCAAGATGAGGGTATTTTGGTAGTTGGCCAAATATCAGAAACTTTGCTGGATTAAAACTGCTACGTTTGAGTGGTGCTTAGAAATGCAGTTTAGGTCTAGGAGATGGTGAGAAAGTCATGTGGATCAAAGGCTAATGACTTTGTGGGTTCGGGTTTATGTGCTTTGAAAAGCATGCATGAGTTAAGTGTGAGTCTAAAACCCGTGTTGTGTGGGGTTAACAGGTTTTCCCTAATTATGGTAGTGGATAATATCCATTAGGTTAGATTTGGGCTGGTTGTTCCATCTATTAATAGATTGGGGATGAAAGCTTGCAAACCAACCATCCCAACCATTTTATTCTTGAGTTCTAGAATTAGGGTTTGAGAGAGAAGAGTGAGTGTTGTGGTGTGCTCTCTTATGCTCCGTATAGAGTGGCTGTAAAATATTCATTCTCAAGTAGCAATAAATCAACTTTGCTCTTTCCTCATAAAGTCTTAATGTTTTGGTTGATTTGCTCTTGTTCTGTTACTTTGTCTCTTCTCTTCCAAAATCGATCTTGTGCATGCCAAGGATGTGTAAGTGATGAATATGACTCATGTAGATCAAATCCAATCCATTTAGGCACTGTAGTTTACAAGATTTTGAAATTACCCAGTTCTTAGTTTATTAGGAACCACTCTAGAGGAATTTTGATCCAAGGGTCTTACCTTCGAATCTTTGGGTGGTCTTACTTGTTTTGATATATGAAAACTCATCTAGAGCCATCTTGACTATTCTTAATCTACGAGCAAGTTATTTCTCAAGTTTTTGAGATTTGCTTGATTTTGGTGCAAGTTTGCATGTTTTGAGGAAATGTTAGAACTTTGGCTAAAATTTATATAATCCTTGGATGGAATAGGTTTCTGAGACTCTCAACAAGGTGTGTACAAAGTTTCACATCTTTTGATCATAGATTTTGAAGTTTGCACCAAAAGTGGTTTTAGCCTAGGCTGATTTTCTATTCTGGGTATAGAGTAGCGGCCAGACCACTCCTAGGCCCAGTCAGATTGGCCACTGGTGAAATTGGTGGTTTGTGGTCGGGCAGACCGCTCACCGGTCAGACCGCACCTACAGTGGGGTTTTGGCCAGGGCTGATTTTGAAGTCTTTGCTGTTTTGGGTTATTGCTTGGATTTACATTGTCAAATATGATCTTCATAGTTCTTTAGTTATAGGAGTGAAAGATTTCTAAATACTTGGGGGATATTTTGAGAATGTATCATTCACCCTCCCTATGTTGCCATTGTCGTTCTTACAAGTGGTGTCAGAGCCTGATTAGGTCTTCTTGATAGATCTTAACTAGTCTTAGAGCCATAGCTTCAGACAAGTATTTCACCAAGTCATTGGTCTTCGATGGGGTTGACTATTCCTATTGACATGCTCAGATGGTAGCCTATATCCAAGACCAAGGGTGACTACTTTGGAAGAAAGTAAAGAGAGCTTATGATATGCCTGCCGATGACTAGGTCATTTCGACAAAATACTGTGGATGTAGAGGCTAACAACAAGACACACAACTACTTGATTTAGGGGCTTGGTAGATCTGAGTTTGAGCGAGTATCTCACTTAACATCTCCTCACAAGATCTGAAAGACCCTCACTGACTACCATGAGGGCTCTTTGGTAATCAAGAAAGTGCGACATAATCGATTTTAGAAATAATACTCCAAGTTTGAGCATAAGTCTATGAATCTTTGGATGATTTATTTTTTGGGTTCACCAAGATTATCAGCAACCTTTGTGAGGTTGGCTTGACTTATTATGAGTATGAGAATGCATGACAATTTCTTGGTGCCTTAGATGTGAAAGTTTAGGTGATGAAGATTGCATTCATCAATAACAACACTGTCATGAGTGAGCTTACCATGGATAACCTCTATTCGAGGTTGAAGATGTATGACATTTGCTTCATCCCCCTAAGACCGATCGATGGCTCTTGTAGTCGATCCCCACTCAGAGCAGTTTTTTTAGTCATTTGGATTTTATTTCTTCTGGGTTTTCCTTGTCCAACTTGCATGCCTTGAGTGATGAGCAGTTGGAGATACTTTTAAAGGATGACTTAGTACTCCTATCCACCAAATTCATAAAAACCTATAATAATGTGAGGAATCAAAAGAGGAGTGGCCCCTTCACTTATTTCGAGTGTGGTGAGCTGAACTATATTTGGGCCAAGTGCCCTAAGCTTGAGGGCAAGGAGGAGGACTTCTGGAGGTGTCCTCAAACTCACGACGTGAAGTCCAAGAAGACCAACTTGTAGGATTGACAGTGGCAACATGAGCAATGTGGACTCAATGACGGAGGACGACGAGGATGACTCTCAAGGCAAGAAAATAACCCAGGACTTCACTGGCATGTGCTTCATAGCCGATGAAAACATTACCAATGATACCATCAACGATGACACTCTTTACAATGATCCCGATGAGTTATGTCCCTCGACCGAGGATGAAGTGTGTTCTTGTTCTAACTGAAAGAGAACTTAAGAAAAAAGCTAAGAAAATCAGGATTTTATGGTTGATAATTTCAACTTAGAAATTGCTAGGCTCAAATTCTTGATTCCTGATTATGAAAATTGTGATTATTGCCTTGCTTTACACTTTGAGTTGGATAAGCTTAGGATTACACATTCTTCTATTATTAGCCAACTTATATATGTTAAGGATGAATTAGCAACACTCAAGTCTAGCAATGGTCATGTTGGCGTAGGTGTTGTTGCTTTAGGTGCTATTGCTTCATCTTGCTCTAACTGTACTTTACTTGAACTAAAACTTGAAAATGCCACTAAAATCTTGCTTCAATTCAATCCTAAATATTCATGTTTTCATTATGAGTTTAGGGAGCAAAAATTGAAAGAAATAATTGAATTGCTTTATCATTCTAAAGCCGATTATTGTGAAAATTATCCTAAGCACACTAATGAAATTGAAGCTCTTAACAAGACACTTGAAGAAAAATGTAAAAAATGAAAACTCTTATCCATGACTGTATATAAGAAATCTATTAATTCTATTGCTTGTGTATTTTGTGCTAAGATTGAAAATGATTTAAATGAGATGCATGAGGTATTTAGAGTTAAATTTGAGAAGCGGCTGGGTAGGATTATAGATACTTCCTGTGTGTCTTGTGGGGCTTCGAAAGTAGTGGTAGCTACCCACAAATAGAGATATGCTAGGGCAACCAAGAACATTGAGTGTACCACATATGCCAATCTAGCAAAAAATGACTACCTCAAGAAGATCTTTGGAAGATTTTCTAGTGGAAAGAAAACCTCAACATGATTCTCGACCAATATAAGGCGAGTGTGAAGAATAGAAGTCTATAATTTAACTCCTTAGAGCATTCCAGAAACCACCCACCTAAGGTAGTAAGATTTGTGGAGAATGGTAAGTTTGAGGTCAAACCACCTTTGTCCTCAAAGATTGCGTTTAAGTCAGCCAGATTTGCTCAAACCCCTTCTAGCAAGCCAGACGCTTCTACATCAACAAGTACAACTTCTCAAAAGGTCAAGTACCAGTGCACCTTCTGCAAGAAGGATGGGCACTTTATTGAGTTTTGCTTCTGCAGGGTCAAGTTTGAGAGCAGAGAGCAGGTATGTGCCTTGAGATCCATTAGAGGAGTTTCTTCACCCATGAGTGTCCTTAGAGGCAGACCTTCAGTTTTTAGTGCTTAGAGTTAGGCCTAGGTTTGTAGACTACTTGTTTGACTCCTTTGGTGGAGCTCAATCACGAGTAGCTTCTGGATAGGCGAGTGCCAATCTTTTAGTTAGACCGATTCAGAGAGATCTAGGTAGTTCTCTTATGCATCCTCAAAATTTTCATGCTAACTTTCATACTACTACTTTTTCTGTTGTTCCTACTTATCGTGTTACTCAGTACTACATTTCTAATTCTTTCATTTTAACCCTTGTACTGAGGCACCGATGTCTTATGTTTCTGCCCTGTAGGTCCATCGTGCGAGGGAGGAGGACGTGTGGCTTGTTGACTCTGGGTGTTCTTGGCACATGATTGAATATTCTCGTTGGTTCTCCTCCCTCACTTGTGAATTTGGTGACGAGTTGATTACTTTCGGGGATACTTCTACTGGGACCGTGATGGCTAAGGGCTCTATGCACGTCAACAACAAGTTCATTCTCAAGGATGTCGTTTTAGTAAGTAAGCTGAGGTATAATCTACTATTTGTTTCTCAGCTTTTGGATAAGGGTTTAGAGGTGAGGTTCAAAAGACATTAGTGCAGAGTTTGTGTTTGGGATCTATATATTGGAGAAGGTTTTTAATGCTGATTTCATTGTCACTTCCAGCTCTAGTCCTAGGTGTCTCGTGGCTTCTGATTCTCATGATCTAGTAATGTGGCATCATAGGCTTGGTCATATAGGTTTCGATCACTTAAGTAGAGTCAGTAGCTTGGATCCTATTAGAAATTTGCCTAGGCTCAAGAGTTACAAGGATCTAGTTTGCTCAACCTGTAGACATGATAAGATGGTTACTGCTTTTCATCCACCTCTTACTATGGTGATGGCCATTGCACCTGGACAACTCTTACACTTAGACATTGTTGGTCCTTCTAGTGTCTAGTCTAAGGTGGAAAGTGGTATATGCTTGTTATTTTAGATAACTTCTCTAGGTATTCTTGGATGTATTTTCTTACTTCTAAGGATGAGGCGTTTGGTTGTTTTAGGGAGTTGGTCCTTAGATTATTTGTTGATCTCTCAGGAGCTTTGAGAGTCATTAGGAGTGACAATGGAACTAAATTCAAGAATTTATCTTTTGCCATTTTCTATGCTAAGTGATATCTAGAGAACCAATTCTCTTCTCCTAAAGTTCCCTAGCAAAATGGAGCTGTAAAGAGGAAGAATAGAACTCTAATGGAGATGGCTAAGACTTTGTTGGATGAGCATAGCACTCCTAGAAAGTATTGGGATGAGGAAATATCCACTGCTTGTTATGTGCCTAACATGGTGCTTCTAAGATCGTCCTTAGACAAGACTTCTTATGAGTTGAGATTCGGTCGTAGGCCAAGCATCTCTCATTTTAAGATCTTTGGTTACAAGTGTTTTGTCAGGCACCCAGATTTTACAATCCGGATTCCTCTGTGATTCCACCGCACTATTCCCTGGATCAGTAGATAGTGCTCACAGTTTACAGTTCTGAATATCAAAATACATATCATGCGGAAGCGTAAATATAATAGTAGACTTACTCATGGGCCGATTAGGCCGAAATCATTAAATTGCAGCAGCGGAAGAACGAAGCATGCAAGTGAGACCTTCAGGACATGCCCACAGGCAGCCAACTGGAAGTTCGCGACCTAGCCCTTGTTGACTTCATCTTCTTCTCCATCATAACCAAAAGCGCTGTTGAAGCGTAGTGATCTGATTCCTGCTTCTGGATTTGTTATGAGAGCAAGTGTGGGCACACTAACCACCGTGCTCCGCGAGCCAATACACAGGATGCAAATAAATAGTATGCATAGCTTATCAAAGGAGAGGCTCGGGTTATTTTATTTGCCGAAAATCGCTTTTAGTAGCATTATTATTATTATTATTAAATCATAGTGTTATTGTTGCTACCTAAACTCCACACAACAATTTCCATAAATGACTTAATCCATCAAAAATGCACATTCTTTATTGACTGCTGTCTAAGACTCCAAACAGCGAGTGACATCATTTGATTGGTCCACCGATCTTACTCTTTCTATGTTGATTGCTATCTGAGATTCTAAACAGTGGGCGACATCATTTAATTGATCCACCGAACACACACTTTCTATATTCAGTGCTGTCGAAAACTCCAAACAGCGAATATCATCAATTATTCAATCCATCAATCAATTGCTGCCTAAATCTCCAAATAGCTAGTGACATCATTTATCCAAAATCATTTAATTAATCCACCAATATCTTTTGTATTCTAAATTCCTAACAATCTAATCCTTTTGTTATTGATCCACAACCATAATTTGCACTTCCAATAATCAACCTTATTTTCCATTATCTATCTCTAATTAATTCACTAGTATACCTCCACCAAAAATATCAACAATCAAGTCTACGACTCACTAGTATACATCCACCGAGAATACACTTTATCAAGATTGTAACCCAATAATTATTATTATTCCTCCAAAATTCTCAGAAATTCAATTCATCCATCTAGTATTTGATCCAATCCTATTAATCCCATTATCGCCAACATCTTCCAAGAATTTGTATTAGTTATCAGTGTTGTAATCCAGCAATTACCTTTGCACTCCCTAATTCTTCAAAAATCATTTAAATCAACTCTCTAACCTATATATATATTCATTTAGGCTCCACCAATTTATTTCTCCCAGAATCCGCGCTATCATTTTCACCATTATGATTAACATGAATCCACAACAACTTTATACTGTTAACACCATCAACCATCTGCATTTCCCGCGACTCTATCAATTCTTCCTGATATTTTACTTTGTGAGATGTATTAACATTATTCAGAAATATAATACATAGAAATTTCTTGAGACCTAGCAGTTTTGCACAAAAACATAATGTATAAAGGAATACAATAATAATAGCGATCCAGATTCCATCCACCATTACATGGCATCCTTACCATATGCTAACATTTCAGCGTTATAACCGCTTACATTACCACTGGGACGACACCCAGGACAACTCAAATCAGGACTTTCCACTGCCCTCCACTTTTTCCATTTCCACCCACAAGGTTGTTTTTGAAACAGAACTATATCTGGTTAAGTTCCCATGTCCGCCCTTGACCGTGGGCACGGCTATTCGAATAGTTTTGACTCTGCAGAGTTTGCACACTTTCACCACAAGAGATAATCCACTCGTTGCCCCGCACGATTCCTTAGTCGTACGGTTGAGCAGACCATCACAGTAACCGTTCAAAGTACCTCGCCCCTTCCATCATTTCACCCTATGGGTCGTTCCCACTTGCGGTGGGTCCCATACGTTGTGCGGGATGTTCTCCTTCTGAACGTCTAGCAGCTGGCTACCCCCTGCTAGCCTGCTACAGCAGAACTTCACCCTCTACGAGTCTCCCATTCAAGCCGTCTCACAGACAACCGCTTGCACGACCTCACCACCTCCACCTGTGAGGATGACTTTCAGGGTCCGGCAAATTTAATAAGCCAAGTTGTACTTTACAGACTTGTGGTTGTACTGTTTTACATAAGAGGTCATGACAAGATTCAGACCTTAGTAGTATCTGGGCGGTTCTACCACAAACCACACTCTCGTGCACCCCTGCACCATACCCTCGAACCATCCGCCCAGATAAATAAGCAATTTGAGGTTTCTGGGAATATAAAATAACCATATCCAACATACACCAGTCATTACCACCATGACCGCCCAACCAATTTTTCTCAGGATTAAAAGTGATACTTGGGCGCTCTCGCGCCCATGAGTATCTAAGCAAGACTAAGCATGGTATATAATTACGGACTTATTTTTGAAAAGTTATTATTTTAATTTTACTAGGGCGACAAGGTTCACACATTCAAATATTCCAAAGGAGATGTAATATTAATCAAGGAAAATAATGGGCATATAACTAGAATCTTGAATTAATCATGTATTTGCTCCTAAAATAACAGCATGCAATTTGATATTTTAAACAAAAGTAATTTGCAGGAAATGTAGGATCAACAAGATCAAAGTATTGACTTGCCTTGCGCGGTTTACCGCGGTCTTGAGCTCACACACTGCTTTCCCCTTGAGCTTTTGGTCTTTTTCTTCACTTCGCTCTTGACCTCGCTTGATCCCTCGATTCTTCAGGACTTCCACTTCTAATTACGCGCTAAACAACTGGATACCCATGAAGGAAAATAACTCAAAAGATCCAAATAACTCCATTTGAACTTAATAACTTTTATTATGATTAAATAGGTGATTTGAGACAAGGTTGGTTGGGCGCGGAGTATTGTCAGAGTCAGAAGGGTTGAAGCGGAGCGATAAATGTCTGAGGGAATTTTGCTAAGATGGAGGTTAAGGAGGGTTCATGGTAAAGGAATATTCACGGGAATATCCTGCTTAGAACTCGGAGATGGATAGGTATAGCCAATGATAGAATGCCATATCTCGATCTTTTAAGAATTAGGTGTATATCAATTTAACTTATCGAATTAATCTCAGAGTTTGTGTTTGTGGCATTTCACACTGTAATATTTTATGTGAGTTTCACTGTCAATTAATCAATTTATTAATTAAATGATTAACACCCTAATTTATTATCACTTGGAACTATTTATTTAGTCATTATTATTTAAATGGTTATCACCAGACGATTTCTATTTCTCATTGACCCGTGACCACTGAGCTATTCTAGGGTGACCTAGTGGACTATTATGGGTTCTAAATACAACTCGGATATAAATACCATTCCTAGCTATGCCTAGTATCCTTGGACTTCAGGTTACATATTAGCGTGATTATTTTTAATTACTAATGACCCACATCTATTATATTCTAATACTATACACTAGTATGCCCTTTTAATTAGAGTCTTTATGGCATCGACATCTTTATCCATTTACTTAGCGCTTGGCATAATTTTAATCGCAATTAGGGGTGGATATCGAGCCAACTGCTCGTCTTATCGAGCTTTTTCTAAAATTGGCATATTTTGATTTAATATCATTTTACGGATAATTTAAAAAGTATTTTTAGAAACGAGCTAACGAGCCGAGCCGAGCTTGAGCAAAATTCAAATTCATTTGAAATCAACTCATTTTAATGTTTAACCAATTAACAAGTATAATTGAAGCAATTTTGAACCGAGCCAACGAGCCCACTAACGAGCTTTTTTTCCACCCCTAATCGCAATTACACTCTTATTTACTTGAGGTCAAGCTTGCTATACAAGTTATATTTCAATACTGTTATTTTACTTAAATTTACTACTTGAGATTTGCTTAATGGTAGTATTTTAATGTTAGGACATATATTTTAATTACAATTAAGGGTAATCTTTAGTCTAAAGCCTTGCTTTTATAGCTAAACATGATATCCAATATCTTTATGAAATTTTGGAGAATTACCCAAAGTCATCTTTTATTAATACCTTTAATTAAATTTTAGAGTTTAGTTAAATGTTCCAAATACATTAAGTACTTATATGCCATTTAATCTATTATTAAGTCTCAAATAATCTTATTTTATATCCTAATCAAATCTTTGTATCTTCCATGGAATTATTTCTGATTTTTCTGGATTTTTCTAGCTGCAGTCGGCCTAGCAAAAATTAACACCAAAACCTATTCTAATCATTGCGGTCTGGGGGGAATCGAACGCGGGTCGGCGGACTGAACGCGAGCGCTATTAACCAGTCGGCCTCTCTGTGTTACCTGAAGTAAAAGGGGGAGGAGTTGTGGAAGAGCAGAGCGGCAGCAGTGTCCAGAAGCAGAGGAAGCCGGGGGCGGCGTACGGGCGGTGGTGCCGGCGGCGAGGGTCAGCCGGAGAGGAACCTGGGAGGGCTAAAATGCGTTCCCGGGGCCGTGGGGATGTCGGCGGGGAAGTCGATGAGGACCGGGGAGTACGGCGGCGTGCGGCGGCGGCGGCGACTCGGGGAGGAGCTTCGGCGCCGGCGAGGTACGGTCTTCGGGAGGCGCGGAGAAGGCCGGGAGCAGGTTTACGACGTTCCGGGGATGATGTAGGTGGCTGTAATTGGGTTCTTATGGCGGGAATCGACGGGGAGGCCTATGGCCGGAGCTGGGGAAGAAGAGCGGTGCCGGCGGTGGAGAGGGCGTCCCAATGCAATTACTTGGAGGGAGAGGGAGCTGGGAGTGCGGGGGAGACAGGAGCGCGCTCAGGCACTCTTATAGACGCGCGAGAAGGGCTGCCCTCGGGAGGCTTGCCCGTGCGGTCCCATCGGTGAGCGGCGGGGCAGTGGCAGGCGCAGGCGGCGAGCAGAGCAGGCGATCTTGCGGAAGGATTTGGCATGATGCCCTGGCGACGCACGTGCTGGAGGTCCGAGCGTCCAACAGAAAAAGAGATGCACGATGAGACCAGACGGCCGCGTGGGGAAAAAGAGGGCAGCGGCACAGATGGCGTGGCGGGTCCAACGGTCGAAAGTAGCGATGTCCGAAGGTCCGAGTGTGGTCGACTGATGGTCCGAAGGGGGAGGAGGCGGGCTGGGCTGCGAAAGCGAGCGCGAGGGAGCTACGACCCGGCGAGAGAAGGAGAGCGGGATGGGGTGGAGAAGAAGAACAGTAGGGGGAGGGCCGCTCGGGCAGGGAGATGAGGGGAGTAGGTGGGCCGCGCGGTAGCTGGAGAAAAGTGGGGGTTGGGCTGGGCCGACTTGGCCTGGTCTGACCCCCCTCTCATTCATCATTTTTTATTTAATTATTTATGTAATTACTCGTTGGTGTTTACTTTTATATATATATATATATATATATATATATATATATATATATATATATATATATATATATATATATATATATATATATATATATATTTATATATATCTATATATACACATTCTTATTAATTACTGATTTACATAAGTATATCCCCTTTTATAGTTATTTTATTTGCGCATACCCTTTTTATGTCTTTGTTCATTTTGCTAGGCCCTTTTGCAATATTTTTGTTAATATCAAGATTTTATGGTTTTTTAATTCAACTTTCTCCCTCCTTTTATGGATCATCTTTTTAAAATTTATTTTCCTATTAATTGAACATGTTTGTTCCTTTCTTGTATTTCTTTAGTTTTATTTTTGGGAACCTTAGCCAAATTTCCAAATTCAAACAAAACACACTGCAAAATAGTTCAAAAGCTTCATATTCCTGAATTTAAATTTTTAGGATGTTACATGTTTCGTTCTAAAATATAGAAACTTAGATAAATTTGAATTAAGATCTTCAAATGATATTTTTGTTGGATATCATGCTCATACTCGTGGCTATCGTATCTTATATTTGGGTACTAACAAAATATTGGGGACTTGTGAAGTCACTTTTAATGAGGCTAGTTCTGGTACTAGACTTGATAGTGCAGGTACACAGGTACATAGTGATCAGAAGAGCATTTTCATCGATGACAGGACTTGGAGGATGAGGATCTAATTCCTCCTCTTGCTACTTCTGAGTTGGTTGCAAAGCCTACTTCCACTACTTGAACTTCAGTTGAGTAGCCTCCTCCTACCTACATCGATGCTTTGAGTGGCTCTACTCATACCTCTACAATCCATGAGGTAGAGGTCACACCTACACCAGGACCACCACTTCATATTCAATGACAACACTCTCCAGAGCAGATGATTGAGGATCTCTATGAGTGAGTTACTCACCCCAAGTTTATTTCTCCAGATTCCTATGTTCATTATGCTTTTGTTGCATCCTTTGAGCCTCGAGATATCACTAGTACTTTATCTAATATCTCTTGTATCAATGCCATGCATAAAGAGATTGAGAACTTTGAAAGAAACAAGATCCAGTTCTTAGTTGAACCCCCTCTTGGTCATAATGTCATAGGAATAAAATAGGTATTAAAAAATAAGAAAGTGAGGATGGGTTAGTGGTTCATAACAAATCTAGACTTGTAGCTTAGGGTTTCTCTTAGTAGAGGGCTTAAACTTTGAGGAGACCTTTATATCTGTGGCTAGATTAGAAGCCATTCATATTCTGCTAACATTTGCTATGTCTAAGGGCTTTAAGTTATATTAAATAGATGCCAAGTGTGCATTTCTTAATGGTTTCATATAAGAAGAGGTCTATGTCGAGTAATCACCTAGATTTCAAAATCTTAAGTTCTCAAACCATGTCTTTAAACTCTCCAAAGCCTTGTATGAATTGAATCAAACTCCTAGAGCGTGATATAATAGGTTTAAGAGTTTCTTACTTAAAAATGACTTTAAAATGAAAATGGTGGATAAAACCCTATTCACTTTCAGGTATGGTAGTGATTTTCTTTTTATTCAGATTTATATGGATTATATAATTTTTGGTGGCTCCTCTTGTGCTTTGGTGTCCAGATTTTTAAATACAATGAGCAGGGAATTCGAGACGAGTATGATGGGCAAGCTGATATTTTTCCTCGATTTTCAAATCAAGAAAGTAAACGAATGTACATTCATCCATAAAAGCAAATACTCCAAGGACATTCTTTGGTGCTTCAACATGGGAAACAACAAGCCTATCACTACTCCTGTGGCCACTTCCACAGTTCTGGATCATGGTGAGGATGGCGAGCCCATGGACTAGAAAGAGTATCGCAACATGATTGGCTCCCTCTTTCATCTCACCGCTTTGAGGCCAGGCATGCACTTTATTGTGTGTCTCTGCGCTCAATTTCAGGCTTCCCCTTGTGCCTCATCGTCAAGCAGTGCACCACACTTCAAGTATCTTCAAGCCACTATTAACTTTGGACTCAGGTATTCTTATGCTTGCTCACTCTCTCTTTAAGCATATTTAGACACAGACTTTGCATGGTGTAGGATAGACAGAAAGAGTGCTTCAGGCACTTCTCACTTCTTATGCATATCTCTTGTCTCACAGTAATCTAGGAAGCAACCTTCTGTTGCACAGTCCACTAGTGAGGCGGAGCACATAGCCGTTGTTAGTAGTTGCTCTTAGGTTCTCTGCATCTTATCTATTCTGTAGGACTATAAGTTAGCTTTAGGTAGTGTTCTACTCTTGTGCGATAACACTAGTACTATTAATAGCCAAGAACCTAGTGTAGCATTCTAGGATTAAGCACATAGACATTAGGTATAAGTTCATTAGAGACCATATTGAGAAGGGTGATAGTGTCCTCCAGTTTATAGAGTCTGAGCACCAGGTCGCTGATATCTTCACCAAGGGTCTTGATTCTTTTTTGTTTGCTTCTTTGCGGGGTGAGTTAGGGATTCTTCTGACCAGTATGCGAGATTGGTTAGACTACTGGGCTTGCTTGGTCATACTGCTGTGCACGGGTGGTCTGACTGGTCACTGAGGTAGAGGTTTGATTGGCTGCTTGGTGGCAGTCAGATCGACTAAATTCTCAATTTCGGCTGTAAGTTCTGAATTTTGGGAATTTGATTATGGATCGAGTCGAGTTACTCTGGGTCAGTGTATTCATGTTGCATGAAGCATGTTTGAGCTAACTTGGGTTAAATTGTAGAGAATTTATGCCCAGAAATAATTTCTTGGTCTTGGATATGTAAGGAAACTTGGAGTCAACTATGGTTAATGACGAGGACTAGGACTATGCTCATGGAGAAGTCGAGATCTAGATCTGTCAAGAATACTAGGTGAAATGGTTGAGCTCAAGCATGGCATAAGAAAGGCAAGGAATATTGAAGGGACGGTTCAAGCGACATGTTGCACAAAGTGGCTTAGTATGTCCAAGTGAGGCATGATCTAGTGGAAACCAAAGTAAGAGAGATTTGCTAATACGTGGCAAACCATTGGTGCATCTACACATAGCAAGCATAGCGATTGCTTGCAAGGGAAAGAGAAGACCAGGTCAAAACGAGAGTATTTTGGTAGTTGGCTAAGTAACGAAAACTTTATTGGATCAAAATCACGGCGCTTAGAAAAGTGGTTTAGGTTAAGAAAATATTGAGAAAATTAATTATATCAAAGGCTAATGACTTAGCAGGTTTGGGCTCATGTGCTTTGAAAGGTGTGCATGAGTTAAGTGTGTCTAAAACCCATGTTGTGCGGGTTTAATAGGTTTCTCCCAATTGTGCTAGTGAATAGTAGTCATTAGAGTTAGATATGGGCTAGTTGCTCCATCTATTTAATGTGCTCGGGATGAAAACTTGCAAGCCAATCATCCCAACAATTTCATTCTTGAGTTCTAGGGTTAGGGTTTGAGGGAGAAAGGTGAGTGCTGTGGTGTACTATCTTATCCTTCCTGTGGAGTGGTTGTAAAATTTTCATCTTTAAGTAGCAATAGATCAGTTTTATTCTTCTCTCATGAAGTGTTCTTGTTTTGGTTGATTTGTTCTTATCTTGTTGATTATTTGCCTCTTCTCTCCCCTTCTTAATCTTGCCGCATACCAAAGATGTGTAAGTGATATAGATGACTTAAATAGATAAAATCTTATCTATCTAGGCGTTGTGGTTTGTAAGATTTTGAAGTTTCTCGGTTCCTTCTTGATTGGAGTCTCTCTTGAGGAATCTTGGAACGCAGGTCTTGGCTTCAAATCTTTACGTGGTCTTATTTGTTGTGATATGTGGGAACTCATTTAGAACCATCTTGGTAGTTCTTAACCAATGAGCGAGTTATTTCTCAAGTGTTTGAGATTTGCCTAGTTTTGTGTAATCTTGTATGTTTTGAAAAAATATTGAAAATTTAGCCAAGATTCATGCTATCCTAGGATGAAATAAGTTTGAGACCATCAGTAAGGTATGTGCATACTTTTACATCTTTTGATCATGAATTTTGAAGTTTACACTAAAAATAGTTTTGGCATAGGCTGATTTTCTGATTAGACCATTCACTGGTCGGATGGTACCTCTAGCGACGGTCAAATCGGTTATGTGCTGAAGTTATGCAGCTGGCTCAGAGCCCCATTAAATTCCTCCTAACCTTTTATGGCTGATGTTGCTTGGCAACGCTAAACTAACCAGTAAATTACACGTTAAGATGCTGACCAGGAGCATTCACTGACTAATGAGTACAGATAGGCAGAGCTGTTTGATGGGCTCCACGCCGAGCTACTTGAATGCACTAGGTTCACAGGTCAACTCGCCGCCGGAGCAGCTGTAGAATTAGTGGTAGTGCGGAGCATGGTTCGAAAATCTTTGTTAAAACTGGAGAATAGCTCTGCATGCATAAGTACATTTTTAGCCATGTGCTGGACCTAGTCCATATATAATACTCATCCCCACACCTGGGGTCAAAGACTGCAGTCATTTATGCCAATTTGCCCTTGCCATTTTCCAATAAAAAAAAGCTGAAATTGCCAGTTCTAGAAATATTGTTGGATTTGCTAGTTTTGGAACACAGAACATCGTAGTTCTTCAGGTGAAAAAAATGTGCTGCTATGGTCTTTATTATACCACCAAGCTTTATATATATTGGGACAAAACCTTTGAATATGTACAGAGCCATAAAAAACAAACATTATGCGTGTGGGTGCGGTGAACAACAATGGATAAGGCTATATATAATAGTGTGATGTTAGCTGTCTATAAACTTTGTCATGTATAATATGAGATGATACGGAGGAAAGAAAGGGAGCATAGATAGTTGAGTCGTCTATTATATAATAGTCGACTGTAACACGACAAACAAGACACATTGTGTCATGGAGAAACTGTCTATAGAGATATATAAAAAGATAATCTATTGTATGAGTTACCTTTAGTATCATCTATAGATGATATGAAAGATATTATAGATAATAGTTTTCTCTACCATTATATGTACTCTAAAGAGGACCAGATAATAAACAATTAATTGGATCTTTGCTATATTTGCAATGCCATAAAATCTTGAGAAAGAGCCCAAGCTTCCGGCCAGAGTTCTCTCTTTGCGGTGTGGTTTGGGCATCGCCGTCGCCCCTAAATGCGCTCTAACTCCCGACTTCAATGGAGATCCGTGGCAGTACATCAACGTCGGTGACGATCCCTCCAAAGAGAGCCGTGTATACATGGACGAAGGGGCAGTACATCTCCAAGGTACTGCCTATTTATTACCAAGTGATATTTGCCATGCATGGAAGGAGCTCGAGATGCATCCTTTTATTTGGGAAAAAAACGCTAGAAAGCGCCATGGGAATCTTTTTTTTTTGGTTCCTGGCCACAGTGTCACCGGATTCATTATCTCCAGCCATGGCACCGTCGTGTTTTGCCTTTCCCAACTACGGCACTGCTAGATCTGCTTGTCCCCTGCCTGATCCGGTCATCCATGGTGAAGAATAGCAGAGAGGGCCGCCAGATCTGACAACTGGAGGAGCTGAGACGCCGCCGTTGTCGAAGGGTTTACCATGCCTCCCGATGTAGAGGGAGGCCGGGGAGACGGTGATCCAACGGTGAGCGGTGGCAGAGGGTGTTGGCTGATGACGAAGGACGGAACAGCGAGATGAGGGCTAAGATAATATTAGGTTGGGCGAAGTGGCCAGCGGCGTGCGAGGGGGTGAGCTCGCTGATAGCCGTAGGGGCGGGGCAGCGGAGGAGGTGGGTAGAGCTGTAACTGATGTAGCAGCGATGGCAACAAAGGAGAAAGACAACAAAGATGAGAGATAGAGAGGGAGAAGGAGGGAGGAGCTATACCTAGTTCCTCCCTTTATTTGGATCAGCCGCAATGCAGGTTGAACGTACTGCTGCTGATCAACTGTACAGTCATGGACATGGACCACTTCAATTAATTATGGAACAGTTTTTATGGGCACAAGCAGTAAATTAAAGGTGACTAGTCACCTGCTCACGAAATGCAACGAAATTTATTGGATATATAGAGAATCATGCTATGGAAAAGAGCTAATCTGATCAATTGAAAAGTGAAGAGTGATGAGAAATTAAGAATAGGACGGTTAGAGGAGAAGGGACGTATAACCACCAACTCATTCTTTTATAATAGTAATGATATTAGCAGTAGCAAGATAATGTGAACCACCACAACCAGTGACCACATAAATAGGTAGTACAAGGACTTGTTCCGGGAATTTTATCAGAATTTTGTAGGACAGGACATAGTTTTATTTTTTGTTTTTAAGGGTGCACTAATTTTCTTTGAAATACAAAACAAAACATACTTTTCATTCCAAATAGGTCTAAGTATAGCTATTTTCAAGAATGCATGTTTCTATTGCGTGGGTCGCCAACTCCCTCCCCACCCAAAAGCTACTAAATATACCTATATGATCATATCGTAGGTTGCTAGCATTGGTACCTCCTTCGGCCTTCGCCTACCGTATCTATCACCAGAATTGTCAATTGTGAACCATGGTAAACCATAGATGGATTCTAGATGGTGTGTACATAAATATTATAGCAAACTAGAATTTTGTAGAACATGGCGCATTTTTATCTTTTTCTTTTTAAGGGCGCACCAATTTCCTTTGAAATGGATAACAAGACGTACTTTTCATTCCAAACAGATCAAAGTACAACTATTTTCAAAAAGGCATGTTTCTATTGCATTAGTCGCCAACTCCTTCCCCACCCAACAGCCACTATATATACTTATATGATCATATCATAGGTTGGTAGCATTGGGGACCTCCTTCGGCCATCGTGTATGTAAGGTAAGGAGATCGACTAGAGGGGTGAATACACATTTTAAAAATCTCTTTAGCTAAAATCGAGTTTTAGATACAGAAGTGTAAATCAAATCCATCTTGCTTAATTAAGGCCTAAATCATCTTGTTTCACTAATTGGATCAACAACCTAAATCTATGTCAAGATTTGCAATTCTAGGGTGACAAGCAATCAATACAATTTTATGAATATAAATTGCAAGAATGTAAATAAACATAAGAAAGCAAAACACAATTGATATGGTCTTTTATACCGTGGTGTTCGGAGATTTGCCGATCTTCCTAAGTCCACGTTGAGATAAGCCCACACAAATTAGACTTCCCTCTCTGGGTAGGTGAACTCCAACCTTCACAACACAGCAGGTCTTCTCACAAGTTTCATGAGAAAATCATCGAACCACGATGCCTCCACGTCGTGAACTCCAACCTTCACAACATGGCTGGTCTTCTCACAAATTTCTTGAGAAAATCACCGAACCACGACACCTCCATGCCGTCTAGGAGTCGACAACTTCCAATAGTAATAAGTCAATCCCCTTATTTGACTCTTACCAAGTGCAACACATGCACAAGTGGATACACAATCTACCTCTAGAAGCAACACGTGCAATTAGAGATTGCTCTCCTTATTCACAAAGTGCAACACATCCACAATTAAAACGAGAAGTTCACACTAGCTCAAGAGAATGAAGTAAGGTGCCAAAGGCTCGACAACATTGCTCCCAACTAGCCATGATGGGTATTTATAGTCCCCCCCCCCCAAAACTAGCCATTGGGATAAGATTCCAACAAAAATAGTTGAGGCCAGTACTACCACCAACTAATGACCAATCATACCACAATCCTCTTAAACGACTAGAAAAATAGCCATTACAACAGCTGCCGGTCAGATCACCCACATAGGGTCCGGTCTGATCACCAGTCGGTCAGACCGCCATGAAGATCGGTAAGACCACTCAACAAAATCATTGAAAAAGGAGTGTTCTGGAGAATTACAACTAGCAAAAAAACCTGGTCATATTGTATGGGCCGAGCAGACTGCCATTCGATCATACTGCTCGCATGGAACTGGTCATACCGCCCTTTCATGGCACAGAGATAATTCCCGAGCGGTACAATCGTCATACAAAATTCGGTCCTACCATAGACCCCAACCAAACTTGCCGGTCATATCACGCAGTCATATCGCCACACAAAGGGTGATCATACCAGACCACGGTTAGATCAGCCAACACATGGCGGTCACACCGTTGTGCAAAAAATAGCACATGCCAAATTGCATATACTTCAACCAATTTGCAAAACACATTTGTAAATTGCAGTATCATGCAAACAAAAGTTAGAACAAGATTCACAACCAGTTGTAAAACACATTCGCACACTTAGAATCATACCATAAGATTTAGGGAAATGGACTCAAACTATTTGCGAAACACATTAGCAAACTAAAATCACATGCTTCAATAAATATGCATGAGATTCAACTATTTGCAAAACACATTTGCAAACCTTAGGATCATGCAACAAGGAGCAGGTGCATAGATTTCAATTATTTGCAAAACACATTTGCAAAGTAGCCACATCTATTCTACTAATCTTCACACACTTGAACCTTAGGTTTCGCCCCCCCTCCCCCACCGAGTCCCCGAAGCTCCACTATCCGCTATTTGGCATGTAACCACAACATTTGGAGTACTCAAATTTCTCACTGTTGATGCGGCAATGAGGCTACAGGGCAATGATGGCACTGCTGGCTACAGGCATGGAGGAGGGTGATGGCCAGCAGTGGCAAGTGAGACATCGCTTTATTAAGACAATTGAGTTAAGTTGGACAGTGGGGGCATGGCGGTGAGTGGCCACATCGGGAGGCATCAACGATGATGGTGGGGGCTTGCCAGCAAGCAACTTCGATGACAGGGACAACAATGGCGCAACTAGGAAGATGGCATGTCAGTTGAGGTAATGTGAGGGTTGGGAGGGGACGCATGACATGGGGAGGGACGACGTCAGAACTGGACACTAATAAGTCTATAGCGGTGGCGGGTTTTAGATTAAGGGGTAGAAGGGAGAGGAAAATTATAAAATGAAGAGGAGGATGGGTCTATTGGATCTGTGATCTAAGGGCATCTCCAATAGTGTCATATCAGCTGTGTCTTAGTTATATTAAATAAGTAAAATCCTATGTGAAGGAGAGAAGAGGTGACGAGAGATAATATGTTGTCTCTTATGCAAGAGACGATTTGATCTTGTAAACCAACGCAAATAGTGAGAGAGGGTGAGGAGGAATTTATAGTGAAAATAGTATAAAATAGTTAGAGAAATAATTTAATGTTGAAGAGATTATCTCTAGTGTTGTCTCTATGTAAGGTGAAAAACTTAGAGACAACCTTAAGAAACAAACTGTTGTACATCTCCTAAGACCCAAAACTTATAATCCCCAGGCAAACAACTAGGGTTCTAGGTTCACTGGGCAGAGAAGATAGAATAGTATCCTTTCATAGTAGGTGATGTTTTGGGCGAACTCACAAGTCTCCTAATTAATTCCCTATGATAGGAAAATAGAGAGAGCACAAGACTTTTAAGCACCATAGGTAGGAATGGAGAGTGTCCCGGAAAATCAATGCCGAACCAAGAATTTCGAGCTTCCTTCCAACCAATGCCTCAAGGCAATGTAGAACAAAGGGATATCCTCTAGCATTAGAGAATATTCATCTTGATAAAAAATTATCTATATGTTAAGATATCTCTGACAAGGGCTATAGCTCAGTTCGGTAGAGCAACTCGCTTACACGTGAGCCAATGCTTTTCAAGGGAGCTTATTATGCAACGAACATAATTGATCTTATTGCAAAATCAATGTCTTACTTCATGGATTCTTTGAGAGAATAGGAGAACATGGATTCTGAGATAATAGGAGAACGGTAGCTTGACAAACAGTCGCTTCTACGCACATAAAAAAACACCTACCTTTGTTTGCTCCTGCCCCCAGGTTCCTTTTTCTCCGCTTTACAGGAGGCGATATGCTTAAAACTGGTTTGACCTCCGCATCTCACCGCATCCACAGCAAACCAAGTTTTCAATGAACGACGCTGCACTTTCGGCCCTCCAGATGCGATTCGTGTGGTGACGGCGCGCGCCGATCGATGGTATACGCGTTCCTCGCGTGGTTGTTGCCTGCCGCAGGGGTGCTGGTTTTCGATCATGGCGTCGTGTCAGTGGCATTTCGTGCCGGCCGAGAGGGAGCCCAAGTAGACGACCAACTTTCCGGGCGGGCGACGGGTGACGGGCCTTTGACAACAAAGGCTGCGTGCTTTCCGAGGCGCACATAGCTTGGCACTGCACTGCTCCCGCTGTCTTGTGCCTTTCGTGCCCTGGCCTAACTGTGCAGCTGCTTTGTTGATTCCTCTGGTCCTCGGCTGCTTACCATTTTTTCGCAGGCATTCATGCGTGACCTCGTTGTGGGGGATGGTTGATGGAGGCTTGGCCTTAGGCTAGGGCATCATCTTCGGAGTTTGGTGCGCATGATTTGAGTTACTAAGGGTGTGTTTGGTTGCCTGCATCTCCTTCATCCTGGATGGGTGGATCCGTATAATCTGAGAAAGAGTCTGTTTGGTTGTCTGTATGAGCGGATACAGCCTGTATGAGCGGATGCAAAAATACGCCCTCATCCTGGATGGGTGGATACGCTCAAAATGAGCTTCACTAGCCATCCTGGATGAGTGGATGCGATGTATCTTATGCGGTCCCACGTGTCGCCTCTCGGGTTTGGTAGATCGCATCCGCTCATACAGCAACCAAACAACATCTCGCTTTTTGTATCCGCTCATACAGCCTCACCAAACATCTTCTTTTTCTGAAATACGATTCCACTCAGGCTGCATCCACTCAGCCAGGATATACGATGCAACCTCCATCCACGAACCAAACACACCCTAGGAGCACTGCATTGTACTAGTGTTGTTATTCCCCCCTCCTGCTTCTTCGAAATCTCACCGTGTTTATCGAGAGCGTAAATCCCGATCAGACATCACGCCGCTGCAAAATGACGCCGTTCGCGCTTCCAGCCTCTTGATCCTCTAAAGAATTGATTACAAGCCGTGAGCCAACCAATGCTCAAGAAATCCCAAAGGGCTTAAGTTACTATATGCCGGAAAGTCAAAGGAAGGGTGTATACTTGGTTTAACATTTGGTGGATGCAGTTTTATTTGCAATCATTTTAACTTCTCAAGAACTCAGTGGTTTTCATCAAGAGTTCATTAACCAACTAACCAAATTAAAGTATTTACAAATCTACTTAAGCTTTGTCGCTGAATCACCAGATGACACGGCCCAATAACCGGAGCACGGCGTATTCGAATACCATTTATTTGACTCGCAGAGTTTGCTCAGCTTTACCCACACGATCCCTTAACTCCCGCTAAAGAGTTAAGAAAGCCGTGTCGTTTCACCTGAATTCACTCGGTCCGCAGCTCGCCACACACACTCACACAAAGAAAAGAAAACGGTGCCGCTCGAGTGAACCCTACCGTTGTTAGGCACCCAATCACGCTTGCCTAATCCACCGCCACACCGTAGAGTTTCAATCGAGTTGAGTAGCCACTAGACCGTCCTTATATTTTCACATGGTCCGCAACCTCACCAGCCCGCACCCAAACTAGGATAAGCGGTGGGCGAAACCGCCTAGTGGCGCACCACAACCCGCCTTACCCTAACCTCAAACCTAGGGTAAGAGTGGGCGATAACCGCCTCGCGGCGCACCACAAACCCTCTTACCCTACCTTGTGCCGCAGCACTCTCCGCCTAGGGCACGGTGTCCCATACCACCCTACCCTAGAGTCGGGTTTGCAAATCCTATTGGCCCACGCCACGACCTTATTAGTGTAACATTTTGCATGATAGTAATAACCTACAATTATCTAGATTAACAGATAATTATTTCTAGGGTTACAAAGGCATGGCAACAAGTTTAACAGGGCATTTGTCGGTGGTAGGTTTAACTACATAACATGTCATTCCAAACATTTTATTTTACTTTGAATTAACATTTCACAAATAGCATAATGCAAATAGCATAATAACATATTTTAAATAACATGGGATACAACATGATCAAAGGATTTGGGACTTGCGTCAATCCGAATGATTTCCGCTAGCTCGAACGAAGAACCTCTGGCCTCGCGATCGCACTTGAACTTCCGGAGACTCCGACACTAGCGCAAACATACAAAACAAATTAAATCCAGCTTGAGACTAATCAAGCGAGGGAAAATAAACTATTTAAAAAGGAGTAAATGCATAAATCTCCAAATGAGGGATTTTAGGAATTTAATTGGGATGAATCTGTGGAAAAGGAGGTCACCACTAGGTCTGGAATAATATTTGGAGCAAAGTGGTGAAATTTGGGAATTTTGGGATTTTCTGTGATTTTGGGATTTATTTGGAATTTCTGATTTTACAAATTAATAAACCGGGGAAAATCCTTGAACAAAGCGGCCCGGCCACTGCTCCTGCGGCCCACCGCGATCTAAACGCGCGCGCACGCCTGGAGAGAAGTGGCCGGGAAAAGGCGCTTCAGGAGCACGCACGTGGTTCGATGGCCGACGTGCAGCGGCAGGTGTATGAGATGGCGAGGGGACGGCCGATGTGTTCGGAGAAAATCGGCGGTGAAGATTTAACGGCGGCCGGGCGTATGGGGAATCGGACGAACGAGAGGTGGGATCTTTAGCGGATCGGACGGCGGCGGTGAGACTTCATCCGATGGTTGACGCAGACGCAACGAAAGGATGCGGACGGAAAGGGCCACGTAGCGGGAGGGGTCTTCTCCTTCGCCGCTACAGCACCCCCAAGATCGCGAGCAGTGAGGACGGCACCGGCGCCAGTGGAGCTTTGCGGCGCGCCAAGGGCATAGGCGGTGCGCTTGGCGTGGAGATCTCATTTTGGAGCTTGGGAGGCGCGGGGAACGACGGGTGGTCGGAGGTCGGGGGGAGATTCAGGCCATGGTGGCGCTAGGGCTCACCGAGGAGAAATGGCTGATTGCCGGTGATTTCACGGGAGGAGTTAGGGAGTACACCGTGGCGTGGTGCGGCCGGGAGCGCCGAGGATGGCTAGCCACGGGAGTCGAGGTCGGCGGCGAGCCGGTGGCGAGGTCGCACGTGGTCACCGGCAAGGGAGTGCGCTAAAAACAGTTAATACACCAAGGGGAAGCTAGGGGCGAAAGGGATTGGGAAACGGAGGGAGGGAGAGGGAGATTGGGCACGGGGCCGCGCGCGAGGAGAGGCGCGGCAAGTGGCTGGGGCGATGAGAGCTCAACTGGAGCCTGGGAGCTTCCGGAGTGTTGGGAGGCGAGTGGAGACACGGGAGGACTCGGGAGCAAAGGAGGTAGGGGAGCAGCGGGGAGAGGTTTTTAAGCTCGGAGGGGGAATCTGAGGGAGGGGAGGAGGGCAATGGCGCTGGTCTGGAGGGGAAGGACGAGAGCCGGCGCATCCCTCGCGGCGTGGGACGACGTCCGGCGCTGAGCGGCAGAAATGCGGGGGAGAGGGGCAATTGACCGAGCGGCGTGGGAGAGGAGTGCGCCCGCGCGAAGGAAGAGCGAGGGAGCGGCAAAGTGACCAGGGGCGAAGGAGGAGGCGACAACGCGCGCTGGGAGAGGGGCGCCGGACCGGAGGGCGCGGGTGGCGCAGCGGTCGGAGTGCAAGACGCGCGCAGGGAGGCGGAGCCGGGCGCCCGCGCGAGGAAGGGAGAAGGCGGGAGGCGCAGGCGCCGCCGGCGAGAGCGGGGAGGCGCTGGGCGCGGAGGAAACGGGAAGAGGAGGGGCGGAGAAAGGGAAACGCCTGCCAAAAGAGGAAAGCGGGAAGAGGGAAAACTTTCCTAAAAGGAAAGTTTCAAATTTCACTCAAGATTTGCAGAAAAATTCAAGAAAAATTCCTTTGAATTTTGGGGACTTTTCAACCTACTCCCTTAAAAGAATCTCACCCAGATTAACTTGGTCCAGGAATAAGTTGGGGAAATCCCACGCAAGTCCGATTCTCGCTCCCAAGTGGACTCATCCGCCGTATGGTTCCTCCACTGTGACTGCAAAATCTGACATTCTTGTTTCTTAACCGCTCTCGTTGTTTCAAGTATTTGTAGTGGTTCTTCAAAGATATGTGCAATCATCTTGCAATTCAATGTCCGACAGTGGCACTTCATCTCATGGTCGCGACACTTCGAAGTGGGATACGTGGAACACGTTATGAATTTCGATAAGTTGCTGAAGTCGCACTTGCAAGCTACTTCCCAACTCTTCCAATTATCTGAAACGGTCCCACATATCTTGGTGCTAACTTGCCTTTGACTTGAAATCTCTTGACTATTTTGAACGGGTGACTTTGATGTAGACATAGTCTCCAACTCAAACTCAAATCTTTCCGCGATTATCCGCATATCGCGGTCTTGTGCCATCTTCACCGCTCTCCGACAATTCGATATGTGCTTCGCATCTTGAGCAACTGAGGACCAATGAGTTGTCGTTCTCCGCTTCTGTCCAATTCTGGAGTCTCGCACTTCTCGCCATAGAGTGCTTCAAACGGTGCCATTTGAATACCGCTTGATAGCTGTTATTGTATGAGAACCGAGCAAATGGTAAACAGTGTTCCATGTTGCTCCATACACTATCGCACAAGCTCGCAACATGTCTTCTAAAATTTGATTGGTTCTCTCGCTTGTCCATCCGTCTGGGATGATATGTCGAGCTGAAATTCAGGCCGGTGCCCATAGCTTCATGCAACTTTTCCCGTAACTTGGATGTAAACCGTGCTCCTCTATCTCGACACAATCTTCTTGAACTCCGTGCAATGTCACAATTCTGGTCAAGTATAGCTCGCAAGTTTATCCTTCCCATAAGTTTGCTTGATCGGAGGAAATGAGCCACCTTGGTCAATCTATCAACAATGACCCAAATAGCATCGTATCCTCACGAGTCTTGGGAAGTCCAAAGGACTAAGTCCATACCAATGCTATCCCATTTCCATTCAGAATTGGCAAAGGTTGTAATAATCTCGATGGTTTTGGTGGTCTATCTTGATCCGCCGATGCATATCACATTTAGCTACATATTCGCCACTTGTTTCTTCATTTGGTTCCACCAATATCTTTTCTTCAAATCTTGGTACATCTTTGTGCCTCTGGATGAATTGAGAATTGAGAGGAGGGCTTCAGCTAAGATCAACTCTCTCAACTCTTTCTTGTCGGGTATGCAATAGCGATCACGGAAGGTAAGGATCCCATGCTCGCCTATCGCATACTGATGAATTTTCTCCTTGAATATCCTTTTTCGTTTTTGAATCTCTTCATCTTCATCCGGCCGCTTTAATCGATCCGCAACAAATGGTTGAATCTCTAAGGTCGCTTCTTCACCTTGTTCCGTGATTACCAAGTTTAGCCGTAATATATCTCTCTCAGTAGCTCGTGGGTACTGATTGATCGCTTTGCTTGGACGAGCCTTGCGGTTAAGTGCATCAAAGAACTACGCTTGCCTTGCTCGGGTGATACCGAGATCAACTCATAATCTTTGATCAATTCTAGCCATCGCTGTTTGCCTCATGTTCAATTCTGGTTGTGTGAACAAATACTTCAAACTCTTGTGATCCGAGAATATCTCACAACGATTTCCAGGGCAGTAGTGCCCAAATTTTGAGGGCATGCACCACAGTGCTAGTTCCAAATCATGTGTGGGGTAATTCTCCTCATGCGCTTCAATCGCCTTGATGCATAGGCAACAACTTTTCCGCCTTGCATAAGCACACAACCCAAACCTTGCTTTGAGGCGTCGCAAGAAATCTGAAACTCCTTCTCGGATTTGTAAAATCAACACTGGTGTTGTGGTCAACTTGGTCTTCAACATCTGAAAGCTTTCTTCGCATGCATCAGTCCAAATGAATGGCTTATCTTTCTTCAACAATTGAGTGAGTGGACGCGATATTCTTGAGAAACCTTCTATGAATCGGCGATAATAACCCGCCAATCCTAGGAAGCTTCTCACTATCCACCGTCGTAGGTCGTTTCCATTCCATGATCTTGAAATCTTTTCTGGATCGACCTTCACTCCATCTTCAGATATAATATGACCCAAGAAAGCGACTTCTCTCAACCAAAAACTGCATTTATCAAATTTTGCATACAACTGATGCTCTCTCAATCTGGTTAAAACCATATGCAAATGTTGTTTGTGCTCTTCTTCACTCTTGGAGTATATCAGAATATCATCAATGAAAACAATCACGAATCGATCCAATTGGTCCATATGCACCAGATTCATAAGATTCATGAAATATGCTGGCGCATTGGTCAAACCAAAGGGTACGACCGTGAACTCAAACAATCCATATCTCGTAATGAAGGCTGTCTTCTCTCGATCTTGCTCTCGAATCTTGAGTCGATGATAACCCGAGCGCAAGTTTCCATTTTGGAGAATACCTTGGCACCTTTGAGTTGGTCAAACAGTCATCAATTCTTGGGAGGATACTTGTTCTTGATTGTGACAGATTCAAACCTCAGAGTCGACACACATTCTCAACTCTCCGCTTCTTCTTCACAAATAATTACTGAAGTATCGGGTCGAATGAATTCCTTTTCTTGTAGTTCATCTAATCGCTTTTTCGATTCTTTCACTCACTACGACATTCTATACCGTGTTTGGCAATTGGTCGTCAAACTGTGTACCAATTCTATTGCAAGTTCAACTTGCCCGCCGTGGGGTCTTCTGGTAATTCTTCCGAACACATCGGTATTCTTGTACTATTGGCACTTGGTCCGTGTGGCTGCGATCATATTGATCATACGCTTCTTGGCATCTTTCAGCACTTTCCGATCTGCTCTCTACTACCACTTTTTGTCCTTCAGATTGACTAAGGATACTGCTTTGACTTCACACCACCTTGCCTTTGTTTCAGCTAGCCAATTCATGCCAAAATGGCATCTAATCTGCCATATCTAGTTGCGAGAATCGCTTAAAATCTACCCCTTGATTTTTATGCTAAGTCCCACACCCATCGTGGGACTCCATTGTCCTGTCTCAACCACATAAGGTCTTGGTAAAGCAATGTAAGGCAATTGATTTCTTGAAGCAAAACCCTTTGAAATAAATGAATGCGTTCTGGCAGTACGATGTGAAATTATGCTTTGATCGAGATAACCTCCTTTGGGAGTGCTAAGTTGGTTACTCCACTGTGGTGCACCGCCTACCGGTTCGTCCGTCGCTCGCTTCATTGCGCTCCGCCGCTCCATCTGCTGATTGGGAACATCAAAGTTAGCTTTGCAAACGCTTTGGCAATTCAAGAACAGATAAGTAAGACTTAGAATTTTTCAAGGCAAGTATAGGACGAAAAGATAAGAACGAGAGCTAAAGGACAGGAGAAAGCTTTGAACACAAGAAGAACATACGATAATTAAACAAGCAACATAAAGGATTAATTAACATAAATTTTTAATAAAGCAAGTGGTACGCAGATCACTTAGGGTTCGAGTTTGCACTTGCGCTACATAACAAAAGTACATCTATTACAAAAGGTCGCTACCACTAGCGCATGCGTTACTCCTCCCCGCCCCGGTCTTTGGAAGGGCAGCGGGCCGCCGGGGAACCGGCACGCATCGCTACTGCAGCCATCCGCGCTTGGGCCTAGACTGCACCGGCACAAGAGGAGTGAACGCCGGGCGACTCAAGACCGCTCAACCCCTCGCTGCCTCCCGGCCTCAAAGCGGCGAGGACTCCCGAGGCGCCAACCTCCTCACGAGTGTCCCACAACCGCCGCGTACTCGGCCTCTCGACGCTCGTCGTAGCCGCGACTGCCGCGACATAGGGTGGCGATACTCATGCCAGGGGGATAGTCATCTCACCGAACCTAGGGACTATAAAGTCCCCAAAGTGCGGACGCGGCACTGTGTCGAAAGGTGTCCCCGCTAGCTCGTGGTAGTAGTCTCGATGTAGAGCGCGGCCAGAGCCACGCCCCAACAAAGATCTCGCTGCTCACCCGCGGGCGATGAACCTCCTCTTCCTCGCTCCGGGCGACAGCAACGGATCGAGGACCATCCAAGCCTTGTACTCGTAGAATCGGTCCCGCAGTAACTGCCCTCGCCAGATCACCGGGCCGTGGTTTCCTCTCGCTCCGAGGTAACGCCGCATTTCCCACAACTTGTGGTGCCATCCATCCCTACGGCTGGGCTAAGGAGAAAACGAGGCGCACCATCCACGGAAACGAAATTTTGAAGTTAGACAAGCGAGATAATAAACATTTGCAAAAATAAAACTTAAGCGAATTAAACTTAAGACAGGTAAAGTAGCAACAGGAGGAACAAGACAGCAATAAACCTTATATTTTTCAGAAACCATTTTATGGCTTAAATTAATTTTTGCGATAAAATCGCTTCCTAGTCCGGGCCTTAGGTCTCAACCTACGGCCAAAGAGCCCGCTCGATACCACTTTTTGTAACGCCCTGCTTCTGTGGGCGCAGACGGACACGAGACTCTTAACTATTCACGCATGAACGCTATGGACTGTCGCGCAAGAGTATACCATTGCATGCTTACAACAAAAGACCAGCATATATTTGACATACGGATTAACATCCGCTTTTACAGCCAAGTGCAAGCCCAAAGTATGATTACATTCCAAAAGAACTCAGACCGCCCCGAAGCGGAGACCTCATGACTATGGTCCTCGTCGAAGAAAAGATCCTCGGGACTTCTTCAACGGAGACCTTCTCCTTCGCCTTGATCCTCTAAAGAATTGATTAAGCAAGCCGTGAGCCAACCAACTGCTCAAGCAAATCCCAAAGGATCTTAAGTTACTATATGCACTGAAAGTCAAAGGAAGGTGTATACTTGGTTTATTACATTTGGTGGATGCAGTTTATTTGCAATCATTTTATAAAATGGACCCAAAACTACTTCTCAAGAACTCGTGGGTTTTCATCAAGAGTTCATTAACCAACTAACCAAATTAAAGTATTTACAAATCTACTTAAGCTTTGTCGCTGGAATCACCTGATGACACAGCCCAATAACCGGAGCACGTGATTCGAATACCATTTATTTGACTCGCAGAGTTTGCTCACTTTTACCCACACGCATCCCTTAACTCCCGCTAAAGAGTTAAGAAAGCCAGGTCGTTTCACCGCCAAATTCTTTATAAAGGCTCTACCCAGAATTCACTCTGTCCGGCTCGCCACACACACTCACACAAAGAAAAGAAAACGGTGCCGCTCGAGTGAACCCTACCGCTGTTAGGCACCCAATCACGCTTGCCTAACCCATCGCTAAACCTCCTCCACCGCCACACCAGAGTTTCAATCGAGTTGAGCAAATACTAGACCAAGTGTTGATAAATCAACTCCCGTGGTTGAGCGACATCGTGACACTTACTCGCGTAAGGGTTTCAGTCCTTATATTTTCACATGGTCCGCAACCTCACCGTGCCCGCGACCCAAACTAGGATAAGCGGTGGGCGAAACCGCCTAGTGGCGCACCACAACCCGCCTTACCCTAACCTCAAACCTAGGGTAAGAGTGGGCGATAACTGCCTCACATGCGCACCACAAACCCCTTACCCTACCTTGTGCCCGCAAGCACTCTCCGCCTAGGCACGGTGTCCCATACCACCCTACCCTAGAGTCGGGTTTGCAAATCCTATTGGCCCACTACCACAGCCTTATTAGTGTAACATTTTGCATGATAGTAATAACCTACAATTATCTAGGTTAACAGATAATTATTTCTAGGGTTACAAAGGCATGGCAACAAGTTTAACAGGCATTTGTCGGTGGTAGGTTTAACTACATAACATGTCATTCCAAACATTTTATTTTACTTTGAATTAACATTTCACAAATAGCATAATGCAAATAGCATAATAACATATTTTAAATAACATGGGATACAACATGATCAAAGGATTTGGGACTTGCTGTCAATCAGAATGATTTCGCTAGCTCGAACGAAGAACCTCCTGCCTCGCGATCGCACTTGAACTTCCGAGACTCCACACTAGCGCAAACATACAAAACAATTAAATCCAGCTTGAGACTAATCAAGCGTAGGGAAAATAAACTATTTAAAAGGAGTAAATGCATAAATCTCCAAATGAGGGATTTTAGGAATTTAATTGGGATGAATCTGTGGAAAAGGAGGTCACCACTAGGTCTGGAATAATATTTGGAGCAAAGTGGTGAAATTTGGGAATTTTTGGGATTTTCTCAGATTTTCGGGATTTATTTGGAATTTCTGGGATTTTACAAATTAATAAACCGGGAAAAATCTTTGAACAATGCGCCCGGCCATTGGCTAGCAGTGCCCAACTCGCGATCTAAACGCGTACAAGACGCTTGCGGAGAGAAGTGGGCCGGGAAAGGCGCTCAGGAGCACGCCGCGTGGCTCGATGGCCGACGCGTGGCGCAAGTGTGGCGGAGATGGCGAGGGGACGGGCGGATGTGTCGGGAGAAGATCGACGGCGAAGATTTAACGGCGGCCAAGCGGTATGGGAATCTGACGAACGAGAGGTGGATCTTGAGCGGATCGGACGGCGGTGAGACTTCATCCGATGGTTGACGCGTTAGACGGCAACGAAAGGATCGGCGGACGGGAAAGGGCCACGAGCGGGAGGGGGTCTTCTTCCTCCTCTCGCCGCTACGCATACTTCCAAGATCGCGATGACGGTGAGGACGGCGGTCCGGCGCAGTGGAGCTTCGGCGGCGGGCTAAGGGCATAGGCGGTGCGCTTGGCGTGAGATCTCATTTTTGGAGCTTGGGAGGCGCGGAACGACCGGGTGGTCGGAGGCCGGGGAGATTCGGGGCCATGGTGGCGCTAGGCTCACCGGAGGAAATGGCCCGATTGCCGGTGATTTCACGGGAGGAGTTAGGGAGTACACCGTGGCGGTGGGCGCGGCCGGGAGCGCGAGATGGCTAGCCACGGAGTCGCCGAGGTCGGCGCGAGCCGGTGGCGAGGTCGCCGGCGGTCACCGCCAAGGAGTGCGCTAAAAACAGCTAATACACCAAGGGGAAGCTAGTAAAGCGATTGGGAAACGGAGGAGGGAGAGGAGATTGGGGGTCGCCACAGCAGGAGAGGCGCGACGGCAGGTGGGGCGATGAGAGCTCAACTGAGCTCTGGAGCTCCGGGAGTGTTGGGAGGCGAGTGGAGACAGCGGGAGGACTCGGGAGCAGCGAGGTAGGAGCGGCGGTGGAGAGTTTTTAAGCTCGGTGGGGAATCCGAGGGAGGGAGGAGGGCAATGGCGCCGGGTCAAGGGGAAGGACGAGGAGCACCGCGCGCATCCTCTCGCGGCGTGGGACGACGCCCGGCGCTGAGCGGCAGAATGCGACGGAGGGCGCTGACCGAGCGCGCGGGAGAGGAGGAGGCCCGCGGGAAGGAAGAGCGAGGAGTCGCGCGCAAAGGGACAGGGGCGGCGAGGAGGCGACAACGCGCGCGGGGAGAGGGCGCGCCTTCTGACCGGCCGGAGGCGGCGGTGGCGCAGCGGTCCGAGGCGCGGGCGCACGCAGAGGGTGGCGAGCTGGGCGCCCGCGCGAGGAAGGGAAAGCGGGGAGGCGCAGCGCACGGCGAGAGCGAGGGAGGCGCTGGGCGCGGGAGGAAACGGAAGAGGAGGGCGCTGAGAAAAGGGGAAACGCCCTGCCAAAAGAGGAAAGCGGGAACTTTTCCGAAAACTCAAGATTTGCAGAAAATTCAAGAAAAAATTCCTTTTGAATTTTGGGGACTTTTCACAATCCTGACTCCAGGCGTAGGTATGAGAACAAAACAGGCTGTTCTTTTCATGGACGAGTGCATTGTACATGCATCGAGATGGTAAGTGGTCTGGCAGTACTCCACTCCAATGGTTCAGTATAGCATCCAAAGCCCGAACCACTACCAAGTACTACTGACATGCTCTCGTCGCTGTCCCCTCGGGCCATCGATCTGCGTTGGTTCAGTACATGTTGGGCAGTAGAGGCGCCGGTGCGCGACGAACCGCAATCAGCGGATAGCGTACAAGACAAAACCGAGTTCGGATTGCCGTGTGGTCTTGTCCCCAGAGCAGATGGATGTACACACGCGTATGAGTAAGACGTTGTACACTTGTACAAGTACGTAGGAGTAGACGAGTAGGGTATGGAGTACACGGCCTTACTGTTCCCAACTAATCTGCAACTAACATGTCCCGAAGCGCGTGTGGTCCTTGGGGTAGACCTCGGGAAACGAGGTGAAGGCGACTTTGCAGTGGAGGCTGCCACTCCCAGCCAGGGCAGGCTAATGTCCTCTGCTTCTTGGATCCATCAAATGCCGTCCGATTAGCACTCCCTCCGTCAGAGCATCTCCAATAGTGATTTATAAGCTAACTATAAACATATTATTTCATATTTTAATAGAAGAGAGAGAAAAATATCTCTTGATCAAGAGCTAGTCTCATACACATATTCCAAGATTATGTGAGAATGTCATGTGAGGTTATTTATGTTATGAGTTATGTGCTAAAAGTTAGTACTATTAGAGAAGTTGTCTTAGAGCTAGCAACTAGCTCATACTGTTGGAGATGCTCTTAGAGCAAGTATAATAAGAGGCTGTTAGTAGGCTGTATGCTGAGGTGGAGGAGAGAGAGGAGGAGAGAGAAGAGAGGTGGGCTGCAAGTTTACAGCCAGGAAACTTTGTGAGAGAAAGGGGTAGGTCATACAGCCTTCAACTGGCTGTAAACTACTATATGGATGAGCTAATAAGTGGGCTGTAAGTGTCCATACAATCAGCTGAAGGCTATATTATTAGCCTTGCTCTTAGGATTTACATATGGTTTTAGCCTAGCACACGAAGAACAAGATGACAATTAATTCTTTAATTTATAACCTATTTACCCCTATTAATTACTGTTATCTCTAATTAATGACACTAAGAATCAACTCCATAACGTTCCGAAGCCAATCACCGAACCAATGCCAGCACGCAAGCGTCGCTGCCTTGCAATAGTGGTCTCAAAGCGCACTGGACCTCGTGATGGTCCTACATTTGCTACGTTGCGTGCCTAGCAAAGACGCTCAACATCATGGCCGACGACAAGGAGTATTGCCACCATGGCTGCTATGAATCCGGCAACTTCTCCTAACCCACTCACAACTTGGCCTCTAGCTCGATGGCTCTCTTGCATTGCTATATGTATTGGAGCCTAATGCAAGTACTAGCATCGGAGTCTAATGCAAGCATGCATACGAGCATGTATCATAGAGTACTAACTTGCTGTGGAACGGAGTTCAGGGTAGGAAATTTCAGAACTTTTAGGAAGTAGAGAAATTTGTATTAACTCATCTTGAAAGCATGCCAATGTAGTTGGGAATAAGTAAGATAAATTAGAGTAGCATTCATACCAACATGCTTTTAATAGAGGCTTTTTGGGAAAACACTACATAGAAAACCGAAAGCAACATTTATTTGAGAACAAAAACAAGTTTCTAAAATGTCATTTAAAAAAGAACGGAGGGGGGCTCTTGGGAAAACACTACATAAAAAATCGAAAACCACATCTATTTGAGAACAAAAACAAGTTTTTAAAACGTTATCTCAAAAAGAACTGCGATAATACTAGCTACAATTCAATTAAGCTTTAGTAAGTTTGTCTTTGAGTTAACAACGTGTTGCCTATTTGTCATGCGTACCTACCTGTGTCAATTGTTCAAAAGTCTCCAGATTCACACTTTAGGAGAGGACTTCTTCAAACTAAGGTCCCAATTTCCAAGTGAAACCAAGCTAGCAAGTAGTCGAAAGAAGTGGTGCCAAGTTGTCGAGTAGTGATTAGGCGCATAGAAAACCACTACTGTACTAACATATGCAATAAGGTGTGCAAAGAAAAATGTGGGCATCCACCTCAACGAATCGAACCAGCAAGAGCTATACACAAGGCCAGACCACAATCGAGCAATTTGGGTTAGATCTGGTCTTGCTATCGAGAAAAGAACAGTGCCAAGCCATTGGAGACCCTGAGAGGCAAGATCCAGTACGTACGACTACATCCATCCAACAACCGGCCGCGAACCACCTTATCTAGGATCACTTATGACTGTGGGATCACCTTAGCTCAGTGCTCGACGATGTGGAACGCAAATTGGCATGTCGCTGAGCTGGCGGTTGTTCTCCTGGCATATATGGCCCGTTGGCCCTCCTCTCTCTTTTGCAAATGTGCAACGTCGAGCTCAAGTGGTTGCCAAGTGCCAATCATGGTGGTCCAGACCTACCTACATCCAGTTTATAATCAGCTGCAGGCATGACGACCCTGGCTGATGTTATGGTTTCATTTCGAAACACGGGAATTCCATAGCAATCTTACAGAAACTGCACTGTTTCTCACACAATTCACTTTGCTAAACAATCTCTAAGCATTTGTGCGCGAACGGCCAGGCCAAGCAATGGAGCAAGAGAGAGGCCCTTGCATATGCAAAAAAATAAAGAAAAGAAAAGCAAAGAAAATGTCTTTAAATTTTGGAGGATTAAATCCTACAAATTTTTTTTTTGTAACTGCATTTTAGACTCCACAGGTATCCAGTTCCGCCTCCACCATTTGCGGAGTAGTCGCCGACGGTGAGTTTAGCACCGGCGAGGTGATGGCACGACCCATCCTGATTAGACTGTTTACAAGCTTGACGGCCCAAACAACATCTCAACTCTTCAAGTCCAAAATGGGCCGTCGGCCTAAACAACCCATAGCTTCCCTTCTTTGCCTTTTTTTCTGTTTCTATTTCTACTCTCTAAGAGCAACTCCAAGAGATAGGCTAAAACATCCCCTAAAATAAATTTTGGTGATTAGTAAGAAAAAACCCCCTCCAAAAGATCCCCAAAACCACCACTAAAAATTTTAACACCCCCAATATCTCACCCCACCGGAGCCAAATTTGGCCTCACCCCACGCGTCCCCAATCACTGTTGCCGCGCGCGAGTAGGCGATTCCACGCCCAATTTTTTTTCCTTCGCGTTGCGTGAGACCTACCTAACAGTTCTACAAGAGCTTACAGAATGAGATTGTAGCTCGACATTCCTCTAAGTCGGGTTAAATTTCAGAACTATGTTGTATGGTCTTCATTTGTTTTCAGATCAGAACAATAATGTTTTAATTTAATTTCAGAACTATGTTATGGTGTCTTTATTTCAGATCAGAACAATAGTGTTTTAATTTAATTTCAGATCAGAACAATGGTGTAGCAGATGTAGCAGATTTAAAATATTTAGGGGACCAATTTTGGGGATGATTGTTGGAGCAAAGGAGTTATATTGATCCCCAACTTTTTGGTATGTCCCCTAAAATGAGATTATAGGGGATCAAATTTAGCCTATCTTTTGGAGTTGCTCTAACTGAGCTATCCGCCGCCGCCGCCGCCGAACTGAGTCCAATGAGCTGGCAGAAACTGCACGGCGCCACCACCGCACGTTGGTGGCATCGTCGAAGCCTCGGAGGGCAGCGCGTCCGTCGCGACGGAGACGTCGTACGCGACGAACCGGAGCACTTCGTACTCAAGCACCTAGTGGCATCCGTGCGTGGGTGATCCCCAATTCGATCCATGGCATGCACAGACGACAATTGTTGCAATGGTAACAGGGTGATCGCAAGAGTTTCCTTTCGCGTACTGTTGACATGCTGTAATAATTAATCTACAGTACAAGAAGAAAATTCAAGTTTATGTTATCTATCTATCATTACATTCGCTCTTAAGAACTATCAATGAGAGATCATGTGGTCTGATCCCATGAGAGTGATGAGTAATTGACAAGGGTTTAGATAGTCGAGTTTGGTTTGGGTGACCATGTCGTTGCGTGGTGCAACGGGCTCGGTTAATTTGGTCAACTTGGTCGTTTGGGCTTAGGACGTTTATACTGATGTTTCGACAGGTTTGGACTTCGTCATGCGTGAGTATGATGTGTTTATGCTATTTACGCTTTCATATATCGAGCGGTGCTATTTGACGTGTTTTCTTGTCTGTGTAGCTGCAGGACGTCGAGTGGAGTCGTGGCGAGACACGGAGGACTGGACTAGGCGCAGGTGGCGCTGAGGTCAGAACAGTCGGGAGGTGTCGAAGACGACGTGGACTCGAAGTGGTTACGAGGCGTGCGAGGCAAAAAGCGTGGAAGCTTCCCGGAAGGTGCAGGAGGGGCGAATCGGGAAATTCGCAAGGCTGCACAGGCGGGAGCGGGCTCTGTTGGATTTAGCCGGCGTAACGGGGCGGAGACCCGTTAGCCATGGGCTATAAAAGGAGATGAGGGGCTGCATGCCCACTTGAGCACTTGAGGAGAATTAGGGTTTGCTAGAGTCAAAAGAGGCTTTGAGAGTTTGTTTTGGCTTTAGATTTTAGTGGGTGAGAGTGGTTGAGAGGCAGAGTGTGCTCCCTCTGTCCCCTTCGATGGGTTCTAGATAGAACAGAGAGTTCATCCCCTCCAAGTATTCATGGTTGAGGATTGAGAGGTTGGAGAGGGATTGAGAGTCATGTAATCTTTCACCTTGTTCTAATGTCCATGCGTATCGTGACTCCTTGTATTTCCCTTTGATCTAATGAATGAAATCTGAAGTTTTCTTCTTCTTGTTCTCTGTTCTACGATGCTCTCTTTTGGAGATTTCTTAATTTCTTGGTTTTGAGTTGTTGCCTGCTGGGATTGGCCAAAATGGGTTGCTCTGTGATGGGTTAGTGCTACAAGATCATTTGATCGAGTTATCCTAGAGCAAACTTAATTCTATTCTCAGATTTCCCTTTTGAGTTGCTCTGTTCATCTTTCTCCTCTTTCTAGAGTTTATTGCAGATTTTGATTCCCTTGAGGAATTGACTTGATTTTTGGGCTAAGAGGTTCTTTGGCTATTGCTTCCTTGTCTGCAAAATTTCATTAGCAAAGGATCAAGGGTTTAGGAGAAACTTGGCCTTTTTGGTTCAGCTCGTGCAAAATTTCAGAATTGTGTCTTTTCTAGGGTTTTGAGTTAAATCTTGGTTCCCTTTGCAAGATGACTTGAAACTTGGTATCCAGAGTCTTAAGGCTATCTATTAGAGATCTGGAAAGTCTCATTAGCAAAGGATTTGAGTCCATGGAGAAATTTGGATTTTTGAGTGCTCCTCTCTGAAGATTTTCAGATTTCAGTCCTTTCTACAATTTGGGGCTGTTCTTAATTCCCTTCATGAAAAATGACGAAACTTGGCATGCAGCTGTGGCTATTAAGTAGCTATCCTCAAAGTTTCATGGCCAAAGATTCAAGGATTGAGTGGGAATTTAAGTTTTTGTAGCTGCTGCCAGTAATGTTCAGGTTTTGTCATATTTCTGAAATTCTTGCTCATGGGTTGGTTTTTCCTTGGTCTCTAGGTCTCTCTAGCTATTGTAGTTACTTTCTTGCTTCCCTTGTCCAAAAAGAATAGAAGTGTCTCATTGATTTTCTTGGATTTGGCAAGGAAAGGGAACTCCTGTTTGCTATCTGAAAAATTGCTCTTGTCCAAGGTTCAATGAGTTGGTGCATATCTTTCATAGGGTCTTAGCTATTGAATGAGTGAATCATTTGTGAGTACTTGGGGGCAAGTTTTTTTATTGACCGACATTCACCCCTCTGTCGCCTTTTTCGGTCCAACAATTGGTATCAGAGCCGGTTAGCTCTTTTCAATAGATCTTAACCGGTCTCAAGAGCCATGGCGACGGACAAGTACTCGACCAAACCTCCCGTCTTTGATGGACTGGATTACCCCTTCTGGAAGAGCCGAATGGAAACATACATCCAGGCTCAGGGGTATGCCATCTGGCGCAAGGTCAAGGTCCGGTTTGAAGTTCCTGCTGATGAGAACATCAATGCCGGGAACATGGCTGATGTTGAGGCAAATGCTAAGGCGAGAAACATCATTATCCAGGGCCTGAGTCGTAGTGAGTTTGACCGCATCTCTCATCTTCCGTCCGCCTTCGATATCTGGGAGACCCTCGATGCATACCATGAGGGCACCACCCAGATTAAGACGGTGAGACAGGACCAGTTCAAGCGGGAGTATAACAAGTTTGAAATGCTTGCTGGTGAGTTTTTAGATGAGTGTTTTGCACGTTTTCACAAGATCTTGAGCAACCTCCGGGCCGTCGGTCTCACATACTCCGACTCGGATAACGCTCGACAGATGCTCACTGCACTTGATCTTCGTGTTTGGGAGATGAAGGTGACTACCATCAAGGACACCACGGACCTCTCGACTTTGATGCTTGACGCGCTGTACTCACGCCTCAAGACGCACGAGATTGACATTGTCTCTCGTAAGTCGAAGTCTCAGTCGATGGCTTTAGTCACCGATCCCACCTTGGCTTCTGGTCACTCTTCTGATTCGCTTTGCGGTTTCTCCCTTGCTGCTCTATGTGACGTAACTGATGAGCAACTGGCCCTTCTAGCTCGGAAGTTTTCCCATGCTTACAAGAGGAGGAGGGACAGAAAGAGGGGAGGTCCCGTGATTTGCTTCGAGTGTGGTGGCCTCAACCACATTTGGGCAAACTGCCCCAAGCTGGAGAAGGGCAAAGCTGACTTCGGCGGTTCGAGCAAGAATGACTACACCAACAAGAACCGCAACAAGAAGCCCCCAGCGCATCCACAAGGCAAGAAGAAGTTCCGCAACTTCGGGAAGGCCAAGAAGCTCTTTCACCGCGTCCTCACCGCCTTCGACGACCTCGACCTCAGGGAGGTGGAGGGATGGAGCGACGACGACGGGACGGGTGACCAAGAGCCCAAGGATGGCGGCGACGACTTCTCGGCATGTGCTTCATGGCCTCGGGCGAACTTCGACAGCGAGCTGTACTCTGACTCGGACGAGGTATGTCCCACCTACGACCAACTCAATCATGCTTTTCTTAAGCTAGGTGGTTTTCATGCTAGAGCTAAGGCTAGGTGTACTGAGTTAGAGAAGGAAGTAGATAGACTGTCACTAGAGATTATTGCTCTTACATCCGCTCCTCTAGTGATGATTGTGATACATGCTCGCTTTCTTTGGTTGATATGGAGAAATTAAGGACCTCGCATGATAGTTTGTCCTCTGAGCTCGAGATTGTTAAGGTGGAGAATGTTAGTCTGCTTGCTGAGCTTGAGATGAGTAGAGTAGCGCCTATTTCATCTACTGTTGTTGAGACTACTTCTTGCACCACATGTGAGAATAAGGACAATGCTTTTAGAGGTCATTATACCATGCTCCTTGATCTGCCCGAATCATGTGAAAATTGCAATAATTTGAAGTTGAATCTAAAGAAGGCAGATCATAAAATTTCTGAGTTGTATTCTTGGCTGTGTGAGCTAGTTGCTTCATGCTCGAACTGTCCTAGATTAACTGCTGAACTTGAATCTGTTTCGAAGCAGTTTCAAGAAATAATTGACCACAACAAGAAATTGGCTGATTATGCTTCTAAGGACCCTGTTAGCTCACCATGAAAAAATTGTGATAAACTAAAAATTGACTTGATTGCATTGGAAGAAAAATATGTGAAGCTAACTAAAGACTTATTAGAGAAGCCACAATCTTGTTGTGATGTGATTGCTGAAGAGGGAGAGAAGCCCTAGGGTAAGGTAGAGACGCCTAGCGACGTGAACCAACCTGCTAGCAGTAGGACTGTCCATTCTGAGTCGGCTGTGCGTGCACAAGCCATTCGTTCCTCTGCTGTTGGTTCTTCATCTGCTCCCTTACCTCCTGTTGTTCCCTCTTCCCCCTGCTCTTCTTGCACCTCTCTCTTTCGGGAGTGTCAGTACCTTATGAATACTCTCGAGAGATTTGTAGGCGGTAAAAAGAAGCTTAATCTTATTCTAGACCAATCCAAGATTTGCAAGTTCAATCAAGGTCTAGGATATGATTTCTATGAGGATATGAGGAAGCATCCACTTGCTATTCTCCGACCCATCGTAGGAGGTGTGATCGAGGTTGAGCCGGATCCGATGAGGTTAAATTTAAATCAGCGGGCTTTGTCCAAGGGATCTCGGCAGCAAGGTGATTCCACTGTTGCTTCGCCTCTCGTAGGCGAAGCCTCTTCGTGCTACTTCCACCTCTCAGTAGGTGAAGTACCACTGCACCTTCTGTCAGAAGGATGGGCACTCGATCGAGAGATGCTTCAGGCGCGCTAGGATTGCGCGAAGAGAACGTGCAGAGGCAGTTAGGCGTATTCAGGGTCAGCCCCAGATCTTGAGTGCACCTAAGACTAGCACGAGGTCCAGGTTTGCTTCTGACGGGTTTGGGCAGCATCGAGGACTTGGTTTTTCTGAGTCTTCTGGTTTTCGTCCTCATGCTGCTCCGGGTCATGACTTCCGCCGTCCTGAGGGTACATCTCGTTTCCCCATCGAGACAATTACCCACGGCGTGATCAGCATGTTGCTGGTGTTCTGACTCGCTCTCCCGTAGTAGTCGGACCCCGCAACAGCTTCAGGTCTGCTCATAGACCTTCTGCTTCTTTGAGTCACGGAGAGCGTAGGGTAGATAGAGGTCAGTCGTGTTTGACTACTTCATCTGCTCCATGTGTTACTCGGTATTGGGTGCCAAATCACTCTTGATTTATCCCAGTACTGAGACTTTACTCTCTGTTTGACTCAGGTTCGCCGGGTAGGGAAGGAGAAGGTTTGGCTTGTAGACTCGGTTGTTCTCGCCATATGATCGGAGACTCCGCTGGTTCTCCTCCCTAGCTCGCGCTCCAGTGATGAGACGATCACCTTCGAGACGCCGTGCAGGCGCGTCATCGCCAAAGGTACTGTGCATGTTAATGCTTCTTTTATTCTTAAGGATGTTGCCTTGGTTAGTAAGCTGCAGACAATTTGCTTTCCGTTTCTCACTTACCGATGACGGTTTCGAGGTGAGCTTCAAGAAAAACGCTTGCAAAATTCTTGATTCTTGGGTAGTCGGTTTATGGATTTCGTTATGGGAGGATCTTTCGTGCTGATTTTTCTGATTCTTCCGTGATCCTCTCCGGTGTTTGGTTGCCTCGAGTCCCGTGATTTGACCTTCGGCATAGGAGACTTGGTCATATTGATTTGACCATTTGACCGAAAGTTAGCGCCACGACCTCATTCGTGGTCCGCGAAGCTCAAAATGGTCAAAGATCTTGTTTGCACTCCATGCCGCACGGCAAGATGGTTGCCACTTCACATCCTCCATCCATGTGACCATGGTCGATGCACCAGACACTGCTCCATATGGACACTATTGGACCAGCTCGAGTGCAGTCAGCAGGAGGGAAGTGGTATGTTCTTGTCGTAGTTGATGACTTCTCGAGGTATTCTTGGGTGTTTTTCTTAGCCTCGAAGGATGAGACATTTTCACACTTCCGAGGTCTTTTCAGTAGGCTTTCTGTTGAGCTCCCGGGTGCCTTACGAGCGATCCGCAATGACAATGGCATGGAGTTCAAGAATTCCTACTTCGAGAGTTTCTGTGGTGAGACAGGTGTAGAGCATCAGTTCTCCTCTCCGCACGTCCCACAACAAAATGGCATCGTGGAGAGAAAGAACCGTACCTTGGTCGAGATGCCCAGGACGATGCTTGATGAGTACTCTACACCGCGGAAGTTTTGGGCTGAGGCTATAGCCACCGCATGCCATGTTTCCAATCGAGTTTTCTAAGGGCACACTTGCACCGCACTTCTTATGAGTTGAGATACAGGCGAAAGCCAGCGTCTCTCATTTTCGTGTGTTTGGTTGCAAGTGCTTTATTCTGAAGTCCGGGAACCTAGATAAGTTCGAGTCACGTTCTTGTGATGCGATCTTTCTAGGTTACTCGCCTTCTTCGCGGGCTTATAGGGTCTGGAACTGCGAGTCTAGCAAAATGGTAGAGACCTGTGAGGTGACCTTTGACGAGGCCACCGGGACTAGGCCGATATCTCGTGTTCTTTAGAGCAGTCCGAGACCATCTTTGTGGATGATGAGGACGATGGAGACGATGGTTGTTTACCTGATCCAGCTCCTCATCCTCCCCTTGAGATGCCTTCTTCCACGGTACCTCAAGGTGATCAGCCCATGCCTTCTGCTTCCTCTAGAGCTAGTGGCTCTGTTCCTACCTCGTCAGCTCACGAGGTAGAGGCCACTTCTTCATCTCATCCTGGACCTCCCCGACATATCCAGAAAAGGCATCCTTCTGAGCAGATGATTGGAGACCTTTTCGAGCGTGTGACCCGCTCAAAATCTGGCTTATCTCAATTCTGTCTCTATTCTGCTTTCATTGCCTCCTTTGAGCCCAAAGATGTTTCTCATGCTCTTTCCGATGAGTCTTGGGTCAATGTCATGCATGAGGAATTAGAGAACTTTGAGAGAAACAAGGTCTGGTCGCTTGTCGAGCCCCCGCGAGGTCACAATATTATTGGGACTAAGTGGGTGTTCAAGAACAAGCAAAGCGAGGATGGAGTGGTTATTCGGAACAAGGCTAGACTGGTAGCTCAGGGGTTCTCCCAGATTGAGGGTCTAGATTTCGAGGAGACCTTTGCCCCTGTAGCTAGACTTGAAGTCATTAGAATTCTGCTTGCCTTTGCAGCTTCTAAGGGTTTCAAGCTTTACCAGATGGACGTCAAGAGTGCCTTTCTCAATGGCTTTATTGAGGAAGAGGTCTACGTCCGACAGCCTCCTGGTTTCGAAAACCCCAAATACCCAAACCATATCTTCAAGCTTTTCAAAGGTTTGTATGGACTTAAGCAAGCCCCTAGAGCTTGGTATGAGAGGCTTAAGTCCTACTTGTTAAGTTATGGTTTTGAGATGGGTAAAGTTGACAAAAGCTTGTTCATCCGCCGGCATGGCACCGACCTTCTGCTCGTCCAGATCTATGTCGATGACATCATCTTTGGCGGCTCCTCCCATGCTCTGGTTTCACAGTTCTCGGATGTTATGAGCACTGAGTTTGAAATGAGCATGATGGGCGAGTTGACCTTCTTCCTTGGCTTCCAAATCAAGCAGACTCAGGAGGGTACCTTCTTGCATCAAGGCAAGTACACTCGCGACCTCCTGAGACGCTTCGACATGAGTGATGGTATGCCGGTGTCAACTCCGATGGCTTCTACAGCCTATCTTGACCTAGATGAGGATGGCGAGCCAGTTGATCAGAAAGAATACAGAAGTATGATCGGCTCCCTTCTTTACCTCACTGCCTCGAGACCAGACATACACTTCTCCGTGTGTCTGTGTGCTCGATTTCAGGTTTCTCCTCGCGTATCTCACCGCCAGGCGGTGAAGCGCATCTTTCGGTACCTTCGAGCTACCATTGACTATGGTATCTGGTACTCTTCCTCTTCTTGTCTTTCCTTGAGAGCCTTTTCGGATGTAGACTTTGCCGGCTGTAGGATAGATAGGAAGAGCATTTCTGGTACTTGCCAATTTATTGGCACTTCTCTCGTTTCTTGGTCTTCGAGGAAGCAGTCCGGTGTTGCGCAGTCCACCGCAGAGGCCGAGTACGCTGTCGCCACACCACCAGAGTAGCAGTGCTTTGATGGCCTCGACCCTGCGGGATTTTGGGTTGGTCATAGACAGCGTTCCACTCTTTTGTGAGAGCACTTCTGCGATTAACATTGCTAAGAACCCAGTGCAGCACTCTCGGACCAAGCATATTGATATTCGCTTTCACTTCCTTAGAGACCATGTAGAGAAGGGTGACATAGTGCTCCAATTTGTGGAGAGTGACCACCAGTTGGCTGACATCTTCACCAAGCCTTTGGATAGTTCGAGGTTTTCAGCTCTGCGGGGAGAGCTTGGGGTGGTTTGTCCTTATGGACTGTAGTGAGGGGGAGCTTTGGACTTTACTGTTTTACTATATTGATTATGCTTCTGTCTCATTTCTGTTGCTTTGCACTTGGGGTACATCGGGCCTAGTCCTTCTAACATAGGTTAGAGTGCTTCTCTTGTCTAGTTGCTTAGACTTCTTACTCTTATCTTGTGCTTCCAGGATGCCTCTGATTAGCTGCTTCTTATCTCACTAGATTGAGCTCACTCACTTCTTGTAGGTTCTAGCGAGGGTCGGGCCACCCTCGGGTAGACAGGATACGTGTTTGCTCTCTAGTGTGTGTTTTACGGTCAGCTAATAGTCCTGGAGTCATATGGGGTAGATGAGAGTCAGTCTGAGTCATAGTTGTCTCTATATCTTATCTTTGCTTTAAGGACTGCCTATTTGCTGTTTTCTTTGCCAGCTTCTCGATTTTATTGCTTTGGTTCAGGGGGAGTTCATTTGGGAGCTTCTGGAGCTTAATATTGACTTAACTCAACTTGAACTAAAAACTGCATCTCATGTTGAGGGGGAGCTGGATTTTCTTGCATTTCAGCATTCTGCATTGTAATATAACTACATTGAGCCTTCATTATTATCCTTTATAACATGCGTACAATGCTCTACACCTTGCCATGGCTTGTGCTTTATTTACTAGATTTATCATGACTTCATATGTGTAGACTAGCTTTTGCCATGATAAGTGAATTAAAATTGATCTACTTGAATTAAAACTTGTCATGCTAGCACTTGAGTTTAGTCTTTCTTGAGCTATCCTTTTATGATTCATGCCATGTCAAATAAGCTTAGTTGAGCGTTGAATCCTTGTTGAGCCTTAAGTTGAGCTATATTAGTTCTTGATGATGCATAAGTTAGTCCAACATGTTTAAAAAGCAAAATGATCTCTTTTGTGCGAAAAAACTGATTTCACCAATTCTTTCTCATGAGACGGCTTGCCATTGCACTAGACATGAACTCAGGGGTAGTTTTGGATGACCTAGACTATGTTCTTAAGCTTCTCGCTTGGAGTAGTCGCATAAGGCTTGAGATCTAGCACATAAAAAAATTAGGTTGGAAACGACCATGAGCTTTAAAAAGATAATGTTTTATGTGTTCAATTTGCTTAAGCTACAAAAAGAACCATGTACTTAACCAATGTTTCAATCTTGAGCTTATAGCACTCTATTTGGACTCAATATTAGCTTCCTTGTTCCGCTTAGTTTATTGACATGGCCTGCATCATCCTTGGATATTTCTAGTTAGACTTTGCATATTGATGACTTGACATGCTCATAAAATACATTACATTTCAGATCATCATCTATGTGCTCTAGCTAGGATATACATATCTTGTCATGATCTAGATAGCCTTTTATTGAGTTATGGCTTGGTGTAGTTCATTATGGTCATCGTGGATAATTCTCATGGCTCAAAATGCTTAGAAATAATCAAATTTCAGCCTTTTCATCCATGTTTGTGATCTTATTCTATCTTTTGCATCCTTGATGTGTTTATTGCCAAAAGGGGGAGAATAGAGGAGAAAAAGTATTTTGGGAACATTTTAGAGCTTTGGAGAACAATTTGCTCTTTCAGTTGTTGCCCTTTTGTTCCTTCTGTCGACATGGTCATTAGCTTCCCTTTCATTCTTTGGACCATGTTGGATTCTTCAAACTCAAACTCAACTTCATATTTTTCTGAGTTTGTCAATATACTCATCAAGGGGGAGATTGAGAGACCATGTGGTCGTGATCCCATGAGAGTGATGAGTAATTGACAAGGGTTTAGGATAGTCGAGTTTGGTTTGGGTGACCATGTCGTTGCGTGGTGCAACGGGCTCGGTCGATTTGGTCAACTTGGTCGTTTGGGCTTAGGACGTTTATACTGATGTTTCAACAGGTTTGGACTTCGTCATGCGTGAGTATAATGTGTTTATGCTATTTACGCTTTCATATATCGAGCGATGCAATTTGACGTGTTTTCTTGTCTGTGTAGCTGCAGGACGTCGAGTGGAGTCGTGGCGAGACACGGAGGATCGACTAGGCACAGTGCCGCCGAGGTCGTAATCGGAGGTGTCGAAGACTACGTGGACTCGAAGTGGTTGCGAGGCGTGCGAGGCAAGGAGCGCGAAGCTTCCGGAAGGTGCGAGAGGGGCGACCGAAATTCGCAAGGCTGCACAAGCGGAGCGGGTTCCGTTGATTTAGCCGCGAACGCAGGCGGAGGCCCGTTAGCCATGGGCTATAAAAGGAGATGAGGGGCTGCATGCCCACTTGAGCACTTGAGGAGAATTAGGGTTTGCTAGAGTCAAAAGAGGCTTTGAGAGTTTGTTTTGGTTTTAGACTTTAGTGGGTGAGAGTGGTTGAGAGGCAGAGTGTGCTCCCTCTGTCCCCTTCGATGGGTTCTAGATAGAACAGAGAGTTCATCCACTCCAAGTATTCATGGTTGAGGATTGAGAGGTTGGAGTGGGATTGAGAGTCTTGTAATCTTTCACCTTGTTGTAATGTCCATGCGTATCGTGACTCCTTGTATTTCCGTTTGATCTAATGAATGAAATCTGAAGTTTTCTTCTTCCTTGTTCTCTGTTCTACGATGCTCTCTTTTGGAGATTTCTTGATTTCTCGGTTTTGAGTTCTTGCCTGCTGGGATTGGCCAAAATGAGTTGCTCTGTGATGGGTTAGTGCTACAAGATCATTTGATCGAGTTATCCTAGAGCAAACTTAATTCTATTCTCAGATTTCCCTTTTGAGTTGCTCTGTTCATCTTTCTCCTCTTTCTAGGGTTTATTGCAGATTTTTGATTCCCTTGAGGAATTGACTTGATTTTTGGGCTAAGAGGTTCTTTGGTTATTGCTTCCTTGTCTGCAAAGTTTCATTAGCAAAGGATCAAGGGTTTAGGAGAAACTTGGCCTTTTTGGTTCAGCTCGTGCAAAATTTCAGAATTGTGTCTTTTCTAGGGTTTTGAGTTAAATCTTGTTTCCCTTTGCAAGATGACTTGAAACTTGGTATCCAGAGTCTTAAGGCTATCTATTAGAGATCTGGAAAGTCTCATTAGCAAAGGATTTGAGTCCATAGAGAAATTTGGGTTTTTTAAGTGCTCCTCTCTGAAGATTTTCAGATTTCAGTCCTTTCTACAATTTGGGGCTGTTCTTAATTCCCTTCATGAAAAATGACGAAACTTGGCATGCAGATTCCTGTGGCTATTAAGTAGCTATCCTCAAAGTTTCATGGCCAAAGATTCAAGGATTGAGTGTGTCGTAGGGATGGCCCCCACCTAAACCCAGCAGGCCTGGTAGGAGATTATAAGGCCCCGAATAGGCCATGTGTAATGACATAACTGCCCAGAGGGGATAACCAGATGTGAGGGTAAAACTGTAAAAGCACTCCTCATGTGTGTATATATATATGAGTACAAGCCATGGGGTGGACCCAGGCCATTACACTTATCTTCATCACTCTCCACTACCATCTCTCTGCTTGGTGCAGCCACAACAGCTTGGCGCCGTCCGTGGGGAGGACGAAGACAAGCTCAAGACCAAGGAAAAGATGGCACCAAAAGCTTCACCAGCGCGGCGGCGGGAAAGAAGGCGGCGGCTCGAGCGTCGATGAGTACGTGGGCCGGCATCGCGAAGCGGGCGACGTGGTGCCGATGCAGCGCGATAGCGGAGACGCCGGCGTTCGCGGCGGCGACCAACCCGCCACCGCACCGCGACGACCAACCCCATCACCAGCACCGCGACGACCCGCCCGCCATCGGCGTTGCGGGACGGGCCCGCGGTCGAAGACGCCGACATGGGCGCAGCGACAACCAATCCCGCCGACGCAACGGCGGCCGACCTCGCCGCCCCATCGCAACCCTCGCGGCGCGCGCGACCAGCGGCGCGAGGTAGCCACGACGAGCGACCGGCAGTTCGGGACCTCGCGCGGTCGTCCCGCGCCGACCCGCCCATCGGGGTACCGCGACCCGCCGCACCGGCGATGGAAAGTGCCCCCGCTGGCGGCTCTCAATGCATTCGGCGGGAGCTGGGGACCTTCGCGAGCTGTCGAGATATGCAGGAGGCTCGAGTCGCAGCCGCGATGGTCGCGTCGAGCCCACGCCGAGAGGGCGGACGATCGCGGCTCCCACGCCCAGCCGCGTGCGCTGCGCGCGTGTGGATCCGAGTCCCGCGCTCGGCGGGGCTGCGCAGCGGCATGGCCCAAGACTTCAAGTTTCCTAGCGCCATCGACTGCGTAAAGGCGACACGACCCCGTGAGTTCGCGGCGCGATACGAAACCGCAATCGGCGCGCGGCGCGATTTACACCACGCGGCGGGGACCCTCGCGCTACAAGGAGTGGCGCTCTCTTGGTTCTTTACCATAGAGCCGGGCTCCATCTACGCGTGGGAACAGCTTCGTGTCCGCCTTCACAACAACTTCCAAGGAAACTATGTTGACCGAGTCGACGCGGACCAACTCTTTGCCGTAAAGCAAAAACTTCGAGAAGCTCGGGACTACTTCAAACGCCGCCAAGATTCGGCGTCGTGAAAGACGCCAACGACCACCATCGCCAACGCGCCATACAGGGCTTCGTCCGGCCCGATGGCCGAGTACAACGCGCAAAGCCAATCAAGACGGTGGCGGCTCTTCGACAAGATGGAAGAATATGCTAGGGCGGAGGAAGACGCGCGGCGAAGGCAAGGTGACGACCGACACCAACCAGGCCGAGCTCGGCAAAGCCAAGACCCACCGAGGGGCGGTTCTTCAAGGGAAAGCGAAGCGTGAGTCGCCCCGACGCGCTCGACCATAGGGACAACCCGCATAAGGAGTCGTCCGATCAGCCCAAGCGCAGCAGAGGTCGAGGCGAAATCGGGACGTCCTCGACATCGGGCGGTCCGACGAGGGTGCTCCAGTGGCCGAGGCGGTCGGGGCGCCGTGGCGGGCGCGGCGGCAGGGGCCGCGACGATAAGGGTCGGGGATTACGACGACCAGCATCGTGGACCGTGGTGCGTAGTCCACGGCCGCGGCAATCATGATACCCACGCCGCACCTCCATCGCGGCGCCCGCGGCAGCGCCGCTAGGGACAGAACCGAGGCGCGCCCCGCCGCGGTGGCCCACGCCCACTCCCATACGAGGCCCCATGCGATGCACAGCGCAAGGGATGCAGTGCGAGCGCAAGGGATGCAACCCCGAAGGCGCCTACGGATCCAAGCTCACGTCTGGCAGCCTCGGGAGGGCCTCCCGCCGTTGCAGCCCGGACGCAACCTACCGCAGGTCATTAATGTCATATCCGGAGGCTCGCGACCGAATTCACCTCGCACGGCAGCGTAAGGCCTACGCGCGAAGACTACATCACGTGGCGGCATACCCAGCGCAAGCACCGCCGGATTGGGCGCAGACGGTTACATTCACACCGACGACGCCAGTGGTGTGGACTTCCCACACCAGACCACGGTTATCCGGTCACCATCACGGATGCGACGTGGGCGCGCCTTGGTAGACGGTGGTAGCCCGCAAACGTATTGTTTGCGGCGGCCTTCGACAGATGGGGATCCTCGGCCGCTGGGGCCTCGGGAATCCCACCGCAGGCTTGGGACAGCCCTGCGGCGCTGGGCCAAATCGCCTTCAAGTCTCCTTTGGCCAAGATGACAATGTGCGGACCGAAGATGCCACCTTCGACGTGGTCGACCTTCCGCACCCTACAATGCCATACTAGGACGCCAATCCTCAACTCCTTCGGCGCGGTACCACATCACGCCTATTCGTGCATGAAGATCCCGGTCCCCGACCACCATCACCGCCCGAGGCGACGAGGATATGGCGGCGCGATCGAGCGAGCACCTGTGCCCGCCGCGACGCCCAACGACTCCAGAGCCGGCGTCACAGCACGAAGGTCCGCGGGTCATCCATAGGCGCGCGCGCCCCGCAGACGCCTAGTGACTAGAGGTCGCGCCGCACCAAGGGCAAACGGTCGGTATATTCACCCTTTGTAGTCGCCACCCGCAAACGGGATGTAATGAAGATCGCCGCTTGCCGCTAATCTTTCTTCATCACACGCAAGCATCGCGGTGAGGGTGCGCGCAGGCTTGGCCAACGCGCCCCCGCAGATATAAACCAAAGACGACGTTCGCGTGTGCACTCGCCGTCACCGGGAGGGGCGGATCGAGTATAAACCAAAGACGACGTTCGCATGTGCACTCGCCGCCGCTGGGGCGGGATCGAGTATAAACCAAAGACGCACGTTCGCGTGTGCACTCGCCGCCGCCGAGGGGCGGGACTGAGTATAAACCAAAGACGACGTTCGCGTGTGCACTCGCCGTCGCCGGGGCGGACTCGAGTATAAACCAAAGACGACGTTCGCGTGTGCACTCGCCGTCGTCGGGGCGGGCCGAGTATAAACCAAAGACGCGCGTTCGCGTGTGCACTCGCCGTCGCCGACCGAGTATAAACCAAAGACGACGTTCGCGTGTGCACTCGCCGTCGCCGGGGGGACTCGAGTATAAACCAAAGACGCGTTCGCGTGTGCACCGCCGTCGCCAGGTGACGGGTCCGAGTATAAACAAAAGGCGCACCGAGGGACGCCGCGCACAAGTCCCCGGACTATAAAGAAGACGTGGCGCCGAGCCCAGCTCGCACGCACTCAGTCCACGGACTTTAAATAAGACGGCGCCGAGCCTAGCTCGCACGCCGCAAGTCCCGGACTATAAAGAAGACGAAGCGCCGAGCCCAGCTCCGCACGCACTAGTCCCACAGACTTTAAATAAGACGAAGCGCCGAGCCCAGCTCGCACGCGCGAGTCTCCGGACTATAAAGAAGACGTGGCGTCGAAGTCCGCTTCCGCACGCACTAGTCCACGGACTTTAAATAAGACGTAGAGTTGAGCCTAGCTCCGCACGCGCGAGTCTCCGGACTATAAAGAAGACGTAGCGTCGAGCCTAGCTCCGCACGCACTAGTCCACGGACTTTAAATAAGATGTAGCGTCGAGCCTATCTCCGCACGCGCGAGTCCCCGGACTATAAAGAAGACGTGGCGCCGAGCCCAGCTCGCACGCACTAGTCCACGGACTTTAAATAAGACGTAGCGCCGAGCCCAGCTCGCACGCCGCGAGTCCCGGACTATAAAGAAGACGAGCGCCGAGCCCAGCTCCGCACGCACTAGTCCACGGACTTTAAATAAGACGTAGCGTCGAGCCTAGCTCCGCACGCGCATGTCTCCGGACTATAAAGAAGACGTAGCGTCGAAGTCCGCTTCCGCACGCACTAGTCCACGGACTTTAAATAAGACGTAGCGTTGAGCCTAGCTCCGCACGCGCGAGTCTCCGGACTATAAAGAAGACGTAGCGTCGAAGTCCGCTTCCGCACGCACTAGTCCACGGACTTTAAATAAGACGTAGCGTTGAGCCTAGCTCCGCACGCACGAGTCTCCGGACTATAAAGAAGACGCAGCGTCGAAGTCCTCTTTCGCACGCACTAGTCCACGGACTCTAAATAAGACGTAGCGTCGAGGCCTGTCTCCGCACGCGCGAGTCTCCGGACTATAAAGCAAGGCACACCGCGAGGTCCGCTCGCATACATCGATCCACGATCGTCCGCAGACGGAACCCCGCACGGCTACTTCGCCAACAATGCATCAACACGCAGCGCATTCTTAAAATGCCGGAAGTCGCATACCGGAAGAATCACATGTACAAAGGTCCGCAACATCCCGCCGCTCTAAGCCGCTACCCGCGGTTCGCCCTTAACACGCGCTAGAGTGGGGCCTCGCCGAAGAAGGCCGACTCGCCAAAAGTCGAGCAACTCTTCGCCCTTCGCCGCCGCCGGCGTCGTCGGGTTGAAAGGTCGGCCGCACGGCCGGTCCCAGCAAGGAAGCTGCCAGATGTAGGTGAAAGTCGAATGCAAGTAGCAAGTGTGTACTTTATTCACAAAGACAAGGAACGATTACAACACACGCCTACACCTAAGCACCACGGCGTCGGACTGCGGGTTCCCGCGCGCCGAGGCCCAGCGCCACCATCGCCGCATCGAGGACCCCGTCCGAAATTGGCCGAGGCTCCCGCCCCGTGAGCGACTTCTAGAGCTTGATCCGCGCAGCATCCGCCCGACGTGCCCCGATCCGGTCGAAGAAGGGCGAAGGCAAGGCGAAGCGGAGCGGACGGCGCCGAACATTACTCCGCCCGCCAGTCATCTCCGGTGGGATCATCCAGTAGCGGCGATGTCGCGTACAACCGCTGTGCTGCAGGAGCGCGCACACCAAGCATGCCGACGTACGCAGCGATGGGTGCCGGCGACGCCGCCGCGTCGCGCACGACGTTGGCGGCATCCCAATCCGGCGGAGCGCCCGAGACAGCCTCCTCGGGCGGCGCGTCCGGCACCTCCGCTACCAGCCCTGGAGATGGCTCTCCAGCGCTTGCATGGCGCCCCAAGCAACCACCGAGGCGCCGCCCGGCCCGGTTGCGCTCGCAGAGTCAAGGCAAGCTCGCTTTTTCCTTCTCTAGCGCGGCGACTGCTCCAGAACCCGCCCCGCTCCGCGCGAACTTTTGTTCAGCAATCGCCGCGGCCGACTCTGCGCCGACGCAACAAGCCCTCGGCGTGCGCCCGCCGGTGCATTCCGCTTCCGGTGGCGGATGCGACGCCCTGGCAGAAGCGGGCGCGAGGCGCGCAGCTCCTCCTCGGCGGCATGCGGCCTATCTCGAGTGCCTTTTGGCTACGAGCATAGGCCGCTTGCGGGGCCTGCAAAGCACAAGTGTCAGAGAAGGGAAAAGACTTAGCACACTCGGCTAAACTCAGCGTGGTCGCACGAGTACTTACTCTCACCCCGGACACCTCGAAAGCGTCCCCCAGGCGCCCCGCACCGTAGGCCTGCAGCACTTGCGGGTCGACGCTCGTGGCCACGTCATTTACAATCCCGCACCACGCCTCGGCATCTCGGAGGCGCACGAAGTCCGCAGGGCTCATGTGCTCGGAGGCCCCGTGTTCCGTCGGGTGCTCCCCCTCCGGAAGGAGCAACGCTGCAAACAAGGATACGGGTGATCACCACAAGGCATAAAAGCATACACCAAGTAAGCTAAGTCACCCTACCTTCGGTAGCGTATGAATGGTCCCGCCGCGAGCGGAGGCCTCCGCGTTCGGGGAGGACGACGGCTGTCCCTGCGCGGCGGGCGGTGTGGCCAGAGGGGCAGAAGGCGCATAGGCCACGGGGCCCCCGGTGCTTGCGCTGGAATCCCACAAGCTTCTGATGCCCGTAGCCACGACGAACCCCCGTGGTGTCCGGTGGAGCTCCGGCCGCACACATGGCCGTTTGGCCGGGGCAGCTAGCAGCGCCACCGCCCCCGCAGCCGTGGCTGGGGAAGACCCCGCGGCTGCTGCGCCCGGGGGCGAAGGTTCCACGGTGGCAGTCGTCGAAGGGGGCACCTCAGTCCCCGCTGCTGTTGGTAAAGACAAAGACGGCCACGTGCGCCGCGAGGGCGCCCGCACCACGGCCGCCGCGTCGAGGGCTCCACTCGGCATCGCCGGTCCGCGACGGGTCCGCCGGCGATTTCGGCGGTGGTGAGGCTTCCCCCTCCGCCACCGCGGCAAACCCGACGTCGGGACGCTTGCCGAAGACACCTGCGCCGGCACCGCGCCACCTAAGCCCGACCGGCGTACCTCGCCGAAGTCGACTCTGCATCCGCCGCGCCTCGGAAACACCGGGCAGCGGCGCGGCAGCGCCCGCCGCGCCCTCTTCCGAGATGAGGTCTTCTTCTTCACTCCACCATCGGCCGGAGCGACACGGTCCGCACGGCAAGGCCGTGACTCGCACACGCGTTTATTCGCCCACCCCGCTTGGCGATAGCGAGCCGCGCGCCGCTCGTGCTCCCTGGCGGTGTACGGCCCCAAGAACACGCGCGCTTGCTCCGCCTCCAAGGAAATCCACGAAGCAAAGGAGAACAACATCGCATACAACGATCTCGCGTCAACAAAGGAGGGGCGCATCGAGGCTTACGGGGACCGGGCGGCGCCGTATCGAGCAAACCCACGGCGAAATATTGTCGCCTCGATGCCTATCGGCAAGATGCGATCGAGGCAGCGGTGCCACGCCGTACATCACGCACTCTTCGGCAAGGTCGCGCATGTTGAGGCGGGCGCCACGCCACGAGCCGCTTGACCCTCCGCTTGTCCTCATCATCGAGCGCTCGCCGGGCGAGCTTGAACACGATTGGTCGGCTGTGCACTCAAGGCCGCCTCGCTCTCCACACGGTGGTAGAACCACCGCTTCATCCAGAAGACTCTCACTTCCGCGAGTTGAGTTCGCAGGAAGAGCTTCTTGCACGACGGGCGAAGAATAAAGAGACGCTACGAAGCTTGACGGCGCCCTATCCTTCCGCCCTTCGGTGGCATCGTGCCTCGTGGAGATAGGCGAATAGCGACGCCGCGGGCCAGCGAGCCCCGAGCGCAAGGCCCACCAGTACACCGCGAGCCGGGCCACGGCGTTTGGAGTCAGTTGTGCCAGCTCCAGCCCGAAGGTCCGCAGCACATCGCCCACCACGGTCGCCGCTGGGATCCGGAGCTCCGCATCGAAAAAGGCAACGAATACGACCGCCTCCGACCTCTCGGGATGCGGTTCCGTCTCGCCGTCGGCGGGCAATCGTACGTCCTGGCGCCCGGACAACTTCCCCACGCGCAAGAGCCCTTGGATCGTCTTCTCGGTCACGAGCGAGGGGCCTAGCTCGCCAGAGAACGTGCCTTCCTCCTCCGCCACCAGCCGCTCCTGGTTAGTCGCCGCCGGGTCGCGCTCTTGGAGCGCATATTTCACCTCCAACGGCGCCGATCGCCGACGAATGGCAGGGCCACCAACCGCCTGCCCGCGCTTGCTACTGGAGGCCATCGCTTCCCACGACGAGACTGAAGTGGTGAAGATAGCGCGAGGTGTGGAAGGCGAGCGCATGTGAAAGAGGGCGAAGGTGCGGGACGCTGTTACGGGGCTATTTCAAGCCACTCGCCCATACCGCCGCATCGTTGCCGCGAACGATCCGCGTGCCGGATGTAACCGCAGCGGTGTAAAGGCCCGCCCCGCACGATTCCCCATAATCGAAAGCGAAGGGTCACGGAGGTCCGCGCACGAGGCGCGACCGCAGTCGTACAAGCGCCCGCCCGGCGCAACGCCCACCTAACGCTGGAAGGTCATGGTCACAGCGCCACTCACCGCCCGCCCGTGTCCCCTTTCCTAGGGAAGAGACGAAGCGGCCGCAAACACGCAACCGCCCACATCCCGCCGCCCACGGGCCGTAGGCCGCGCGCTCCCGGGCGCGTCGGGTCGCACGGCACGGAACCTAACCTGTCGCACCAGGGCGGCGTGAGTCCAGAACCCGCATGAGCAAGGCCGCATCAGCGACCCGTTACCGCCACACGGCGGTGTCCGCAGGCGGCGCGCCGCCGCGCCACCCGCTCAAGGGTAGGGGACGGAGCGCGCGACGTCTGCCGACCAGCGCGCCGCCCGCCGCCACTGCTCGAAGGGTAGGGGACGGCGCGCGCGTCTGCCGACTCGGCGCCGGCCGCCGCCACCCGCTCGAGGGGTAGGGGACGGAGCGCGCGCTCGCCGACCAGGCGCCGGCCACCGCCACCCGCTCGAGGGGTAGGGACGGAGCGCGCGCGTCTGCCGACTTGGCGCCGGCCGCGCCACCCGCTCGAGGGGTCGGCGACGAGCGCGCGCGTCCACGCCGACTAGGCGCCGGCCGCGCCACCCGCTCGAGGGTAGGGGACGAGCGCGCGCGTCTTTCGACTTGGCGCCCGCCTCGCGCCACCCGCTCGGCGGGTAGGGGACGGAGCGCGCGCGCTCACGCCGACCAGGCGCCAACTTCGCGCCACCCGCTCGAAGGTTAGGGACGGAGCGCGCATCTGCCGATTCGGCGCGCCGCCGCCGCCACCCGCTCAAGGGTAGGGGCGACCAGGCGCGCGCCGCCACCCGCTCAAGGCGGAGCGCGCTGCTCGGCTCGGCGCCGCCGCGCCACCCGCTCGAAGGTAGGGGACGGAGCGCGCTGCGTACTGCCGACCAGGCGCCAACTCGCCGCCACCCGCTCGAGGGGTAGGGGACGGAGCGCGCGCGTCTGCTTTCGACCAGGCGCCGCCGCCGCCACCCGCTCGAGGGGTAGGGACGAGCGTGAGCGCCAACTTCCACTAGGCGCCGGCCGCGCCACCCCTTCGAGGGGTAGGGGACGAGCGCGCGCTCACGCCGACCAGACGCCCGCCACCGCCACCCTTCCGTGGGTAGGGGACGGGCGCGCGCTGCCTACTCGACCAGGCGCCAGCCGCCGCTACCCGCTCAAGGGTAGGGGACGGAGCGCGCGTCTCGCCGACCAGGCGCCGCCGCCGCGCCACCCGCTCAAGGGTAGGGGACGAGCGCGACGCGTCTAGTTCGACCAGGCGCCACTTCGCGCCACCCGCTCAAGGGTAGGGAACAGAGCGCGCGCTATGCGCCCGACTAGGCGCCGGCTTCACCGCCACCCGTCCGAAGGGTGGGGACGGAGCGCGCCCACTTCGGGCGGCGCAGAAAGGCGGGGTCTTGTCTGCAAAATCTACCCGTTTTCCTTAATGGCCACCTACGGTGCATCAACATACAAGGTAATGCCGCGGGCTCCATCAGAACACCGACCGTAGGTAGGCTCGCTAAGAAGAAAAATAAGGCGCACTCGCCGCGCCACGGAAGCACGATGCGGAGGCGGAGGCGCGATCGGTTGTCGATAACCGCGCCGATCAAGCTCCCGTGAAAAAGGGACCTCCTTCGTGCATCAACATTCCCCAAGCCGCCAACGCCACCAGAATGTTGATGCAGCAGGCCCATTTTAGGGAACAGCTTCTATCACAAGATACGCAGGAGCAACGCCGCACAGCGCCATTTATATACCCCAATCGCAGGGAGCCAACCGCGGAAGGCCAATCGGCAGAGTCCAACCGCGGAAGTCCGCCGCCATATTAATGGTGACGACGCCAACGCCCGCACCGCGCCAAGCACGTTGCACCACGTGGACGGCCGGAAGTCCAGCGCCGCAAAGAAGACGCACGCTCGCTTCGCCGCAGCGCAGCCCTAAGTTTGGAAAAGTTCACAGCCGCGGGACGGAGGGGGCCCAAGGACTCGGCAACATGGCTTCGCCTTGTGAAGCCCTTTACTATGACACAGCTCTGTCGAGGGACGGCCCCCACCTAAACCCAGCAGTTCGGTAGGAGATTATAAGGCCCTGAATAGGCCATGTGTAATGACATAATCGCCAGAGGGGATAACCAGATGTGAGGGTAAACCGTAAAGCACTCCTCATGTGTATATATATATATATGAGTACAAGCCATGGGGAGGACCCAGGCCATTACACTTATCTTCATCACTCTCCACTACCACCTCTCTCTCTGTTTGGTCTGTAGCCACAACAGAGTGGGAATTTAAGTTTTTGTAGCTGCTGCCAGTAATGTTCAGGTTTTGTCATATTTCTGAAATTCTTGCGCATGGGTTGGTTTTTCCTTGGTCTCTAGGTCTCTCTAGCTATTGTAGTTACTTTCTTGCTTCCCTTGTCCAAAAAGAATAGAAGTGTCTCATTGATTTTCTTGGATTGGGCAAGGAAAGGGAACTCCTGTTTGCTATCTGAAAAATTGTTCTTGTCCAAGGTTCAATGAGTTGGTGCATATCTTTCATAGGGTCTTAGCTATTGAATGAGTGAATCATTTGTGAGTACTTGGGGCAAGTTTTTTTATTGACCGACATTCACCCCCATCTGTCGCTTTTTTCGGTCCAACAATAAATTAACACGATTATTTAAGTAAAAAAAGAAAAATCTACGCGATTGATTTTTATATGTTTATATTATAACAGTAGATATTTTATCAAGTGATTCTATTCGAACAACCATACATAGTCTCTTTTTATTTGCGATGGGACTGCATGCTAGTCTCTCGCGTATAACAATAGAACATGCTAGTCGGTGTCACGTGTAACAAAAGAAGTAAGAGATACAAGTGATAGAGATCTGATTAAGGTACGAAAAAAAGATATAGGATCAGTCAAAAAGGTGATAGAATAGGAGGGGTACGTCTGTATGAATTCTAAGATATAAAAGAAACCGAGAATTGGATTAAATGCGTGCGCCGATTAATCAAATCGGTCAACTGCGCTGCATATCAACGATTACCGTGGTTGCCGGAGCGTGACACCTTCAGTGCAAAGTGGCCAGGTGAAAATATGCATGCATGCTCTAAACTTGTAAGGCTCATCTCGGAGTACGAAAAAGGCCTTTTTTTGGTCTTGAATGCCAGTTGTGTTATATCCATGCCTCCAATCAGGGTCGACATCGAATTCAACGACAAGGGTTTGAAGATGAAGGCCTGTTTTTCTCCTTTTCAACGATTTTTGGTTTCTCCTATCAAAATCACTGTTTATTAGACTAATATGTCATAGCTACAGGTTAAAATACGTAGTAAAAAATAACAAGCCCAAAAATTACTTCAAGTAATCCTATAGTAAATACGGAGAGTGTATTTACATGGTCTTTAATGAAGGGGTGGCTCAGCTCTAAATAACTGGGCCTTACAGCAGATCCAATAATATAGGCCTAATAGTATAAAAGAATGTACCAATATACCCTACCTTTTGTAATTATTAAGAGGTAGGATGAAAATTTCCCATTCTACCCCACTTATCTCTACTATTATATAAAGAGGAGTTGGTGGTCGTGGGTGCGTTCTCCTCTCCCCTCTTTACAGCTATTCGATTTGATCTGAACCATTCATCTTTCTCCTCATCCTCTCTCTCTTAGGATACAACCGCCCACCCCCTCCACTTTCCCCATCTCCTCGTGTATTCTGACCACCCTTCTCTCTCTTTGTCGTTTGCTCTCCAATGTGTAATGTGTGAAATTAGTCAGACAGTAAGTTCCATCTCATCATATTTACGACTCCGTTGCAACACACGAGTCTCTAACTAGTGTATATAAACCCCCAAGTGAGTATGAGAGGGTAAGATCCACTCCTTTTACAAATAAGCTCTTTCTCTTGTCGTTAGCTCTCTTTAGCTCTACCTCCTCCCATGGAGAAAGGGATACACTTCACCCACTGTTGTACTCATGCTACAACAGTTGGCACCATCCGTTGGGACCGCGCAAGAAGCTGCACAAGGGAGAACGATAGAAAAGGCTACCGCTAGAGGGACCTTCCTACGTTGAATAGGAGTATCTTAGATTGCTCGTGTCACGAGCGCCCCAGATAAGTTCATCTTGACGTTTATGGCTTCATAATGATATACAAATGCCGATGTATCCAGAGTTGCTTCTGGCGGTTGCCCCCTCTCACCGCAGAAGTGGAGCGGTGTCGTACTCAGCAACCTCACCCAAGGTGTTCTGCTGCGCCTGTTCAGAACTCAACGATATCTGCAGCACATCCTTCATCGTCGGCCATGTGGACGGCTAAGCACTGGTGCATGCGATGTCGAGCTTGAACACGATCGACCTCAATGTCATCGTCGTTGTAACTGCATGGGCCTGAATGTAACAAGAGTCAAACGTGCGAGCTGCTCCTCATCGTTGTTGCCCTCATAGTCACCACTACCCTCCGCATCGGCCACATCCATGTCAAGCTCTCACACCATCATCTCGACACCAGGGAGTCGGCCTCCACGCACGGCAAAGACAGGCTCCAACCTCCGCGCACCCTCCACGTGAGATCTCCATATACATGAGTATAGTCGTCAACCATAGCGCATCAATCAATATGCATGTAGGCACTGCACCGAGCCTCCATTGGTCTTCGCGTCGGTCCTTCGGGTTGAACAACGTGAGCAAACGTCGAGCCTTGTTGCCCATGTCTTTGGCAGAGACTTCATGCTGCCTCCACCGGATTTTGCGCCGGTGAACATCGAGCCTCGCTACCCATGTCTTCAATGGGGACTTCGCGCTGCCTTTGCTGGATTTTGCGCCCTTCGGCCTCTGTTTACCTCGGCTCTGCATCGCCTCTGACTTCATCAGCCTCGGCTTTGCCGGACTTCGCACAGCCTCCGCATCGCACAGTCTTCATTAGACTTCGTGCAACCTCCGCCAGACTCCGTCGATGTCGGCCATTGTGAGCCGTGGCATTGCATGCACTATGCGCATTGCATGCATAGCTTTCCTACGAACATTATGGTCCTTTGTCTCACCATGACCCCTGCATGATCATAACCTCCTATGAACATGATAGGGTCGTGAGCCTTGCTAGGATCACTTCATGATCATAGGCACCTCCTACGAATATGCTATGGTCGGTTGCCTCACCACGACCGCTGCACGATCATAGCCTTTTCTATGAACACAATACACAATAGGGTCGTGAGCCTTCCCACGACCATTTCATGATCGTAGGAATCCTACGGACATACCATGGTCGATTGCCTCGCCATGACCGCTGCATGATTGTAGCCTTTTCTACGAACACGATAGGGTCGAGCCTTGCCATGACCACTTCGTGATCGTAGACACCTCCTATGAACATGCTATAGTCGGTTGTGTCACCACAACCACTGCAAGATTGTAGCATTTTCTATGAACACGATAGTGTCATGAGTCTTCCCATAACCACTTCGTGATCGTTGGCACCTCCTCTGGACATGCCATGGTCATTTGCCTCGCCACGACCGTTGCATGATCGTAACCTTTTCTACAAACACAGTAGGGTCGTGAGACTTGCCACGACCACTTCGTGACTATAGGCACCTCCTATGAACATACTATGATCAGTTGCCTTACCACTACTGCTGCTGGATCATAGCCTTTTCTATGGACATGATAGGGTCGTGAGCCTTCCCATAACCACTTCATGATTGTAGGCACCTCCTACAGACATGCCATGGTCATTTGCATCGCTACGACCGTAGGATAATCATAACCTTTTCTATGAACACGATAGGGTCGTGTGACTAGCCACGACCACTTTGTGATCGTAGGCACCTCCTATGAACATGCTATGGTTGATAGCCTCGCCACGACCATTGCTTGATCGTAAACTTTTCTACGAGTAGGATCTGGTTGCGAGCCTTGCCACGACCACTTCATGATCATATGCTCTCTTTGCAATCATGATGCATTTGTGTGCCTTGCCACGACCGCTTCATGATCGTAGCCCATCTCTCGACCATTTCCTAGTCATCTAAGCCTAGACCCGAGAACTTAGTCGTCCCAGGCAACTCTACGGAGTATAAATAAAAAATCGCATGGTAGCCTCGCGCCACAGCGTACTCTGCTGAGTATAAAACGCTGGGAACTTAGTCGTTCCGGGCAACTCTATGGAGTATAAAAAAATCGCATGGTGACCTCACGCCATGGCGTACTCTATGGAGTATAAAGTGTCGGCATTTTAGTCATCCTAGGAAACTCTACGGAGTATAAAGAAATCGCACGGTTGCCTCGCACCCGGTGTACTCTACAGAGTATAAAGCACCAGGAACTTAGTCGTCCTGAGCAACTCTGTGAAGTATATATATAAAACAAAAAAATTGCACAGTGGCCTCACGTCCCAGCGTACTCTGCGGAGTATACACCACAGGAACCTTAGCTGTCCCGGGCAATTCTACGGGGTATAAATTACCACGTGGATTCCACGACCTCCACGTGAACTCTAGGAGTATAGATAGCGGTATGGGACAGAGCATGCGTGGTTGCATGTGCTTTGTGCGCTTTGCGCATCCCAATGGGGAATCCCCAGTACTAGTGATAACCCTAGTGAGCATGTGCCTCACCAGGGAGTTTGCCATGCTAATAGCATTGAACGTCTGACCATCTAGTGGTCGTGCCTTCCTTGACACGTCTGACCACCTCATAGTTGTGACTTTGTCCAACCACCTCATGGTCCTGACTCCGCCCGACCACGTCGTGGTCGTGATTTCGTCCGACCACCTCGTGGTCATGACTTCGCGCGACCACCGCATGGTCCTAACTCTGCCCGACCACGTACTAGTCGTGACTTCGTTTGATCACCTAGTGGCCATGACTTCATCCGACCACCTCGTGGTCGTCGACGCGTCCAACCACCTCATGGTCGTACACGCCTGTCCAACCACCTCATGGTCGTACACGCCTGTACGACGACCACCTTGTGGTTGTACACGCTCGTGTGACCACCTCGTGGTCGCCAACGTCTCCGATCACCTCTTGATCATAGACATCTATCTGACCACCTCGTGGTCATAGACATTTGTCCGACCACTTCGTGGTCGTGACTTCATTTGACCACCTAGTGGTCATCGATGTGTCCGACCACCTCGTGGCCCTAGATGCCCGTGCATGCTTCAAGGCTTTGTCTCGCCGCCGCTTTCATCAACGCCAAGTCAGAATGGTGGGGGATAGAGCACATGACATCTACGACCACGTTGAGGTCAAGTCTTCACTGACAGCTATGACCACCTCATGGTTGAGAATTTGTTGACACCAATCTAAATGGTGGGGGATGGAGCGTTTGTTTTGAGCCTTCATCCCTCCACCTACTTCACTCGACCACTATGTGGTCGTACCTTCGTCAACTGTGTCGACTCCGTCAAATCACCTCATGGTCATCAACACATCCGACCACTTCATGGTCATACACGCGCATTCGACCACCTCGTGTTTGTAGACACCCTTACGACCTCCTCGTGGTCGCGACTTCCTCCAACCACCTTGTGGTCGCTATTTTATCCGACCACGTCGTGGTTGTAGACGCTCGTCTGGCCAACTCGTGGTCATCGATGCGTCCGACCACCTCACGGTTGTATACACCTGGTGTGTGCTTCAAGGCTTCGTCTTGCCACCGCCATCGATGACGCCAAGTGTAAAACAATAGGGGACAAAGCGTGCGACATCTACAACCACATCGTGGTCAAGTCTTCGCCAACAGCTACAACCACCTTGTGGTCAAGATTTCGTCGGCACCAATCTGAAGGGTGTGGGATAGAGCACGCGTTTCGAGCCTTCGTCCCTCCACCAACTTCACGTGACCACTATGTGGACATACCTTTGTCGACTCCGTCAAACTACCTCATGGTCGAGACTTTGTCCGACCATGTTGTAGTCGTGACATCATTCGAGCACCTCGTGGTCAAAGACACTCGTCCGACCACCTCGTGGTCGTAGACACCAATCGACCACCTCACAGTCGTGACTTCCTCTGACCACATCATGGTTGTCAATGCGTCTAACCACCTCGTGGTCGTAGACACCTGGTGTGTGCTTCAAGGCTTCATCTCACCGCTGACTTCGTCGATGCCAAGTCTGAATGGTGGGGGACAGAGTGCGTGATATCTACGACCACGTCGTGGTCAAGTCTTCACTGACATCTATGACCACATCGTGGTCGAGGCTTTGTCAATGCCAATTCGAAGGGTAGAGGATGAAGCGTGTGTTTTGAGCCTTCGTCCCTTCACCGACTTCGCCCGACCACTACGTGGTTGTACCTTCGTCGACTTCGTCAGACCACCTCATGGTCATGACTTCGTCTGACCACCTTGTGGTCGTAGAAGCTTGTCCGACCACCTCGTGGTCGTAGATGCCCGACGCACGCTTCAAGACTTCGTCTCACCGCTGCCTTCGTCGGTGCCTACTCCGAACGGTGGGGGATGGAGCGCATGACATCTACGACCACGTCGTGGTGAAGTCTTCACCTATAGCTATGACCACATCGTGGTCGAGACCTCGTCAGCACCAATCCGAAGGGTAGGGCATAGAGCGTGCGTTTCGAGCCTTCGTCCCTCCATTGACTTCGCCTAACCACTATGTGGTCGTACCTTCATTGTCTTCATCGACTTCATCAGACCACCTTGTGGTCGTCGACACATCCGACCACCTTGTGGTCGTACACGCCTGTCCGGCCACCTTGTGGTCGTTCACGCTTGTCCGACCACCTTGTGGTCGTGACTTCATCCAACCACCTCGTGGTTGTCGACGTGTCCGACCACCGGGTGGTCGAGGCTTCATCTCGCTACCACCTTTGTTAATGCCAAGTCTGAATGGTGGGGGATGGGATGCGCGCTCAAAGCTTCGTCTCACCGCCACCTTCGTCGACGCTAGAGTGCGCACGCAAGACTTCGTCCTGCCACCAACTTCGTCGATGCTCGTACAAAGGGTTGAGGACGAAGCGCGCGCGCTTGAAGTCCTTACCCCACCGCTGACTACATCGACACCCACGACCATGTCATGAGCAACGTAGTCATGAGGCCTTCTCCAACCACATCATGACCACTTCGTGGTCATCTGACCATCGGCGTGGGACTTCGTTGCCCGCACCTACGCGCCGCTCAAGTTCGAGACACGACCTCCACGCGCTGGCTTAGCCTCTGTTGGGAGATTCTGCAACCATGTCAAGATCAGTGAAACAAGCTTGCCCTGGGAGGTTTATAGTGTCCACACCCCGGGGGCTGGGGCTATCAGCTGCATCAGCTCATCCATCGGCACCTGCGTGCTTGCTGCCGGGGGACGGGGGGCTGTGCCAACTTGTCACGTCAGCTCGCCCCTCGGGACCTAGGTGCTTACTGTCGAGGGAGTGCTGTTGTGTGGGTGGTCTAGCCCCAAACGACTGGACCTTGCAGTAGACCCAATAGTATATACCCAGTGGTATAAAAGAATGTACTAATGTAGCGCTACCTTTTGTAATTATTAAAGGGTAGGATAGAAAAAGAGGTATCATATACCTACTGTTGTACTCATGCTACAACGGTCTTAATTATCAACTACGCACTTTATCAGTACTAGTTTGTAGTTTGATTTTTGACAGCTCAACTTACGAGCGAAGATCATAGGGTTTTATGCTATGCATACTCAAAATTGAATGGCTGTAAAGGGTTCGATGGGCTATCCGAATTTGTCAAAAGCTTATTGGACGTTGGAATCCAGACAGGGTACGTAAGCTGGAGTTGTAAAAGAGATTAAGAGAAGCTTAACTCTATAAAAAATCCGTGTATCCTTTCATGTTGATCTTTTTTATGACTCTAATTTTTGCCCTCTCAACTAGCCAGGTGTGTATTGGAGATCATATGTCAATGTCTAACACAGCAAGTAAAAAAATAGAGGTAGTAAAAAACAATTTGCTGTCGTCTAAATTTGCATTCAACATGTCACGGGTCAAGTAATAAAGCTGCTGGAGCCTTCCATCTCATACTTACTAACCTGCGCTTTTGGACTTTAAAGGCACTACCGGTGCTATTACAGCTGGAAACTTCTATGGATTGTCTGGTGCACACGAACAACCATCAACTTCTTTTTCAATCTATCGTTAGAAGACGATCGAGTTCATGCTAGGTAAGGTTAGGTGGAGCCATTGCTTTAGCTAGCAAGGGAATTAAAAAAAACTATCTAACGCATGGTTAGCAAGGCCGCATAATTGCATTGGAGCGGTATAATGATATTAGAGATATTATTCCGGTTTATACAAATCTATTATATTACTAAAGCAAAGGCAAAAGAAGCCTCAACGCTCACTTAAGTAGAAAATTTCCACATTATTCGGAGGAAAAAGAGAAAGATCTACACCATTGATCATAGTGGGTCCAGATTACAACGGTCTAGATTAAAAGCAAGAGTCCATGTCAAGCACAATCCAAACAATAACTAAAATTCAGAATAAAAAATAAATAAAATTAATAATTTGATTTCCATATGAATTCTTAAGAAAAACCCCTAAATAAAATAATTTAGAATAAAAATTAAACAAATATTAATAATTGGATTTGTATATGAATTACAATAAAAATAGCTGAAATTCATAATAAAAATCAAAACAAAATTAGTAATTTGATTTCGATATGAATTCTAAAGCGAAATCTCTAAATGACTATAATCAGAATAAATTGTTTTAAAAAAATGGCAATCGGATCTGAACATGAATTCCAATAAAAAAATTGAAATCTGAAATAGAAAATTACAATTTAATTTCCATACAATTTCAAAATAATATCATTAAATAACTAAAACTCAAAATAAATTAAATATAATTAGCAATTTACATATGTACATGAATTCCAACCAAAGAAATAAAATATGAAATAGACAAAGAAAATTTGCAATTTAATTTCCATATAATTTTGAAGAAAAATCTTTAAATAACTAAAATTCAGAATAAATTAAATAAAATTAGCAATTTAGTTTCCATATGAACATCTAAGTAAAACCATTAAATAAATATAATTCAAAATAACAATTAAACAAATATTCAAAAAAATGAAATTCAGAAGAAAAGCAATAAAATTAGCAATTGTGTGTGTACAAATTCCAAAGTAAAATTCCAAATAAAAAATAAATATAAATTAGCAATTGGATTTGTATACAAATTTCAACAAAAAATAATTGAAATTTGGAGTAAAAAACAAAAGAAAATTCCAATGTGATTTCCATACAATTGCGAAGTAAAATCCCTAAATAACTAAAATTCAAAATAAATTAAATAAAATTAGCAATTTTATTTGTATAAGAACTCTAATGAAAAACAAATGAAATTTTCAATAAAAATAAAAGTTAAAATAATGATAGCGTGAATAGTATCATAGGAGACCATGAAAGAGTGCAATGGTGTCAATTTGTTCAAAAAGAAGATATTGACCCACCAGAAAGCGAAGAGTCGAGGCAATAGTAGGGGAGATAAGGACAATGTCGTGTTGCCCACCTTAGCCATTCGACAAGGACAATGTCATGCTACTTGTCGAAGTCATTGAAGAGAAAGGCCAGAGTAAATGGAGCTAAGGGTCACGACGACGAGTGATTAGCACATCATTGTTGAAGAAGTTTGTGTCTAAATAAGCTCGATCATAAGAAAGCTTCGGTAGAGAGAAGATAAAACTTTGCATTAAACATGAGCTATAACGATATGGAGTCATCAGATAGCTAGAAGCATGCCATCACTGGTGAGGAGGGACGATGTCACCGACAGTAACAAGAAGATTCTCTATATCATTAGACAGCAACTAAAGCAGATATGCTAGCATTAGTAAAGATGCGAAGTTACTACGGTTAGTGATGAAGCCATAACATTGAGGTGAGCAATGTCGAAGAAGAGGAGCGTTCGACATGGGAGAAGAGGGACATTGAGCATGTATAACATCATGCATGCATTTGTACAGATAGAAATATGAGCGTACAAAAGCAGAGATGGAGTAACCAAAGGGAATAAGCTTAAGGCCACCTGAGAGAGCGTGACAGGTATCCTTAGCAGGGATCAATGATGATTGCATGTGTATGGATGTTTGATGTTGCAATGGTTAGCATTAAGCAACAATTGAAGAAAAGTAAAAGGTAATTATGTTGTGAAGTATTGTGTTAGAATATATAACAGTGAAGAGATTGTATTGGAATAAGTAACAACTAAGTGGGATCGATCAAGAATTGGGCATGTTATTGGAGGTTGAAGTAGAAAATTGTATTGGCGAGAAGTGATAGAAGATACATGGTTCGGTAGGGTAGCTAGCGTGTGAAGGATTATAATACCATGCGAACTAATGAGATAATTTGCTGCACATATAATCAATGTGTCATTTGGATATTAAATAGAGGTACATGTGTATACATACATTTTTGAAAAAGAGTAACTAATGGGGGAAAATAAGGGCATGCAACTATATGATCCATGTATAATAGAGAGTGCTTACGCTTTTAAGAACCTCGATAACTTAGTATACTCAATGATTTTCTTCCATCATGCTTGTACTTTAATTACATTTCTGAAATTATATTTCTTTCAAGTTTCTATTGTCCTTTCTAACGTTTATGATATCTTAGAATTCTAAACAACCTACTAGATACGTAATCATATTCTTAAACATCTAGGTTATATCATTTAATACTAAAAACTTTAAAATAAATTTAGCCACGTAAATACGCAGGGCACCCTGCTAGTTTTAACAAAAATAAGAAAAGAAAATAAATTGTAACTCTTAGTAGAAAAAGGACAATTAGCCGCAGGCCAACATGCTCGGTTTTATATATGTGCCTTCTAGCACTGCTTCTTGCCTCACAGCTGTCTTGCCTCATGATCAGACAGCCATGAGGCAAGCGGCAGTTCGTACTGACAAGACTTTAGTAGGTACCAAACGTTGTTAACCATCAGTTTTAGCATGGGTATTAAGGAGGGAGACATTGGTCTGATCATGACATAAAGTGAGGTGAAGCTTTGAAAAAAAATTCTGCTCTCTTACTGTGCAAACATAGAACTTTATTTAGTGAACTAAAGCTCTTGAACAATGGGACATGACATATTCTCCCCTGATTCAAAAAACATATAGACTTCTTAGCTGAAAGCCTGATAGAGCATTTTGGAACTTATACGCTAGTATGAAAGGATAAACATTTCTACAAGTTGGGGGGGGGGGGGGGGGGATTAAAGAAAACAATTCACCTTTACTGTAATTGTGAAGTTACTTCAAATTGGAATGATCGATATATATTGCTGTCTGAAAATTAGGATGATATTTGCACTGCACCCGGAGTGCACTTTTCTTCTGCCTTACGGTTCAGCTGCTTTAAGGTGCAATGTTGCTGCTTCTTGAATGTGCTCCTTGCATTGCACCGCAGTACTTCACTACCATTCTCTTAAAATCAGTGGGTCCAACATGAGTTAGCTTTCTCATTATACTTTTCAGTTTTCAGAGTGGGGTAATCTTAGGATAACTTTCTGAATCTTGTGCCGTCACCTTATTTGCTTCCTCTGGTAAATATTTAGGACAATGCAGTACACTAGTTCTTCAATGCTCTCTTTTCTTTCATCTGGTTATGCCACCGGCCGGCTTCCTTCTAATTTTTTAGCAAAGTTGCAGAGAAAAATGGTATGTTCCGCTATAGACAGAATGATGTTTTTGTTTTTTGATCAGGGACTTGATACAGTCTATGACGGATAACTTTGGACGCACATTACATACAACTCATTGGCTAATCATTGATGGGGCTGCTTGTAAAGGCCAAGCATTCGATGAGTCAACTGCAATAGTATTAAGTACGTTTAGTGTCGACAGATTACGCATGTTTTCAGTGTAACTGTACATAGATGTTGATTATTTTCAAGCTGTACACTCATGACTCACCATGGCAAGGGGTCTGATTAGTGATTATATAGTACTATCATTGGGAGGTTAAGTTGTACGATTCGTACTGCAATTGATCGTCCCTGGGAAACGAACATTTGAAAAATCTTGCAGAATTGTCATCACTCCTGTTTCCATCATATTGTTCGATCTATATGAAATGAAGTTAGTTCAGTGATTTTTTTTTCTTTTGTTCTGGTTTAAGGGAATTGACATCTTCTATATACATGTGGACGTGGTTGCAGTTATATAGCTTAGACTTCTGAATTCTTTTTAATAGGAATAGCAGGGGAATTCTTCTGAATTCTGATACCTGGATTAAAAGAATAAAAGGCATTTGTTTTGAGGACTAGAACAAACTGACACATCTGAAACAGGATGCTTCTGTTCTGTCTATATTATGAATAGCATTAGCATGGTTGCTCCCATTCAAAAATTCTAGCATATTCTGGGATTCTAGAGCTCAGCTCGAGCTGGTGAGTGCTTACGCGTGTGCTGTGTGCATGCACAAGTAAAATTTTATAACAACAATAACAACAAAGTCTTTTGTCCTAAACAAGTTAAGGTAGACTAAAAATGAAACCTTCTCAAGATTAAAGAGAAGAGAGCCTTTAAAAAACCCTACAATACTAAAACCATAAGCCGTATAATCTACTATCTGAATCGACAACTTAAAACATTGCTCTTAACTTTTTTATGGTTCTGACATATGGATCGCTAACTTCCATACTTTTCTATCCAAAGCTAATTCGTTAGATACATTCTAATCCATCAAGTCTCTTTTAACTGTTTCCTCTTACGTCAGTCTTGGTCGACCTCTGTCTCTTCTTACTTTTCAATATGCCTTAAAATTTCATTACGAACCGGTGCCTCAGGAGGTCTTCATTAGAGATATCCAAACCATCTCAAACAATGTTGGACAAACTTCTATTCAATTGGTGCTATTCCCACCTTATCACGTATATCATCATTGCGAACGCGATTTCACCTTATGTGACCACAGATTCACCGTAGCATCCTATCTCCTCTAGACTCATTTTCTATATATGTTGTCTTTTAGTCGCCCAACATTCCATTTCATATAGTATCGCGGGTCTGATCACCATCATATAGAACTTAACTTTTAATTTTTGAGGGACTTTTTATCACACAGGGCACTAGATGCTTGGCGCTATTTCACCCACCCCTCTCTTATCTTGTGGCTCACGTCTTTATCAATCTCACTGTCGCACTGTAGCATCGATCCGAAATAACGAAACGTTTCCTTCTTAGACACAATTTATTCGTCCAATCTAACATCTCCATTATCTACTTAACACCACTGAAATTATACCTTATATACTCAATTTTAATCTTATTAAATCTAAAATCCTTTAATTCTAAGGTCTTCTCACAAACCGGTGGCGTCCAGTCCATGCATTCCCTCGGCAGATACATGCATGTATGCACTGAATGAATCACACCGCGTACCGTCAAGTTAGCGTGCGTACGAACGTACAATCAAATAATGGTCATCGCAGTCTTGCCGGCGATCACCTCGATTCGATCATCTCTCTCTCTCTCTCTCTCTCTCTCTGGTCCAAAATGAGGCGCCGAATTTACACGGGGAAGTCGAGAACAAGCGTGTGGGATTGTACGTGTGCATGGGGCACCACGTCCAATTAAGTCGCACAGCCAACACACACCATCAATCGCGCTCAGCCGATCGACCCAGGCTGGTGACCATTTAACATCTCTCTCTCTCTCTCTCTCTTACACCTCTGTGCAAGATGAGAGATAGAGAGAGGGAGCAACGAGTCAGTGTCGATCGTCTAGGCCGGGCTCAGCGCAGCTCTCATCTCGTATCATCTCAATATTTAGAGAGAGATGGGTGGGGACTGATCGTGGAGTCGACACGCGGGATTAGACGTGCATGGGGTTCAACGCTGTCCACGGGGCGAGGGCGACGTGCACATGCGTGCGCCCTGTCCTGCCGCACCACATGCGCGCGTGCATGCATGCATCCCATGCGCGCTGCATACGTGCAGGTCCCTCTCCACCGCCTTGCCGCAGCGTCCACCCCTCTACGCCTGCTTGATTGGACTCGTATCCTCCGCCGTGCCGCCGTTCAAAACTCAAAACAACGGCACGTTTCCAGCGACGATCCGATCGGAAACCAACGCTCAGGCCTCGGCAACCCAGTTAGACAAAGGAGAGCAGCCGTCCGAAGCTCGATCGAACGGCTACGAAAGGCGCTGGATGGATGGAAGGCACGCTCACACGTGTCATCTCCACGTACGTGTGTCTAGCCATGGCGAGTGAGCCAACGGCGCTGCTGGTGTCCCTTCCGGCCTCAGCTGGCACTGAATTTTCAGAGCTCTGTACGCAGGTGCGCGGTGAAAGCTGCCCTGCCTGGTAGCTGCTGGGTCCTCGCTCTGGCGATAGGCCGGAAGCCTCCCAGCCTGATAGGCTCGTTGACGTGCTCTCCGCTGTCATCGTCGCATCTGCACCATGTCGGCATATGCATATGGCTGTGCGCGCGTAGTACTCGACGTACGTCCCTGCAGGCCCCCTGCCGATCACCCATCCACTCGCATTATTTCCATTTTGGTTCCATTCAATCAATGATACGAGCTCGCACCAGGTATTTCTTTACGGTTTAATTAGGCTTTATATTTATGGATTTTAGTTTTTATTATAGTAATTAGTTTTCAAATGATGAGTATTTTTAAGATAAGGCCTATAAATTGATTATAGTAGATGTTATACTGATTTTAGCTATATCGGCCAAAATTACATGCAATTGTCTCTTTCTTCGTACTCTTTCACGAATAGCCAAAATTCAAAAACCATAAGCCATAGTCTAGGCCTCGCTCATTTCGGCTTGAGCTTCTGGCTTATTTTTTACTATTCTTAAATTTCATCTTTTCTGGCTTTTTGGCTTTTTTAAAACTTTTTTGCTGGTTCTTTTCCCCGTATTCGTTTGTATTATCTGAAATGGTGTAACCTATTTTTCTATTTTTAAATTTTTTTAAATTTAATTACGCTAAATAAGTCACCAACAGTTATAACACAATTTCAACCAGTTACAGTAAAATTTCAGCTATAAACCACTTTTTTAGCCCAAATGAACGGTCCCTAAGAGAACCCACCCAATATTATCCATTTTATGCCCGTGATGACAAGTTTACAAATAAACCTTAATGATCATCTTGTGATAGTGTTCGGCGATGATGGACTGTCCATGGGTTGTTTAATCCGGCTTCGGCTGGCCAGGGCCGGCCCTGAGGGGGGCAAGAGGGGCTACCGCCCCGGGCCCCCAAAATCCAGGGGCCCCCCATATACTATGTAGAGTATATACATGTAACAAATAGAAGGCATGGTTAAATACTTTAATACTTATATATAGAATGAAGGGTTTGCTTTGAGTATGATCATTGCCAAAGATATTGCAGCTCAAATGAATGCAGAGCCATCATTTCCAGTTAAGCGGCGTGTTCTTAGGAAGAAACAGTTTGATGAAATTGATTGTGATGAAGCAATTTTGCAAGTGAGAAGGAATTTGAAGTTAATTATTTTTGTTATGGTTGATATGGCAATCAATTCATTGAAAAGTAGATTTCAAGAACTCTAAACATTCGAAGTATATTTGGATTTTTAATGAGTTCAACAACATTGAAGTCATTGGATCGAACTAAATTAAAAGAATGTTGTACAAAATTTGCGTAAACTTTCTCTCTAGATGGTTCATCCGATGTTGAGTTAAATGATCTAATTTCTGAGTTAAGTGTTATGCAATTGACTTTATCGATAAACCAATGTCTGCTATGGAGATCTTTGAGTTTGTCAGAGAAGCGGATTGTTATCCTAATATTTCTATTGCTTATCGGATTTTATTTACTATGCCTGTGACTGTGGCATCAGCTGAAAGAAGCTTTTCAAGTTGAAATTGTTGAAGAATCATTTAAGGTCAACAATGTCTCAAGAGTGGTTAAACGGTTTGGCAACTTTATGTATTGAGAAGAAATTATTGGATGAGATTGATATCAATACCATCATCAATGACTTCGCATCTAGAAATGTTAGAAGAAATTTTTAAAGTAATATCTATGAACTCTTTGATATGAATTTTTATTTAATACATAACGCATTTTAAGTATTTATGGGTAAAATTAGATATATATATATATATATATATATATATATATATATATATATATATATATGTGTGTGTGTGTGTGTGTGTGTGTAGATTTATATTTAGATGTTTATATTAGGGCCTCTATTTCTAGTTTCGCCCCAGGTCCTTAAAATCTCAGGACCGGCCCTGCGGCTGGCGGTTTCTAATTATTGTTTGAAATTATACAATAGCAGATATTAGATTTTTCTGTATCATTTAATTTAAAAAATAAGAAAAAAATATATATAATACTATTATACCTTTACGGACAGAAAAAGTAAGGAAGTAGAAGAAAAAAAATAAAAAAACCAAAATACAAAAAATCTAAAATTAAAAAATTGTTGTGTTTATTCCAAAAGCCTAAGTCAGATTAAACGGGGCGACGATACTTCGACATCCTACCACGACGCCTAGGCTCAACATGGACCTGGGCAACCGCTAGGACCCTCTTGGTCCGTACCACTGGCACTAGGCTGTTGAGGCCGGCTCAAATTTTGTAGTTTGCTCATGCATTGTCGAAGATGTTGAGACAAGATTTTGGGTTTTGCTCATGCATTGTCAGAAGATGTTGAGAAAATATTTTGGATGGTTCTTTTCTTTTGTATGTTATGGTTTTTAGTTTTAACATAAGTACTTATGCGAATGAGCCAAAAGTCTATTTGTATGATCAGTTGATAGCGAAAAAGGCTGTCCCAATAAATCACTTAAAACAATAGAGAAGTTATCCTATTTATTTATTCAAAAAACCATAAGTTAGAAGTCATAAACCAAAAAAACCACTTTTACTCATCTAGCATGTGTATGATCAGTTGATGAGTAGAAGCCCATTCTTTCCATGTGGTTAGTATTGTTTTGACAGTACGTTTGGCGCGATTGAGCCTGTTGCACGCTGGGGCTACAGCTCCACGCCGGCCATGGCCATGGCCAGCCAGCTAGCTATCGCAATTTGAAAAGATTCGACTTGCGGCCTGCCACTTGTATCGTGGAGCTGTCTGGGCAAATTGTGAATGGACGGCTGGAGTGACAGTGCCATAGTATCCGAGCATGGCATATTGAGAGCTCAGCTCCAATGAATGGTATGCATTCCTGATACCCCTGCCTTTTTGCATGTTTCCTGTAGCTATCGATCGTTGGTGCCGACGCGCGAGGACCCGCTGCACTGGTATTGAACTTTCTATGATCCAGGTTGAGATCTCCAAGGGCAAACGAGAAACTGAGATACATGAGAAATGGCCTAAACAAGATAGAAAAACACCTGTCGGCATGAGAGAGTCTAGACAGAATATTTTTTTGGGAAATTAGGTCAACGTCGCCGAAAGTTGAAATTAGAAAAATAACATCATAATAGAACTTGCCTGCTAAATAACATAAAAAAGACTAAGACATCTAGAAAACAACACTCTAAGTGAATATTCTATCACAAATTTTCAAAAAAGACACTACTACCCCCTTCTCCCTTAACTCCAATGTCTTCTCTTGCGGTCTCTCTCTCTAGCGAGCCGAGTTGCACCCAGGGAAACAAATTTCAGACGAAATTTCGTCCCTTTCATTGGGTACCGAAACATGTTAATTTCGGATAAAGTTTAGCCGAATTTTGCTCTATTTAAAATTTGTTCAAATTTTGGCTAAATTTCATCAAAATTTTAGTTTTTTTTGTTCGAAATTTCGAAAGAAATGGACGAAATTTGGGTTTTCTTTCCTTTCGTTGGTGGCCGAATTTGTTTTGCCACCGAAAGTTTTAACACTGGTTGCACCCCCTCTGGCCCCGCTGTGCCTTGTCCAGCCACGCCACCCTTGCCACGAGCTCACCGGGGCGTTGTGGCATGGAGACCGATAGGGGTAGCAGCGCACTTGGAGACCGGTAGGGGTGGCAACACGTCTCGAGGGAGACGGCACCGCTCGGCTGGAGAGAGAGAGAGAGAGAGAAGTGAAGCCGGAGAAGAGGGGATGGAAGAGAGAGGGCAAAAAAATCATTTTACTCTACAGGTGTTATTTTTCTGAATTTTGGTTTTTATAGTGTTACCAGGCAATCAACTACAAATACGATGTCATTTCTCTAAATCTCAGCAATTGAGACTTCACTGACCTAATTTTCCCTCGTTTTATTACAATGCGAACTGGATATATTGGAATACCATCTTCCAACAGGCCGGTGGTTATCTTTGACTTGTCACAATCCATGCATATTCGCAGGTCTGGAACAGAAATAAGACTGAGAGATGCGCGATATATATATATATATATATATATATATATATATATATATATATATATATATATATATATATATATATATATATATATATATATATATATATAGAGTATAAATAGGGCACCTAGGTGTCTGAGACCTAGTCTCCTACTGGATTGCTTTTAGATGCGTGCTAGTGTGATTGAGACTTTCCATGATTAAGACTTTCCTTCCATGATTGATTTAGCATGCCTAATATATTACATATCATACATACCATTGCTCTAGCACGTATCTAAAAGCAATCTAACAGGAGCCTAGGTGTATGGGCACCTAGGTGTCCCATTTCAGCATCTATATATATATATATATATATATATCTTTTCTACACCTGTGTAATTACACCCTATGTCGTATCTCACAACGTAGAGAGTATCTCGCGTAACGGAGGTATGTATGTATGTGTAGTATACAGTATTTAAGACCATTTAGGTGGTATGAACAATTTTTCAAAGGTGGTATGTATATTTTTTAGACATACTCCTTTTTATGCATATATATATATATATATATATATATATATATATATATATATATATATATATATATATATATATATATATATATATATATATATATTTACAAAATATGCTAAAAACTATTGTCTCCCTTATAATTTTTAGTATGGTTCACATTAGAGTATCTTATAATTAGTATACAAGTATACCTAAAGTGATAAAAGAGTATTTTAAGTTTGTTTAGATGGTATATTAGGGATGGGAGTAATTACATCCGGTGTAAAATGTATTTTTCCTCTCTCTATATATATAAAGAGCTGGCAAAAAACCATTTTTTCAAAAACACGGAAAAGGCGTACGCGCATTTCATTAAAAAGATAACAGAGTGCAGCAGCAGCCGGCAAGCAGAGCTCACCGGCCCCCGAGAACAAGAACTCATTCATCAGAAGAGTACGTAGAACATATACCGCAGCTGCCCCCATGGCGACCCAATGAAATTGCAGACGAAACCTGATTGAAAAGATTATCTACGGATCCGACAGAAGATGATATCTGAACTGGCGGTGGATTGACACTCCACATTGCTTCCCAGTGGCAGCCTATCACTAGATTTCTGAACATTTTTTTAGAGAAAGATCACTGAATGTGGAGGCGTTCGCTTTGCTCTGCTGTTCCTGCAAAGGCACTGGCGCACATATCTAGGAGATACAAAATTTAAGTAATATTTAATAAAATTAGATCATACTTGTTTATATTAGATAAATATAGTACTACTCTATCTAATATAGATAAATATGATTTAATTTCATTAAATATTACTTAAATAATGTATATCCTTGGTACGCACCGGACTAACAACTCGAAATAGATAAGAGTACTTAGTTGAAAGAGCACTTTCATAGCACCTTAGGCAATCCGGTACTTAGTTGAAACAGCACTTTCATAGCACCTTAGGCACTCGGATTGTTGACTTTGATAAGGAAAAAAAGATCAGTGCGGTGAAAATCGTGGTGCGTAATCCGAAATTAGTAGCTCAGATGGAGGTCCAAGGTAGAGAGAAACTGAAGTGCAGAATTGTGACGTAATGACGTTCCGTGCCATTCACTGTCGACTTAACTAGGCTGCAGAATATTATTTGATAAAATCATGTATGGATCATTATCCCTTATATTATTATATTATTAAGACAGATGAAAACAAAGGTAATCATATTTGCTCTTAAGGACTAAAAATTACCACGGTAATCAAAACAAAAAAAGAAAGATTTAACTGTGATTGAGATGAATCCTGATTATAACGGTCCAGATTAATTAGATGTATATGGGAACTATTACAGTAGTATAAGAAATACAATTGTATTTTCAATCATATATATAAATATTAAAATTGGATAACAAATACAACATTATTTTTTGAGTTTTTATAATAATTACCTCGTAATTGTGTGGAAAAATTGGCTAGGGCCTAGGGGTCCGTTATTTTCGGCTTTTGAAACTGACTTTTATTTTTTGTTATAGTACCTAATTTTCAAATGGAGTATTTTTTAAGGTTTTGTTAAACATCATCCGGATATTTTCTTCCTAACTATCATCCAGATTTAAGACCGTAGAATTAGAGATCCAATGGCCATAAATTCTCCTTTCTCCCTCTTGAATTTAACCCCTTCCTCTTGAAAAAATCTCCCTAAAAAAACAAGGGGCTCCTTAATCTCTAATCCAAGGGTCACAAATTTGGATGATAGTTAAAAAGAAAACATCCGGGTGATGTCTAGACGCTCCTATTTTTTAATACGAGATCTACAAGTTATTTATAGTACACGTTAAAAGCTCAATATCTGTATCATCCAAAATCGTAAATAAATATCTCTCTCCGTAATATCTATTATAAATAACTAAAATTCTAAATTTTCATAAAAAAACCATAAGGCACGTACAAAAACAAAAAAACAGACCCTACGTCGTATCCTATAGCATGTGACATCCGATCCCGTCCGATCGACTGTATCCCAAATATCATTTTTTTTTATTGTGTGGAATACTCCCGTCGTTGCACGTGCCATTTGAACTGAAAGACTCACGCACTGAACTAGGACACTGAACATGTCACTCCTGCGGTCTTTCTATATGAATATCTCGAAAATTCTGCGTCAGGGTTTTTTTTTTTGCAAACCAGTACCCCTAAAGTTTTATTAAGCCCAAGTTGGCCATGTGTGTGCCATGGGGGCGCTCATGCAACTTCTGGCAACGTTCGTGCCGCAACTTGACAAAGATCACATGGAACTTCCCCAATGATTGCTGTCACTGCTAACCATCCGGTGATGCTGATTAATTAGGACATGTTATTCTCTTAGCCACAGCAGATTAGCAAGGCAATTAAGAGGGTAATTAACTAATGGGCTGTTTGGCTTGCGTCTCACCGGTCTCAAACAACACAGACCATCCGGTTGTTTGTCTTTGGAACGCAGTACTCTTGCGCCTCACGTCCAGTAAAAATAGATATTTTTCTACACCTCACGCCTAGGTCCTTTTGAAATAAGAGAGAATTTTTTATGTTACTTGTGAAAATTAATTAAACTTTTTTTTGCGAAACTTCTGTGTTCCAAACGAAGTAATGAACTTTGCCTAAGCATTTGCTGGTGATCTAGAGGAGATCAAAGAGGGTGATTAGCTCTGCATGGTGCCGGTGATCAGCTAATTAATTGCGTGTAGTCGCTAGCGATCTCAGGAGCGGCAGCTATTTGCCTATTTGTGCAGTGGCCATTTTGGTATGGAGCAAGCCTATTTTACTTCAACTATAATATCAGTTCGATTTTCAACCTCTAACTTCAAAATAGTTTACTTTTCATTTTTGACTATTAAAACCGTTCATTTTTCAACCCTAAATTAGTTTCATAAGGGAATAAATCCACTTTACGACTCTCAACTTTGCACTAAGTCATATTTTTAACTTTTAGCTTCAAAACGATTTACTTTTCACCTTTGAACTATTCACTACAAGAAATTTGAGCATCGGTGATGATACGTATTTGTCACAAAATCATGGATTTTTGTCATAAAAGCATAATAGTGACGATTTTCTTGCGTCACTCGGATCGTCACAGATTCTGCGTCATAGAATGTTCTTAGTGACGATCATTGGGAAATCGTCATAAAATAGTACACATTTATGACGAATAACAGATCGTCATACAATAATATTTATGACGATTTACTTAGTGTCATAAAATATTTTCTATGACGATACTGTTATGTGGTCCAGGACGTGTAATTTATGACGAAATTATTCATCATGAATATATTTACAACGTCACAAAATTTAATCCAGACATACATGAATGACAAAAAAAGTCATGAACAGTAGCATAATTCTCCAGATAATCACCATAGAATTGTTCCACCAAAGCATATAGAATTAATTGACATTTATCCAATACATACCATTACAATCATTGGTTCAACACAATTGCTTCCTGTGCAATATCACTACAACAATCAAACAATAAAATTGCATTCCTCAACTACATAGCATCAACAATCTACATACACACACATTAATACTAATCTCATCAACAATCTGCATTGCTGCTTTATATAACATCCCTCCTCTCATCCATTTCATACTAATCTCATCTGATTGTCTTCTCTCACATTTCCTTTGTAAGTATGTCTGCATATGGTTTTTGGGGCAAAGCAAGGGGACTGAAAGGTGCAATACCTATTATCGGACTTGAGTTATCCAAGGAAATATCCATATAGTGAATCATTACCTCTTGGCATCATTTGATGATATAGAGAAGTTCCGACTGAGCCATTTGTATGAAATCTGTTAGCAAAGCACACATAGAATGTGGGAACATTAGCCACCAAGTAAGCAATCCCAACTAACTAAACAATGGTCAATGCAGAAACCACTAACAATCAACAAAAACCTCAAGTGACAAGATAATTCATTGATTCATTGTATGGAGATTGAGTTACACATTTGCAAGTAATATCCAGAACTTGATGCTAACAAATTACAAAGTTGAACTTTCTGAACTTGCTGAGCTACCATAAACCACAACTTCTGTAAGAATGCAAAGCCACCCAACCCACACAACAGCCGAGCGTTCCATCTCATTTCAACAAAAAAACACTCTTCGTTGGCATAGCCGAAATCAGCTCACCCTAACTTAGACAAACCCGTGCACACTACACCCTCCTGAACAATATATTCAGTGGGATCGCAGTTTCCCCATGTATATTAATCAACTGTAATGCGATTTTCATCATGCATGATCACGAATAGGGAAGCAATTAACATTCTCTAAGTGAAGTTCCTCTCAGAAAATTAATCAATACGCTAGTCACTACAAACTAGCGAATTAACTCACATAAACTCTTGAAAATCCGTACTGTCAATAACCTAAATACTACTAGTAGTGCATTTTAAGCTGAAAAAACTAATAGCTATATAACTACTTACTGCAATTAGGCAGCTTATCATTAGCATTCTCACAAATCATAGCTTGTCCATGCTCTGAGGCATCTGATCAATCCCCTTTCTTGCTGCAAGTACCAACAATATAATTAAATCAGTTACAAAGAACAGGTAAAGCTCATCAAAGTTACAATATGAGAAAATAATAAACATGCTTCATCCCAGGCCAGACGGGGGAGGAGGAGGTTGGCAGCGTCGGCGTCGGAGTCGGGGATCAAACCCTAGATCGCCGCAGCGCAGACGGGGGAGGAGGAGGCAAGCCAGAGAGAGACGAGGGCGTCGGGAGGAGGACGGGGCGGTGGCGGCCACGAGGAGGACGGGGCGGTGGGGCGGCGGGCGGCGGCCGGCGGGAGGAGGATGGGAGGCGGGCGACCGAGAGGAGGACGGGGTGGTGGACGGCGCGAGGAGGAGGAGGCGGATCTGGGGCGGAGGAGGAGGCCGCGGCCGGGAAGAAGAGGAGGCGAATGGAAGAGGAGGAGGCGGATCTGGGGCGGATCGGCGGAGGAGGAGGAGGCCGCCGGGGGGCGGAGGAGGAGGCCGGGGCGCGGGGCGGAGGAGGAGGCGGCACGGGAGGCGGCCGGCGGCCGGTGAGGCGGATGGAGGAGGAGGCGGGCCGTGCGAGCGGGAGTGCGAGGGGCGGAAGTCGCAGAGAGTTATCGCGGGGGGCGGAGGAGGAGGCCGGCGCGGGTGGAGGCGAGGCGAGGCGCGGCGGGGAGATGGAGGCGAGGCCGGCGGCGGGGTGAGGCGGATGGAGGAGGAGGAGGCGGGTGTGCGGCGGGAGTGCGAGGGGGCGGAGTCGCGGAGGGGACCGGGGTGATATACTCAGTTTATTATTTCTAGATGGCCCACATGTCAGTTTGTTTCACAATGGCCCCATTCGCCCTAACTTTTTTTTGACAATACTTTTTTCGTCATCCAATAAATCGTCACGAATAATAATTTTTTTGATGACGAATATAAACAATCATCATGGTTTTCTGTATATTCTGTGACAAATATTTGTTTTCGTCACAAAACTAGGCGTCAAAGGTACCGTCCCTCATATTAATGACGAAATCACTTGAATCGTCACGGAATGATAGCTAATCTATGACATTTTCGTTTCTCATCATAACTATATTCGTCACTGATACTCAAATTTCTTGTAGTGATTAAATCCATTTATTTTTCTATTAAAACCATTTATTTTCCAATCCTAGGTTGGTTTCATAAGTGGTTTTCAGTAGACAAGCACATGGATGGTGAGCTCCTCGAGTTGGCGGGTTGGGCATGGCGCTAGTGCTAGGGTGGTAGAGAGGCACGGGTGAGGGCAAACTAGAATACTCGTAATATAAGAAACCTTACGTTGATGGTGGTTTGGGTAGAAACGCATTGTGTTAGGTAGGCAACGGTGGTGGGCAATGGTGGTTGCGGTCAGCTCATGGTGGCGACAACGCTAAGGTGGAAGAGAGACAAAAAATGAACATGTCAAAACATAAGTAGGGAATAAATGATCCTCATGTACGAAGGAATCGGACAGATTCTCACCAGTTGTGACAAACCATGACAGAGAAGATTGACAATGCTGGAGAAGAACTTTGATTATGAGCAGTTGTCAGCATGAAACTCAAATTAATTTGGGGACATGATGAAGGAGATTGTGGAACATAATGTGACGCGGACTGTTTTGAGAAGAGGAAATAGGACAAAGAGACTAACTAGTGGGCCCTCCCTTTTTATTTATTTTTTCCTGATCTGATAAAAGTATTGCTGAGAGGTGAGACCACATTAGCTTGCAATATGTATTAAGGTGCCACATTAGTATGCATTGCCCATTAGAATGCTATTGAAGCTAAAACCATCACTAGGTTAGAATCAAACCAGAGTGATTTCGTGTGAAGGTTGTGTTTTCCATTGGTTTTAATAGTTACGGTGTGAAAAGTGAATGGTTTTAAAGTTCAAGGTTGAAAATTGGACCAATGCTATAGTTGAGAGTTGTAAAATGGACCACTGAAGCTAAACCACTGCCACGTCAGATTAAACTGGAGTGGTTTTGTGTGAATGTTGTGTTACGAACGATTTTTAATAGTTTAAGGGCAAAAAGTAAATGGTTTCTAAAGATAGAGATTGAAAATCGGATGGAGATCCTAGTTGAGGGCTATAAAATGGACTTGCTCCTTTTTGGCATCGGGTTAAATTGAGACGGATTGCGTGAGAGGGCAAAGCTTCCTGACAAGGAAGAAACAAGTGTATGAGACGTGGACATGTCAAGCAATTATTACCCCATCTATTGAGCTATCGGGTGGGTTCTTTTCGACTGTGGCTTATGATTTTTGGGCCTAGCGCGAATACTTATGTGAACAAATTGAATGTCGATAAACTGCTTCAAAAATGTTGTCCCAATAAACTGCTTCAAAACTACATTGGATAAGCCATCCCGTTTGTTTATTCAAAGAAAGCCATAAGTTATAAGCCATAAACTGAAATAACTAGGCTGTCCTCTCACCCCAACTACACCCCCCAGTCGGTCATGCCACTGTTGTTCTCTCTTTTAAAAAACCAGCTTCTTCCTTCCATGCTTGCTCTATTCGAGCATGAGCTTTCTGATGGTCTATCCGTGAGAGACCGCGTGATGGTTTAGAATATATTTGTGATGACCATTGATATTTTTGTTAAGTTAAATTTAAATTTTGTGAAAGTTTTAGAAAATTCAAATTTCAGATTATGCTATCAAGGTTCAGTCAGTCAGATTGGCTATGGAATTTTGGGACAAATGAATACCAAACACTTGTGTAGACTTGTTTGGGGATGAGTTTACACTAGATACCACTGGAATTGGAAACTAGAGCTAAAACTAGATAGAGTTTAACTGAAATTCCAAATATGATGCTTTCTGCAGGTCTTAAGTGGTCAGACCAACTAGTGGCCAACGGTTTGACTTGGACGGTCTCACTGGCATGGAAAGTGCAGTCAGACTGGTGGGTCGGTCAGAAAGCAATGAAAATGTATTTTGAGTTGGATGAGTGTATGCACGACATGGGTACCATTGGTTGGTTGTGTTGTGTTGCATGATGCATGGTTTTGACTAACGTAAGTCAAGTGCATGGAACTTATGCTTTGGATGATTGCTTGGTCTTTAGATGTGCAGGTGACTTTGAGAACGTTAGCGGTCAATGGTAATAGACATGGACTAAGCGGCAAAGTTTAGGTCTAAGTGGTCGTGTAAGTTTGGGATGAGGCTACGTGACTCAAATGGGGAAGCACAAAGAAGACAATGATCGTGAAGAGGCAAGTTGATGTATGTGGTGTGCCAAGTAATGAGGCTGATGCAATTAGATTGTTCGGGGAGTTTGAATGCATGAAGATGTGATGGCTAGTCATTTGGCACTACAGGCTAAGTATAAAAGCATTTGAAGATGTTTTGAGATGAAGGTAAAGACAGAGTCAAGGGAAGATACCCAGAAGCTTCGTTGATGGTATTTTGGTAGTTAACCAAATACTGGGTTGGTGCCTTAATCAAAACCATGGCACGGGTTGACGCAAAGGAGAAGTAGTTTAGGTTAAGAAGAGCTGCAATTACTAAGTGGATCAATCGCTAAGGTTGGGTTGAGTGTTGTAAACGCTTTGAGAGGCATATGTGAGTGTGTAAAACCCATGTTAGTATGGTTGATGGGTTCCCTTGATAGGTTTAATGAGTTAGACCCATTAGGGTTGTTGCTGGTTATTAAAGAGAAGAGAGAAAGTGGTAGATGGCAAGGGATTCTAGGGTTTGGTTTTTGTTCTACCACCTTGTCTTCTTCTATAGTTGTGTGAGAGAAAAGGGTGGTGTTTTGACTGTACCTTGTAATCATTCATGAGTATGTAATTAAATGTCATTCTTCACTAAAATAGATCAAAGAATTATCTCAATCATATTTTTGTTTGCATTCTTATTTGATTTTGCTTGTTCTTGAGCTAGATTTGTGATTTTATGTTCGTGGAAGATTTAGTGCGACCTCTTACTTAAATTATCTTGCTAGGATATGTGAAAATGATCTCGAAGATCTTATGCTTTAGATCCTCACAAACAAGAAGTAATTTGAGTTTTAGGGTTTTTGGTGTTCTTATGATTTAGCTTCGATTCTCTTCAATTTGGTGAACTTAAGTCTAAGAACCTTATGATTCTTAACTGGTTTAGGTTTCTAATATCTTGAATAAGTCTTATGAAAAATTTGAAAATATCTGGATATATTTGAACAAGTTTATGAGATTTGAGTTTTGTCTCGAGATGCTTTTAGGTCTAGGAACAGGGGGCGCAATCATATCGGCCCTTGACCGGCGGTCAGACTAGTCTCAGCAGTCAGACAGCTATTGCACTGCTGTTAGACCAGGCTTAGTGGTCAAACCAACCAATCCATGGCGGTCTAATCGACCTTGTAATATTGGTGGCTGATTTTGTTGCTATAGGTCTTCGATCTTGTTTTGTAAAGTTGGTGCAATCTGAACTTAGCAACTCTTATAGTCACTTAAATGAAGATTTTGAATACCTCGAAAGGAAAAGTTTGAATAATTATTTACATCATCTGATTGCCCGCATCGGTCCTATAGTTTGGAATGTGGCCAGACATCTCACAGCGAAATTAACAAAGTACAGAGTTATAGTCTGTTTGGAATATATAATTTCACACGAAAGAAAAATGTCTACACTGCTATATATTTGTCAAAATGGACTTTGTCATCTGTGCTTTATGCTTGACTTCCTTCACTACTGATCAGTTACACTGGCTCGCTCATTTCAGCTTCAGTTTCTGACTTTTGGCTTATTTTTTATTATTTCTAAACTTCATCTTTTTCTAACTTTTGGCTTTTTTGAGCTTTTTGCTGGTTCTTTTTCCATATTTGTTTGCATTGTTCGTGATGGGCTAACTTATTTTTCTTTTTTAATTTTTTTAAATTTAATTACGACAAATAAGTTATTATTAGTTATAGTATAATTTCAGTCAGTTATAATGCACCAACCAGATTATGGCTTGGGGGTTATAGGTTTTCGTTCGGATTAAACTAAAAGTAGGGAGCCACAGCCACCCTACCCTACCCAATAGCTGGACATAGTTTTTCTTGGGATATGGCAAGCACACTAGAACGGATGGCCTGTGATGGCTACAAGTATACCTCCTTACAGCTCAGTCTACAGCTTAGAACCTAGTTCTCCTCCCACATGGCCAAGTGAAATCACTTGCCTTTGCTCTCCTCTATATATACACACCCCCTCTCCCCTTAACACCCCCCACACACAATACAAGCCTACAACTAAGGCTACAAGTACAACACAGCTGCACATTGGGGAGAGAGAGAGAGAGAGAGAGAGAGAGAGATGACAACGAAGTCGTCCATGGTGGCAGTGGGGAGGAAGAGCGGCAAGAGCAGTAGAGGGATGGTGTCATTGAGGAGGAGGAGGCCGTTCCAGCTCATGGTGCTGAGGAGGCTCCGGGAGCTCAAGAAGATCGTGCCAGCCGGCGCCCGCCGCCGCGACGTCGACGAGCTGCTCCGCCGGACCGCCGAGTACATCTGCGTGCTGGAGCTTAAGGTGGCTGTCCTCCGGAGGCTCTCCGCTATCTACGGCGCGTAGCCCTCGTGGATCGAGCCGCCCGGACCGGTCGTCGTTTTGCATGGCGGGCAGTTACCGCTGTACATGTAAAGAGGGAAGATAGAGAGAGAGCATGCATCCATCCATTTCTTGCCTTGGCCACCTCTCTCTCTCTTTAACTCTTCCCTCTTCTTCCCCAAGTAGTAGTAGCAGTAGTAGTAGTATATTGTGCCTCTGTGGGATCATTGGTTGGTCACACATGGGAGTGTGTTAGTTACTACTTAATCTGGCTGGAGAAGCCAGCCATTTCTTCAGCTGATCACAGGAAAATGTTTTGACTAGGTGTTTGTGAGTTGGCTGGAAGGAGTAAGAAACTATGTATGCATGCATGATTCAAGTATTTGTTTTGTATGTATATATATGTATGTGCCATGGATTATATTATTCTCGGCTAGTTGGCTAGCTCTTCTTCAGTTCTTTTGGTACATGATGACACACTAATATTAATCTCCTGCCACTTGTCAGTGTCATCAGTGTCCTGGCCTATTAAACTACACTGGATAAACATGCATAACCACATCCATTCTGCAACGAACTACTCAATAAAAAATAGAACAAGTGATGAGCTCTACGGATACATGAGCATTTGGATGGCACTTGTTGCATTACGAAATAATGGAGTCACTGCTGACGGTTCTGCTCATCAGGAGGACATGTAGCTGGGTGTACCTACCAAGCAGGGCCTAATTACAACCGTCGAAAACAAACTAAATTGAGGAGAACAGCAAAAATATTTAAGAAATAAGCTAGCTTCCTTCTTTTCAATCCATGTGCTGATTAATCACTCGATTGATTTGGTTGTTGATTAAAGTATGATACAGCTTTGGTTCATGTTAGATTGGGTGAGGCAAGTACAGGTACCACAGGGAATTCCCTGCCCATAATCTTATCATAGTTAAGATTCTTCAACATGCTGCATTGGCATGGTCTTCCTTTGGATAAGACCATACATACAGGTAACCTGCTTATTAAAAGTTGCAAATGGGATATGCAGCTTTTGCCTCTACTAATTAAGCAAGATTTATCAGATGGGTATGGTTGTTGCAGCTGAAAGGGAGGTCGTTCATGTCAAGTCCATTTCTTCAGGTAGATGCATGCACGGGTAGGTTGATATTTGTAGGATCTGATCCTTTTTACCCATGGAGAATATATGCTAACATGTCACATCAACTGGTGATCTACAATCCTACTTGAAAAGGATGCATGATGAGGAGAGAGCGGGTTGTACGTGCGGGGATTTAGGTTATGTTCGTAACGGCTTTTATTTGATGTCTTTTGAGTACGGTTGATAAATAGTAATGACTGATAAATATATTAGTTACTGAAAAGTAGTGTATTATATAAGAAAGACGGTGTAACAAAAGGTATTATAACATTCGGATCGTTATACGATTTACGTAATTGTGATATAATAAAATACAAATTATATTATAATATATAAAAGTGAAAAATAGTGATTGATAGAAGTAATTTATAGAACTTAGGTGTACAGGCCCTTAATTCTTGTGTAGATGAACTGCTGACCAGATGGATAGCAGCTGGGATTTCAGAGGAAGCGTCCAAGGGCGGCATGTGCATGCCAAGACTGCTATGGCATTTTGCTCCAGATCACTGGAAAGCCCCGTCCTCTTGACGCTTGCTATCCATCCATCAACAACTTGAACTTACTAGGTTTTACAAACGAAGATGATTCGATAATAACGGATCCACTGTCTGTTTTACCATCTAGTAGCACGCTTATTTCGGCTGAAAAAATAGTTTATTACTGAAATTACACGGTAGCAAACTGAAATTACACTATAACTAATGGTGACTTATTTGGCATAATTAAATTTAAAAATTTAAAAATAGAAAAAATAGATTAGCCAACCACGGATAATGTAAAAGAATATGGAAAAAAAAGAACGGACAAAAAAGTTAAAAAAACTTAAAAAGTCAAAAAAACGAAATTTAGGACAATGAAAAATAAATTAGAAGTTAGAAGTTTAAGTCGAAATGGACGGAGCCTAGATTTTTGTGTTGCTTGAGAGGATGATACTGCATATGCAGCGCATTTCGTTCGGATTCGATCATTCGGTTGGGATTCAAATGGTCTAGGAAGCAAAATCGATAAGAAAATAACAAAGACGTGCTACCATCGTGTGCGTAGGGTACTCCATACTGGACTTCACTCTTCGGCCAAGAGCATTCTCCACTCAGATAACCCGAACATACTACTACACTTCCAACTTCAAGAAGCAGGGATGCACAGACCGAAGGAAGAAGGCGGCCATTAATCTGTCAGTGGGTGACATTAAATTCAGCCCGGACGGCAGTACCCTCTCAGCCCAGGCTTCCTGTCGGAGCATCGGGGAAAGGAACATGCTGATGCAGGGTGCTAGGGCATCTTCAACAGGATTATCATAGCTCTAGTCACAGTTAGACTTTTTTTTATATATAATTTTTAGTTTTTTTTTCATTCTAGTTGATTTAGTTTACATTATAGCAACAGATAACTTTATGTCGTAATTAAATTTAAAAAAATAAAAATAGAAAAAACAAATTATCCTATTACGGACAATGTAAATGAACATAGAAAAAAAGGAAAAGACAACAAGCCTAAAAAATAAAAAAAATCAAAAAAAGATGAAATTAAGAAACAGTGAATTAGAAGCTAAAAGATAGAAGCCGAAGCTGAAACTAGTGTAAAATCTTATATGGAGAAGAGAGAAGATGAGAAGAGATAATGTGTTGTCTCTTATTCAAGAAATGACTTGAGTTCGCAAACCAACGCAAATAGTGAGAGTGTGTAAGGCAATACAAATAGCAAGAGGGTGTAAGACAAGAAATTATGGTGAAAATACTATAAAAATAGTTAGAAGAATGATTTACTATTGAAGATGTTGTCTCTAGTTCTGTCTTTAGATAAGGTAGAAGATTTAGATATAATCTTAAGAGACAGACTTTTGTAGATACCCTAAGCTGAAGGTGACAATAAGATTATGCAATTTACAGCACAGCCATATGGGATATTCCTTCAGCTTCTTGTTCACAGCCAGACAGGCCACAGCTATGGGCTATGGCAACGATGGCATTTCAGCTACAACCTGCAAGCTGCCAACTCAGCGAGCCATACGTGGCAGCATTCCTAGACGTGGCACGTTGTCAGCTTATGTAGGACCATTTGTATTTGTATGCTTGGGGTTGATAAATGGGGTCATTTGGTTCGAGGCCGTGAATTGCCTAACCCACGCTTTAGGAGTAGTTTTTCATACCCTCAAAAATATTTTTGCATGCTATTTTGGTACTCTACATGAAGTATACTACCATACAAAACCAGCCGCCAATCAGCTCGTTCCGCTCATTGAACAGCTGATCAGGGGCGACGATTGGCTCAGGAGAACTTTTCATGTCGCCTTTAAGGCAAGCTCAAAGACTATCCTCACCTGCACTCCGGAGACACCAAATGCGCCAAATATCTACCCCTTAATCATGGCGAAGGTAGGTGAGTGCTCAGGATGCATTGGCACACTAAAAAAACTTGAGAACTAGCAGGGAGCAGGGAGTGTATGCCATGGTGGGCCATAACTCACCATGCACTAGCCCACTCCCATATCAGCATGTTGTCCACCTCTCCACCATACCTACTAGCCTGTATCTCACCACCAAGTTCACCCACAACACTGTCGCAAACTCTCACCTTGGTTTCAAGCACATCTCCACCAAACGGATAGTTCTTAAGTCGTTGCAATGCTTGGATTCAATAGTTAGATTCTGAAGGATCATGTGAGAAGGTCCAAATTAGTGTCGTGATGAATTATTTCAATATTTGTGGAATGGTCAAGTGAGTTTGTAAAAATCGCTCTTTGTCTAGATTGGTTTTGGGCAAAAGTTGAGGATTTTGCGATTTGAGTAATGGATTGAGGTAGGATGACTTGGGTCATTGGATTAATGTTGTATGATGCATGTCTTAGCTAATGTAGGTCAAGTTGTGAAGAACTTGTGCCTGAAAATGATTTCTTTGTCTTTGGATGTGCAGGGTTGCTTGGAGCCAACCGTGATCAACGACAAGGATCGGGGCTAGACTTAGGGAAGAACTAAGACCCAGAATGATCGAGGATGCCGGATGAGATGGTGAGCTCAAGTATGACACGAGAAAGGTGGGAAGTGTTGAAGGCGAGTTCGAACGACGAGATGACGCCATGTGGCTTGCACGAGTAAAGTAAGCCGTGGTTCGGTGGAATCGGGATGGGAGAGACTTGGCGGTACGTGGCAAGCTAGTGGTGTACCTATACATGGCAAGCATGACGATTGCTTGCAAAGGTTAGTGAAGACTGGGTCAACAGAAGGTATTTTGGTAGTTTGACCAAAATATTGGAAACCACCTTGAATTAAAACCACGGCGCATAGGCGATGTTAGAAATAATCTTGACTTGGAGTTCAAGACGTAGTAGAGTCCATCTCCGTGTGTAACTTAAGTTGAAGTTGTGTCCAACTTGAAGTCCGAATACATATGCTAGTAGGAGATTATTAGCATATATATTGAGGAGGCTTGTAGCCAATTTTGTAAGAAAAAGCAAGAAAAAGGGGAGCAAGTAAGAGAATAGAGAAATTCTCCTGTATTCTCTCCGATTATTTGCAATGTGTGCATTTTCTCCTGGATCAAAGTTTAACAAGCGATGCGTTGGAGAACAGTTTAGGTCATGGTGGAGCTGGTTTGATCAAAGCAGATCAAGGCTAAGAATTTAGTGGATGCACACTTATGCACTTTGAAAAGCATGCATAAGTGAATTTGTGTGAGTAAAACACGTGTGTGTGGGGGTTAATGGGTTTCCCCATTGTAATAGTGAATATGATCCATTAAGGGGTGTAGGTAGCTAATTGCCCACTTATAAAAGGGGTTGGGATGGAGACATGTAGGGTTAACCATCCAATCCCTCTCTCATATGTGCTCTCTTGTTTAGGGTTAGGGTTTGAGAGTGGAGCATTTGGTGTGCTCTTTGTCCTCCAAGGTGGAGTGGTTGTAAAATCAACCTTCTCAAGTAAGCAATACATCAATTTTTGAGTATTTTCATAGATCCATCTTGATTTGATTGATTTGCTCTTGATTTGGCCTCAAAGCATGATTTCTTGATCCGAGGGTATTTGAGTTGATTTCTTTAGTGTTCCAACTTACTGTGATATGTGGGAATACATCTAGACCATCATAGTCATCATGCACTCATGAGTAAGTTGTATTTACCAATTTCGATTTTTGACTCGTTTTTGGAGAAACCATCCATCAAACTGAAAAAGGTCTCAATTTGGCCGTGATTCTCATGATTGTTTGTTGGAATAGATTCATAATACCATAGAAAAATCCCTGCAAAGTTTTATATCATTGGATCTACGGATCAAAAGTTACATCAAATTTGGTTTTTGAAACTCTGCTGAAAGCCTCTGTTCATTTTCTGTTTTCTCTGATTTTTTTCGACCATGTTCAAGTTTTTGACCACGTTCAAGTCTTCAACCACATTGTTTCTTTTCAACCACGTTGAGTTTTCGATCATTCACTGGTCGTCGATCTCTCTGGTTGTATTTCGTCCTGATTTGATCACGTCAGTTTTAGACCACTTATTGGCCTTCGACTAGATTGGTTTACTCGAGTCGAATTTCGACCACGTTGGCCTTCGATTACATTGGCTTCGATCAAGTTAATTTCCACCATGTTGGATCCAACCACTCTCTGGTCGTTGACCACTCGAGTTGAATTTTGACCACATTGGTTTTTGACTCGTCGGTTTTCGACCGCTCTGTGGTCGTCGACCACTAGAGTTGAATTCCGACCACGTTGATTTTCGACTGGTAGTTGAAATCCAACAACGTTGATTTCCGACTGATAGTCGAATTTCGACCACGGTGTTTTTCTGATCAGGTTACGCTCAGATTTGTGGGACTTCCAACCACATAGTCAATTCGACCAGGTTGTTTTTCTAACTGTTTTTGCTCAGCTATGAGAATCTCTGGTTTCCTAGTGAGATTGTTATCTTAATCTTTATAACTTTGTAGCTATTGGAGTAAAGGATAAATGAATACTTGGGGAAAAATTTTAAGACACCATTCACCCCCTCTGCTGCATATCCGGTCCTATAGATCCTATCTCAGGGATCGCATGGCGCGGTATACCCTTTACTAGTCTTTCTTTATTATTAATCTATTATACAAGATCTCACACGGTATACTGTTATCTACTCTTTCTCTATTATTAATCCATTTCTCTATTATTAATCCATTGTAGAAAACTTATGCATAAAATATGCACCTCATTAAAAATTTTCTAGCTTCACCGCTGCCTCTAATCTGTCAATTTCTAAACACTCCAAAAGCAGGACCTGCGGCCACAAACCACGGAGGCTCCACACTAACAATATTCCACTTAACAAGCATATTAGTATACCGGAGACATCAAGCCGCTCAGTCGCCTAAAGGCGCAGCCAAGCTGAGCACAAATCATGGACCGCCATCACACACTGCCCCTTGCTTTTGCATGCTCCTCAAACCAAACTAATGCAGGTTACTACCACAAGTAACCAATATCACCAACCAAAAATGCGACCCCTCACCTTTGACGAAATCTTTCAGAAAGTAACCTGAAATCAATGCACCCACTCTCGAGTGACAAGCGTGTGTTTATATATGCAAGCTCATGACAATATAGTGTCAAGGTCCATATACCTCAATAATACAGCTCCGAGTGGTTGCGTGGCTTTATTGCAGCTGCCTGGAGCCCATCCATGTGTGAGCATGTGTCTGTGCGATGCTGCGATTTGGACTATCCACCGTAGACACCAGTCACAGCCGGAGTAGCACGTGCTTAGCATTAACCTGTAAAAAAGATAGCCATGTGTAATGGAGACAATGGTGGATTAGGGTAATAAGAGCCAGAGATGACAAGGCTTGTGTGGTCCATTGAGCCAGGTATGGCAGAAACTAATAGCACATGTTGGATAACTGAAATAAAGAAAGGACACAAGTAAGAGCATCAACGTGTATCCTAGACATCAGTCTGTGTGAGCTAGGGCACAAACATAACATCTCTTTGTGAAAAGTAGAATGTCACATGCTGTACACTAAACAGGGTCAAATAAGAATTGGCAACTCTCAGCTCTGAGCATTATACGGAGCACCCAACAGAATAAGCACAATGCAGAAAGGCCTTAGAGCATCTCCAACAATCCCCCTAAATCTCCCCCTAAATCAAATTATTGGGAAATTATGTAAAAAGTCTTCTCCAACAACTCCCCTAAACACCCCCCTATTTCTATTCCCCCCCAAAACTCTCCCAAAACTCAGGTAGAAACAGGGAACTTTCAGGGGTCCCCTTTCCTATTAGGATATATTTAGGGGAGCTGTTGGAGGAGGGGACTAAAATAGGTTAACAAATTTTTTAGGCTGCCCCTAAAAGGTGTCTTTTGGGGTGGGTTTTTAGGGGGATTGTTGGAGATGCTCTTAAGGCTCTTCCCTCAAAAAAAAAAAATGCCCCCAAAAAAGTAGTTAAGGCCCTATCACCAAATTCTCCAACGAACATTTAGACCAAAAAAAAAAATACTAAGCAACTTGAGCTAGTCCTTTCCAGAGAACCTCGTAATCTTATTGTCGTAACTTTGTTCGCCGTGACAACCACGAGTAATCTTTAACTTCTTAACCAGAAGCACAGGAAGCAGAGAGGGAGGAGAGAGAGACGAAGAGAAAGAACGGGCTGTCCCAAAACCAAATTTAGCTTTTGAATTTGAATTCACATTTTATTGCTTTTAAATTTTCTGTCCTTTTATTAATATGATTGTGATTTGTACTTGGGTATTATTATGTGTATTGTTTTGCATAGCACAAAATTCAAAAAAGCCCAAATAAATTTTAGAAGAAATTTGAATGTCAACAAGATGCATTAAAAAGTTTTAAAAATTTTCCATTTTCTAACATTCGATTTTCAGGATGTTATAGGGAAAAAACCCTCAAAACACTAAATTTTACAGCGTCGTTTGTTAGTAATATGTCCTAGATACAAACATGGAGATAATTATAAATATATCCTAGAGGCAATCATAGAGATGATTGTATCACTTTTATATTTATGATCTTTTAAATAATATATAATTTTGTCCTTTAAATAAATGTCTTTCGTATCAATCAACAAGTATTTAACTTGTTTGTGGAACTCTTTAATCATGTTTTGATGTTATTCTAAATTATCACTAATATTATATCATTATATAAGATAATTACGATTTATAGATCTGCACATATATTGATTGATAATCATGTTTTATGGATCATAGATATGGAGATATCAAATGAATAATGTGGATACATTTTAGAGAATATGGTGTTGGATTGACTCACTTTGGGACACTGTTGAGATTGTTATATTTTTATGTGTTATCAATTGGTCTCAATCAATGATAATATATAATCCTTGTACCTAAAATCAACATAGTTTTCTACATATGTAATAGTGCACTTAGAGGTTGCCAAACGCTACTCTATAATTGGATAGTTATAAAGTTGAATGCTATGAAATATGCGGTGGAATGTGACTAGTTGGATATGTGATTTGCCCCTCCTACATAATATGAGAGATATCTCTGGGCCTCTCGATATGGTTGGATAAAAGAGGTGCATAGTCATATCATGAGTGGTCGAAGAGTCGATCATATGAAGTTATCCATTACCAGATAGGAAAAAGATTGAACAATCCATGGATGACACATTTCTCAGATGGAGTTCGATCGAATATCATGGGGCAAAAGGAGAATACGCAAACAGGTTGTTTAATTTGACCATATATGAACTGGTTGTATAGGTATGCTAACTGGTCATGAGCAGGTCGAACATATCACAAATTGGTCTGTGAAACTGGTCGTATGAAGATATGGATTCATCGTAAGCATATATGAAGTGGTCGCAAGGAGTTACAAACTGATCGTGAATGACTAAGGCCTAGTTGTAGATCATATTGCATTAAGTTCATCCGATTTGATCTTTGCATATATTCGAGGTCGTTATATTCTGCTAGGGACCGCTATCAACCGTGATTGGAAAAAGTTTTCAGGTTACAATTAAGTGTGCATGAACATACATGATCACATATTTAACGGGTTATAATAGTAAGGGTCCGAATGATAGATTCCGAGTCAAATACTATCTCTACTCGCATTAAATGAGGATCCAATAGAAGGCTTTATATAAAGGGAGCAGTGGGTTATGGAAAGAGAGAAAGACATAGCACTACCCACTAAAACCCTAGCTGCCTCCTTTCGAAGGACCTACTATGCGTGTTGGTACTAACACGCTAGTGCACAATATTACATCCCTGGATGTGTGGACTTAGTAGATACGCTGCTGTGACTACGGTGCTGATTGGGATGATATGAGGATAAAATAGTCGGCTCATGGAGATCGACTACCGCTAGAGGACGATCGACTTTCGAGAATCGTCTTTCAAGGATATTGGACGATCGACTATTTCTACTTGTAGAGACCCGAATATACAAATCCGGACTCTCCTGTGTATTCTGCACTAGCCCAGGATCACGCTAGTGCACACACTATGAACAAGGATAAATATCATCCACATCACGATATTCTAAGGAAAAACAAAATTATATTGATAATTATCAGAGTACGACCTTATGGCCAAGCTTACAATTATTAGCCTGAAGGGCTTAACAAAAACTAGCAGCGGAAATCCAAAAGAAAGCGCAGCAGCCAATCGACACGCCCACAGGCTATCGAGTGGAGAACGAAGCCTAATCCGCGAAGACGTCGAAGTACTCTCCTTCTAGAACCTCCTGCTGGTGATTCTCCTCCTCCTCAACTGAGCAACAGGGGCATAAAGGCGTGAGTACATTGGTACTCAGCAAGCCGTTTGTAACAAATGAATGCAATATAACATGCAAGGCTTAACAATGGATGGCTGAAAGGCTAATTTTGCAGAAAGCAGTAATTTAAAGTAAATACAATAAATAGATTGAAAAGCGAACTTCGAAAATGATAATAAATAAGTAATCAAAGGAATTGAGACCAACCACAAGTGAACTAACCATTCACCCAAGGAATCCATCATGAACCAAGATCCATGAAATGAACCACCAGTGAACTAACCATTCACTCTCCAACTTAACCAACCAGGTTTTGACGAAAACTCTACCCCTCGTGTGAGATCACCGAGCATTGTCCATGACCGAGGACACGGCTATTCGAATAGTTTTACACTCTGCAGAGGTTGTACAGCTTTACCCACAAGACATGATCATCCCATATTGCCACTAGATTAACACACTTCCTTTGGTGTGCGGCGAGGAGATCATGACAAGGCCTTTACAATGTTCAATCTCAACCCAGTTCCGTCTCGCTAAGGTTTCGCCTCTCACCCCCTCTTGCGCCAATGTGGGTCCATGGCCACGCCAAACCACACTCATCACAATGACGGAACCAAAATTGAAACATCCCAAATTAATTAGCCAGGTCCATCCCATACTGGACATGTTGTAGTACGGTAAGACTCAGATCAATGGCGCACAAAGTTAAGTCCTTGAATTTACCCAGGCGAAACATCCACATCCCATGTGCCTCTCGCACCCCCTTTACTGCACGATCAATCGCCCAAGTGAAATCCAATTTTGTATAACCAACACCAATGACACTACCCATGCCATGGCAACCATTTTTATAACTGTGGTTAACCACCACATTCAAGTATATCATTAAGTCAAGATTAATTAACCACATATGATGATAAACCCAACGTACTAGTGATAAGCATGGCTAAGCAATTAAACGCACAACCCATGTGACAACTAATATTGCATCACTAAGTAATTTCCCATTCTATGGTGACAATGGAATCAGGGCATTCAAATTATCAAGGAGGAATAACCAATTAGGTCATTATCTACCAATACAAGGGTTTTATAATAAAGTAGCAATGCATGATAATTTAAAATAAAGTAATACATAATAGATTTGAAAACTGGGTTCAACATGATCAAAGGACACGACTTGCCTTGGCCTTGCTCAGTTGACGGATCTTGATCTTCAAACCCTGCTTCGGCTCCTTCGAAAACGTGATCTAACGGGAGAGAAAACGGAACGAAAACACAAAACAAGATCAAATAAAACTCAAATAAACTCCAAAAACTGTAAAACTAGAACCAAAAGATAGAGCTCAATTTTAGATGAATTTAGGAAGAAGAATTGGGTCGTTGGAGCTAGGACGAGGGAGAACGGGCCTCTAGAAAATTAAATCTACAGAAAATCGGGGAAGTTGGAAAAAGGCACTGTGCTGTAGACCCGGCTCACGAAATAACCAGTCTACCGTGAACCCGGCGCATGGAATAGTGCGGTGATCAAGCGGTGCGCGGCGGTCGGCGATCCGACACGTGGGCGCAAGGGCGGCGTGGCGGTGGCCGGCAGGTGACATGGCATCCGGGACGGCTCATTGCGGCGTGGCGCCCACGTGGCACTGACGTGGCATGACACGTCGGAACTAGGGCTGATGTGGCTGTCTTGCGTGGCTCATGGCGCACGGGTCTATGGGACCGGACCTGACCGGTGGGTCCCATGCGTCAGAGGCACGGCGCATGGTGGGTTGGGTCTACGGGGAGGCGAAGGGTAGGCGCGCGGTGCGGTTCGGCCGGGCGCGCGAGCGTTAGGCGGGGCGGCGGCGGCGCGGAGTGCGGCGGCGGCTGGGCGGCGGTGGCTCGGGGCAGCGGCGGCGCGGCAGGGCGCGGCGAGGCTCATCGGCGGCGGCGGCGACGGCGGCGATGGCGGCGCGGCGGCAGACGGACGGCGGCGAGCGGCGACGGCCGACGAGGCGGCGAGGGCCGAGCTCGGCGGCGCGCGAGGCGCTCGAGGCTAGCGCGGCGAGGCGGTGGTTGCGGGACGAGGAAACCGAGGCGGGGCTCGTATTTATACCCGGCGCGAAGAGTCCCGGCGCGGCACGAACGTCGAGTTCGGGCGAGAGCGGCGGCGCGAAAAAGGAAGGTAGCGGCGGCGTGTCCCGATCGGAGACGAGGCGAGTCGGTCGGGGACGACGGCAGTGGGCCCCACTGCCGGTGGCACCGCGGCGGCGGCAGCGATAGGGCGCGAGCAAGCGGCGCGAGGATGGGCGGCGCGTGGCGCACATCGAGCGGAGGGCGGCGCGGTCGGGCACGGATGCGCGCCGCATGGCACGCAGGCGAGCAAGCCGGGGCGGCGAGCGGTGGGCGGTCGGTGGTGGGTTCGCCCATCGGCGGTTTAGGAATTTCTTTTCTTTTTCTTTTTCCAGAAATTCAAGTAATACTTTTTGAGCTCTAGAAAATAAATCCAGAAAACTCCCAGAAAATTCCAAAAAAGCCCTTGAGACACAGGGAACTCAAATAAAATATTTTTGGCAAATGTTAATGTTTAGCTTAATCATATTAAATCCTTTTTAATTCATAAAAATTTCATTTAAGCTTTAATTAATTCCAGAAAAATTCAAATTGTGAATTTTATTTTAAAAGCTTCAAAAAGGCTCTGAAAATCAGGATGTTACACTACTACATCAACGTGAGTTACATTGAACCGGGCTGCTTCCACTCTTCTTCTTCTGCACTACGTATTTAGTGATAACAATTTATGATCTCTTACTCATATAGCTTTCTGATTTGCATGGTATAATTTATTTTTTAATTTGTGGTTAGTATAGGCTATCGGTATCCCAACATTGTTTTCTTCCATTGTTTAATGACTTTCTTGTACAATCGAAACCAAAACCAACAAAAAGCGCTCACATTGCAGGAGTAGGAACCACTTCCTCATCCCTCACACCTCATTTCCTTTTCATTGTACAGACAACCGTTCAATCAGATTTGACACATGCAAACCAATATCAGTTTGTAGGTACATGCATGTCCAAATCTAGTTGCAAAGTCCATGCAAATGTGGGAGCTCTAAAACATGGGCAAGCATGTCTCTGGTCCTGTTCTTTTGTTCCAACTAAATTAGATAGGCCACCTTCCTTCCTCCCATATGGATTTCTCATGCCGTTCCAGACCACTAATTCTGTCTCACTACATCCCCCATAGGTAGCACCACAAAAATCTCAGGCATGGTCGTGGAAATGTACTTCTCTGATAAGATCCAACACAACCGATGGTCATATTCAACAATAATCGGATGAGATCTCATTGTAGAATCAAACTGAGAATGTTCACGATTTATATGTGTTGAGCAATTGACAATTGTGTTGAGTTGAAGTTTGAATTTGCAAGTTTGCAAGTTTTTGGAGTAGCTCTCAAGGGCGATCTGATTGGCCAATGGGTGGTCTGACCGCAGGACCGGTGTGATTGGACTTTGGTTGGCAGTCAGATCGCCGGTGCGATGTGATCGATTTCTAGTTGACAGCTATTTTTCAAGACATGTGTTTTCTGGATGCCCGACCGAGCGATCATATTGGCCATGGAGGCAGTTCGACCAGGGCCAATGGTTTGACCGGCCACTCAATGATGGTCTGACCAGTTTTGTTTGGAGGTATCCGAGAGGTTTTGGATATTTATGGGAAACAATCATGGGTTGAGTTTTGGAGCCTTAGGTCATTGCATTCATGGTGCATGAAGTATGTTTGGACTAATGTGGATCAAGTTGTAAAGAACTTGTACCGAGAAATTATTTCTTGGTATTTGATATGTAAGAAGCTTAGAGGCAACCATGATCGATGGCATGGACTAGGATTAGACTCAGGGATGAGTTAAGGTACAGTCAAGGAAGTTGGACGGGATAGTTAAGCTCAAGCAAGGCATAGGAAAGACTAAGGATGTTGAAGGAAGGTTCGAGCAATGGTTTATCGAATGGTACAGTCGGTGCAAGAGGCATGTGGGGGGGGGGGATTGAGACAGAGAGATTGTCGATGCATAAACCATTAGTGAACCTACACATTGCAGACATGGATATTGCTTGCAAAGAAGGAGATCACCATGGACCAAGCTTGAGGAAGAGGTGAGATCCACGGTCAAAGTGAGGGTGCTTCTGCAGGGAGGCCAAAATACTGGAAATGGCGACAGGACCAAAACCACAATGTTGGAGGGTGTTAGAAGAATGGTTTTGGTTAAGGAGATGCTGAGGAGGCCAAGTGGATAGAAAGTTTTCTACTTAGCTGGTTTGGGCTTATGCATTTTGAGAAATATGTATAAGTCATGTACAATGTAAAACCCGATGTGTGTGGGGTTAACGGATTTCCCTGGTTATGCTAATAGACAGTATCCATTAGGATTAGATATAAGGCTGGTTGCTCCATCTATATGAGTGGTAGGGGTTGGAGGCATGTGACTAATCAACCACCCATCTATTCATTATGGTTTGGGAGAGCGATTTACTTGTGGTGGAAGTTTTGGTTAAGTGCTCTTGTGAGAGCTCTATCCTTTATGTAGGAGTAGTTGTAAAACCTTTACCTACAAGTTATAATAGATCAATCTTATCTATCTTACATGGTGTGTCCTTACTCTTGTTTATTTTTCACTTGTTTTGGTTGGTGTTTTTTCCTCTTCTTCCCTCTTGATCTTGTTGGGTTCTAAAGAAGTGCAAGTGATGGAGATAACTCATGTGGATCATATTATATCCATATAGAGACCAGCTATAACAAGATCTTGAAAATTGCCTAATTTGGTTCGATTTAGAGCTCTTCTAGTGAGATATTGTTCCTATGCTTTAGCCTCGAATCTTTAGGTGCTCTTGCTTGCTGTGACATGTGAGAACTCATCTAGAGTCATCTTAGCTATCCTCAACCAAGGGCAAGCCATATCTTAGGTTCTTAAGTTTTGCTTAGTTTTGGTACATCCTTTCTTGTCTTGAGGAATGGTTGAAACTTTAGCTAAGATCTATGCAATCCTTGAATGTATTAGGTTTCTAAGATCCTTAATAAGGTGGTGCAAAGTTTCAAATTATTTGCATATGTATTTTGATTGCACTATTTTTTGGTGTTGGCTTGGGCAGATTTCCAGTTGTAGGAATAGAGGAACAGTCCGACCGCCACTAGGCCTACGGTCTGACTAGAGGCTGATCAGACCGATCATCTCCAACGGTCAGACCGCTTGATCGATCCAACCGCTCTCTCATATCTATCCAACCGGTTTAGAGGAGTTTAACTCCGTTTGCTTTTGCATTTTTATGAGTTATTTATTGGTGAGCCAATATGATCTTCCTAGCTACAAGTAGCTAGTGGAGTGAAAGTTTTATAATACCATTTAAGAGGTTAAATTTGAAGTCATTACTCACCCCTTTGATTGCCATATTGGGTCTATATGGCATGATTATCACGATTCTTTGCGACTAACCTTATTAGATGGAAACAAAAGTTACGTCAGCCCAAGAGGCAAGAGCTAAAGTTCCATGCTTTTCTAATCTATGCCACCAACTACCACTAGAAATGTGTTGCAAGTTTATCAAATTAAGAAAGCTTTACTGGTAATGCTATAGTGATGGGACCAAGCAAGTATTGGCATAGGCTCCTTAAGGCATGAGCATACTACGTAGGGGGTGGGCATGGGTTGAACTGCACCTACCCTTCCCTGCCCCATCTGCCCCACACCACCACTTGGAGGTGAGTGGGCCAACCCCAGGAGTAAGGAAGCAAGAACTCTGGGACCCATTGGATCTTTAGGGTCGAACCGTTTAAGCTAAACCACGACACACAGCAAGAGTATGCAACAGCCAACAAGTAGCAATCTGTTACAAAGTCTGAGGTCAAGTATCTCCATTTCTTTTACAGATCAACTAGGACTCATTGCAAGTGCTTATTTGAAGCAACAATAGACCATTTGCCATCCATCAAAGAAGCAAGAACAAAAGTGCAGAACAGTACACAAGTAAAAGCATAAGAATTTAGACAACAAGAATTAGAATACAATAATTACATTCTCCAACTCAAGATTCCTCCAGCATTTACATAAGACTAGTAAAGTTTTAATCACATGCAAATCAGCATAGCTTTAACGTGAAACTAGACTTTTAGCAACAGAAACTACATACTTGGCATTTAGAATCTCCTACTTTCTTCCAACATTCAAAACAACATTGGTAAAGTGTTAATGGCTTGACAACCAACACAGCTTGAACTTGATAGAGCTTAAACTTTAGCCTAAAATAGATAGCCAAATGGAAATAAAGCCATAAATCAAGCATCCAGTAGCACAAATCAAGCACCGTTCTCCATAATATGATTAAAACACACACCAAAATTGCAAGTGAACAGTTCCAGATAGCTCATGGAAGGTGCAAAGTCTAGTTAGTTCCTCCGATTAAATCTTGGAATGAAAAGTGCATAGTTGAGCTAGAATCAAAATGAAAAGTTAACCTACCTACTAGTGGTAGTACTAACGAAGTGAACATAGCACCAAAACAAAGAAATAAGTTTCTAAAAGCAATTGCAACTGATGGATATTTGTATTGATATAATCAATACTACTAACAAAACCAGGTGTGGTTCATGTTTTGATGATCTACTTTGACACATATCAGTAGTAGCATCACCTGTCAATGACTATGGCACACTACATGTGGATGTTAGCAAGATGGCCATCATTGTTGTGTTCATAAAAACATCACTGTTGAGCTTACTAGAAGCATCGGCTCTTAAGCACGGTTGGACAGAAACTATTCATTTTCATCTACCCATCTGCAATAGCTACATAAACAATCAAATGAGCTGAACCTTAAATATTCAGCCACATATGTGAGGGCAGAAAAGGAATATTTTACAATATCTGTAACTCTGTAAGTCATAGCTGAATATCATCTTCTTCAATGAGGTCAAAAATCAACTCCATTCTATGTTGACTAGTACCTACAGTTCAAAAGAAAGATAGAAGAAATATTACTATTCTTGAAGCATTAGGAGAAATTGCTAAGAGATTAGACTTAGGGTTTTACCAGATGCTCTCAGCCAATCTTGTAGGCAGACAAGCGCTTCAACTGTCTCAGGAGTCATTTGGCTTCGAAAATCAGATATGACTCTTTGACCGGTACTAAATACGGACTCAGATGCCACCGTTGAAGCAGGCACCACCAAAACATTCTTAGCCATGCGAGCCAATGTTGGATATTCAAGAGAATTCATTTGCCACCAGTTCAAGATATCAAAATGACCACCTCGAGGGAGTGGGGCTTCGCTAGATATGTTTCAAGGTCTAAAGACACCAACTTGTTGAGCGAACCCTAAGACTAAGGTGTTAATCCCAATCTGCCAATCGGTCACTACCACTACCATCTGCACCCATCCCAACATCACCACTTCCTTGAGTAATAAAATCTGAGTTGTCATTATTCAATTCAGCATATTCATTGAAGAGACATTTGAACACCTTCTTCACTCTTGCAAGTTTAGATGGAGCCTTACTCCAAAAAGCTGGGAGAAAGCGGAATTGAAGAAAGGAAAACTTGAATTGTGGATCCAAAATTACAGGGATTGATAATGCCATCCATGATAATTTTCAATATTTGTTGAATTTGTTCTGCATGCATGTATTTAATCATGTCATGAATACCAAGATCTACCTCAAAACCCTTCCTCTCTAAAGCAAGCTTTACTTCCCCAATCTCATGAAACCATAGGTTTGCAGTAGGGAACTTTGAACTTGAAATCACATCCGAAGCATCACATAACACTTTCAATAGTCTACACACCACTTCTACCCTTTCCCAATCATCAAAAGTTGGTGTGTATGTGTAGTTTTGATCTTGCATCCCTAAAGAATAAAAAACTCTTCTAAATTTCATATCTATAGAAATCAGATGGTAGGTTGAGTTCCATCTGGTAGAAACATCAAGGCGTGGGCGCATGACATCTGAAATGCCTAGCTGTGTAACTATCTCTTCAAACCTTTTCTTTCGAGATTGGGATCCCCGAATGTATTTCACACTCCTAAATCTTGGTGACAATGGGGTTAACAAACCCTAGGCCTGCTTGGCATATCAAGTGCAGGACATGCACTGCACAATGCTGGTGCAAAAATCTGCCTTGTCCAAGTAGCATGTTCTTATCTAACAAGTTAGCATTCAACAATGTAGCCATTGCACCATTGTTGCTGGCATTATCCAATGTGATTGCAAACAACTTATTTTCGTAGTTCTAATCTTGTATAGACTTCAAGACTACATGAACATAGCTACAACAGTGTGTGGTGTTTCTAAGATAGAGAACTTTATAGTTCTTTTCTACAACTCCCAATCACCATTTATATAGTGACAAGTGATGCACATGCATCCCATCTGATTGGAAGTCCACATGTCCATCGTCAAAGAAATCATCAAGCTAGAACTATTGAGCCCCTCCTTAAGAGCTTGCTTCTGCTCCTCAAATTCTTTGAGGTAATTGTTCTTTAATGTTTTTCTCGATACCATCTTGAAGAGTGGATTTAGACTAGAGACAAACTTCTGAAATCCATCATACTCCACAATTGAAAATGCTAACTCATGAAGCACAATCATTCTAACCAACTCTCTGTGTGATACCTCATGATCAAAATCCTATCTCTCAAAAGTCACACCATTCAAAGACATAACCGTCGCATTCAACTTATCCACAATTTTAAGAATTTTTTCCTTTCTTTGCATCTCATTAGATGATTGTGCAAAGCACTATTCCTGCCCCATGTTTAGCTCCAATCTTTGTATTGTAATGCTTACATTGTCCCTTTGTACCAACTCCATCAACACGGATAGGCATGTATTCTCGCCAAGCCTTAGATTTGAATTTTCTTCCATCTCCAAGAAGTGAGCTTCTAATATCAATAGCAACATCATCATCAACATCTTCCTCTTCATCACTTTCTTCATCCTCACACATTTCGGTATTAACAGCAATGCCTATCAAGGAACATTGGAGATCTTAGATTTTTTTAGAAAGCATTTGAAAACTTCGACCATAAATAAGCAGGACAGACACCCGGAGGCAACACTACTTTGGTGCAGTAAAAGCCTTAAAAAGTAATTGCCATTGCTACGTAGGACTGCAGAAATCCAACAATTGAGTTGCACTAGGCAGTACAAGGTGCAAAGCTGCATGGAGCTAGAGACATCTGACACGTAGCTACACAATTGAACATACAATTTTCCCACTTCCTCAAATCAGCATTGCTCCCCCATCTACCAACTATGGTAATAATAATATAGATGAACACATGACTTGTGGAAAACATTTCCTCATAATTATCTCCCATGAAAATGACACAATCTAGTTTAAAGAACATCCTGGAACACACACATGCAAATTCTGTCAACACAAGCATTTGACAAATGATGCACACCTCAATACTATTTAAATTACATCACATCAGTGTAATTTAATTGCTTTGAAGTCACACCTTTGCACACAAATACATGTGATTGCAACTCGTTAACTCAACTCCATAAATTGATTGGCATTGGTTCTTTTTGTCTACGAGATTTTGGAGGAGGTGGGGCATGCTTCATTTCAGTTCAGCTTATCACTATGGGGCACTCTGAGGTGGGATATATGCCAATGTGACGGGTTTACATCATGAGAAGGTACAGTTCACAGCAAGCACATAAGATCCATCACTACTCACAATATATAGTGTGAACAATTCACACTTGTTGACTAGAATCAATTTTCATGCTACCATTGTTCAATTTAAGATTTGCAATAGCCAACGGTTCAACAGTTCTACTTCTATAATCAATTCTACATGGGATATTTCAAATAAAATTCTGCTGGTGAATTTTACTGTGTATAAATCTAGGCCTCAAACAACTAAGAATCCATCAAGTACAATCAGAATGCATGTACAACTTCTGGAGGGGGGCAAAAGTGTGAAGTCCAGACTACAACCACGACAAAAATCTCACCAAGTATAATTTCCAACAAGCATGCAAGAACAAACAGAAAGCGGAAAGACAGGTGCCATGAGGGGTAGAAAACTCACCATGAGAGGTACTGACAAGTGAAAGCGGAGTCACTGGAGACCTCGTAACGACAGAGAATCTTGTCGTCGGAGAATTTTGTACTGTTGGAACCCCTCCATCTTCTTGCATCTGGAGCTCCAGCTCCTCCATCCCACGAAGGGGGTAAGCACCCCCACCGCCGCCTTCCTCCTCGTCCGTGTCGAAGTCACCCCCACCTCTCGTCGCCACCCTCTTCCTCCTTTGTTGCTCGGCCACCACAACATCTTGGGATTCTTCGCTCGGTCGCTTCATGGCACTGGAGGCGACAACGAAGGTGCGTAGGGATGGAGGCGGCAACGGTTCAGGGTGGAGGTCTAGAGGATCGATGGTGATGGATTGAGGAGAGGTGAGCGCTGGGCGACCGTCGATGGCGGCGGACCAATGATAGGTGAACGCTGAGTGGGCGAGCATCCATCGGCGGCGACGGACCGAGGACCAAGGAGAGGCGAGCACGCTGCTGGCGGCAACGGATTGAGGAAAGGCGAGGGTTGAGTGGCCGTCAGTGGCGTCGGACCAAGGAGAGGCCAGCGCCAAGCGGCCGTTAGCAGCAGCGAACCGAGGTCCAAGGAGAGGCGAGCGATTCATGGGTTCGACCCACTCAATCCTCCGGAACCAATAGGTTCGGACCTATTGAACCCACTTTTTAATACGCCACACCTCTGGCCTATACTTCATAATTTTTGGGCCGGTTTGGTGGCCCATTGGATCTAGCTGAACCATTCCCACCCTTGATACTATGCACTACACATCATTTAAAATAGGAAATTTGTACAGTACATTCTACTGATAGTAGAAGAGTGGTAGTAGAAATTAAATCTAATCGTTGATTTATGAGGGTATAATAGACATTTTTTTGTAAATCCTATTTTTTCATGTTCTTAAGTTAGTGTTAATCTTTTTTTGTACATTCGGTAAGATCTCCTAAACCTCAATGCCTATCCGAAGAATTTTTTAGGACGCAACAATTTTGTTATTTAGCCATGGTTTGGATTTCTTCTTCCCACTACACATTGTTGTCTCACCATATCGGTGTGTGGAGGATCTTACCCTTGTTTTCGACGCACAACACCATCGCAGGATAGATCGTTGCTTGCCAGCCAGCTCTTCAAGTTTCATGACGCGCTGCCCTTGCTATTATGGAGGATCTTACCCTTGTTTTCGGTGCACAATGCCATCGCGGGATAGATCATTGCTTGCTAGCCAGCTCTTCAAGTTTCATGATGCGCCCTTGCTATCGCCATTGAAGCTTATCGTTTTCTCGTTTTCTGCTTGATCATCGAAGTGATGTTGGCACCTTCCCCTACACGCACGTAGAATCTCTTCCCAGAATTCCTATCAGAGATGCGCGCGAGCGCGGACAGCCCAGCGAGGCACCGTTCCCGTGTGGCACACCATCCATAGGACCTTGTTTCCTTTACGATTTTACACTTTTTAAGATTCTACTTCTAGTACTGCCGATGATAGTAGAACTAAATCCTAACTTATCTGATCTATTAGATTAAAAAAATAGATAGCTCATATTTATTCTAGGATACCGTAAAAGAGCTCTTAATGAACAAAAAGCATAGAGTAGGGGAGGGGAGGGGAGTAAAACATCGAGACAGTTTTACACAATACAACATTTGGTGTCTTCTCTCAACCCTCTGGGAGATGCATTTCATTCAAATGTTTCCCAAAATGCTGGTTCTCTATGGTTGTCTGATTATTTTCCCCAAAAGAAGAATGAAATTCCAGTATAATAGGACTAAATGGAAAACAACACAATAAAAAAATCGAAAATTGCAAGCTAATGAAACTAAACCTATAGATGAGGACGGCGAGTAGGAAGGGTGTATAGTGTACGGACTTTAAACAAAAATGGTACAAGAGCCGAAGAGGACAACAAAAAGCGAGGGTTGAGTTTCCTTCAAACAACAATTGAATATTCAGATGGAATACAGTTAAAGTAGGTGCATAATGAAGTTTCTTGACAACTCATGGAACACTTCTTCCCCTTTTCTTTTTGAGTATTTACTGCACTGTCCCAGTCTCCAAGTCATAAAGCAGAAGAATGAACAGGTAAACCTTGTTAATCCCAATGTAGCGCTAGATCACATCTCAAATACATGCTATATATCCCTACTTCTCCAATTAACAACTCAATAGCTTTATTATGCACAGACATTTTATTCAAACCTCTAAATTTCCAATTCTATCAGATATAGCTTCTTAAAATCTCAGCTGTAAATAGTGGAATATAGTGAGTTGCAGGACATATAGATACATATAATGAAGAAGCATCTTTTGATTCTATCAAATAAAGCAACTCATATTTACTAACGACATGAACCAACAAGGGAAAAAAAACTCAGTTCAACTTATTCTAGCACCAACCAACCAAGCCCTATCAATTGGTGAAGTGTTTTCTGATTAGCACTGACTATAAACCTGATAGGCTGATACTCAAGAAGTCACTTCGAGCGAACACACCCCACTATATACATATACTTTGCTAAAATGGGTATACTATTTATACAGCAAACAAGGAGCACATCTCATGCCACATTCTTAGGCAAGAGAAGTTAAAACTTGACAAACCAAATATATACTACAGTCAAGAATGCAGTGGCATTTTTCAGATGCAAAGTAGGTAAATAAGACGATACAAATCTTACAAAGATTAAGCCTATATCACAATCCATCAAAATGAACAAAGAAAAGAAGAATGGCAAAGAAGCAGAACAGGCAGAACATAGTTGACACACTGAGAATTCTGGCTGCAGTAGTGAGCATACAAGACAAGGTACAGATAGTTAAATATGCTCCCCACATCAACATGGTTAGCCTTTCACACGAGACAGGACCTCCGGAAGAAAGGTAACCGTAGAGACAACATCTATGCAATAACATAACGGAGAGTAAAAAAACAAC